>JAVJIF010007672.1:0-168477 GCA_038442645.1 Agave tequilana
GCTTTCTTGATTTGATTCTTTGCAGCATCAAGTGCTTCACTGGAGACTACCATTGCCTCTGTAACCTCCGCTTCTTGAGCATCCAGGATCTTCAGCTCCTAGAATGTTGCCTCTGCCTCTTGGACTAAAAGTATTCCTAGATGGGGTGAATAGGTGTAGTGCTAATCTAATGACAAATAATGCGGATTTAAAACTTTTACACTAACAGAATATATACCCAAAGAGTGAAGCTGAATTCCCGGTGAAGGGCTCTAGCACTTCCCTCAAGATTCTTCTAGATTATAAGAGGCTTCAGTAGCTCTCTTAGAATGATACAAGTGTAAGACAATAGCAAGCATGTATAGATGAACAATATAGCAATGTGAGATATAAAGAGAACAGAGTTTAGAGAGATAGCCAAACACGAATACAAGAATATGTTTCAAGGCTCGAGCACCAAGCTCTACGTCCTCGCGTCACCGCATAAAGAATTTCTACTATCTCCACTAAGGAACTCCACACATGATACAAACCTAATCCTCTACACAAGAGGAGGCACAAAGCCAAAGCACAAAGTAATGCCTAAAGTAATCACCTCTACACAAGAGGAAGGGCACAAAGCCAAAGCACAAAGTAAATAGGAATGGTTACAACACTTGGTGATTACAAAGACCACAAACAACACCTCTCACAATACAAGATCCTAGAGGATAGATTTTGTAATGAATAGCTCAAGCTTGTGAGAAAACAATGATTTTAAAAGTGAAGCACAAAAGAAAACACTTGGGAAACTTCTTGAACGATATAGGAATTTTAACTTGAAACTAGAATTTACCTGAACTTATTTTCTTTAATTTTCCAAAACTTTGAAACGAAATAGAGATATAAATTTTGAGCACATAAACTTCTTAAAAACTTATTAAAAAACTTTATTGAAAGTAAGAAAAATCGCTATTAAAAACTTCTGTTGAAAATCAGGCTAAAAATTCATTTATTTAGGCTAAAACAAAAACTAGTCGTTAGGATCAAACCCAAGCCAGATTGGCCTTGCGGTCGATCGGGCGTTGACACCCCAGCGACTATATTTTTAGCCATTGCGAGTTGCCGGTCCACTATCCAGTCGATTGAACAAAACCCGAGAGCTCTGCAGGATCAGTCGATCAACTGGTCTGTCGGCTGAACTCTACTGCGGTCGACCACTCCGGTCGACCTAGCTCTGGTTCCTTAGGCTTGTGCATGTCTGTGCATGTCAGTCGATCGTGCGATCGACCGGCAAATCAAATGAGAACTGCCGTTAGTCAACCGTGCGGTCAACCGACTTCAGCCCAAAAAATATCTTGAGTATTTTAAAACAACTTTTTAAACCTAAAAAATTCCAGTAAGTTTCAATAAATTCTACAAAAATAAGTTCTAGTAAATACAATAGAGTACAAATATGTATGATCAAAAATCACAACATATTGCAAACATGTGAACTATTTTTGAGGTATAGAAATTCATTCTTAAAACAAAAATCGTATTGTCTAAAACCTAACTTTTAAATGAAATCCAATTTTTCGAAACAGATACGAAACAAGTTATTGAAACTCAATTTAAGATCAATGTGTATAGATAGAATCCAATGCACATATAAAGTAATATAGACTTGTTTTTGATGAATTAAATACTTTTCTTGAAATAAAAGTATAGTTTTCAAATACTAAATTTTTAAATGAAAGCTAATTTTTCAAAACTTCTACAAGTACAAAAATAAGTTGTTCAAACATATTTGAAACTCAATAGTGTATGGATACACAACCAAAAGGCACGAATACGTTTTATAAACTAAAACACAAAACGTAAACAAGTTAAGTCAAAACAAACTTATGTGTGTAAGCTTGAGCAATCAAAACTAATTTATTCTTTACAAGAGATCTAAACTCACAAACTCTAAACAAATCTTCTTATAAATCTTCTTCTTCAAGTAGACTTGATCCAAACTTGATTCTCTGAGCTAGACTCCTCTTTGAGTGCTCGATATTTCTATAAGCTTGAGCTCTTGAATCACCATGTGTTAGCTTCAAAGAAGCTAAACACAAACTAAGATCTTAATCAATATCTGAAACATAAACATAACAAGATCATTAGTACTATAACTACATGAGTTAGTCATCATCAAAATAAGAGTGATGGCTTTGGGCCAACAATCTCCCCCTTTTTGATGATGACAAAACTCATGGAGTTATATATGCATAATAAAGAAAACTTTGTAAAACTCCTCCTTAACCCATGCATAGCATAAAATATATAGATATTCAATGTATGCTCTGGATAACAAACAAACATAACAAATTTATGCATAAACATGCATATGTGAACTCTAATTTCTTACCCCTTTTTTATCTACTCATCAACAAAGGGGTAAAAAAAATATGATAAAAATATATGCTATACAAATCTATGAAGAGGAGAGACGTCAAGTTAACTCCCCCTGCATAAATGTATTACATGGAGAAGGGACAACTAAACTCTAACCATATAAACATAATATATAATGTATAAATAGAGATGTTAATCTCCCCTGTACATATTTATGATATACAGAGAGAGGTCCATCTCTTCTTTATACAATACACTGATCATAAATTTATATATAGAGGAGACGTTAAGTTAACCCCCTTTGCATATAAGCAATAAGTATCCAAATAAATTTTGAAAATTAAGATACCATTGTAAAACAAACATGGATACCAATTGAAAAACTAGAAATATCAATTAAAAATTGAAAACTGAAAACAATTTTGAAACTAATATAGATACCAATTTGCAAAAATAATATTGATATCAATTGAGGTTTAAACATGATACCAATTTTGAAATTCTAAGTAATTTGGAAAAGTAGATACCAATTGTGATAATTGATACTAATTGAAAATATGAGCTATTAAAATATTTTTTCTCAAAAAGTAGGGAATAAGATACCAATATAAATTTAAATCAAGAAAGTCTGTCCCTTTTGAAACAATCACAAAACTAATGCATAAACTTTAAAAAATGATGATATCAATTGAAGGTTATATCAATATATACATTAAAGTATATTCAAGCTATGCAAAAAGAAGACTGTGCTAAAACATGCATGAAACATGCACAGACATGCACGGAATATGCACAATCAACCTAATCATATATATGTATGTATGTCAATTCAAATACCATTCATAATAAAGACCATACATATATAGATAAATAAGAATGAGTATACAAAAATCAATTATCATGAGAATCATGTGTACAACTAATTTGAATCACTAACCTACATGGACGTGTCAAGAAATAATCATTTAAGTAAAATAAGGCATGATCACCTAACCAACTTCCCACTAAGGTAAAGGTTTTCAAAATAATAGTTCTAAAAATAGTTGAGTATAAATTAAAAAATAGTACCGAGTGAAGAATGGAAGAAAGTACTGAGCGAAGAATGGAAGAACTAATTTAAAATATTTATGAAAATTAGTTCAAAATTCTTCAAATATAAACTAAATCATGTATATCTCATGAAAATTATAATCATGCAAGTTTGACTCCCAAAATCTATAAAGCACATAAATGCTCATGAATCTAAAATCATGAGCACAAAAGGTATATAGTGGACAAGCGTCATGTAAATAACACTTTCATGAAGATAAAGCAATGAAGCTCTATTTCATCAAAACCCATATGAAATTCATTTTCATAACATAAAAATACACATCATTAAAAATTTTATTTTTATCAAAAACTATTCAAGAACTCCATTGAAGATGTAAAAATAAATTTCAAGATATATTTAAGTTTTATAAAAATTAAAGCATACTTATATATCCAAACATGAAATGAGTACACATAGAATATATGACACTCAAGGATGCAATATGTATATCATGTATTTTTTAACATTATTTAAACAAACATGAAGCAAGAACATTCTTATTGAAATCAAGGCATACAAGGCAATATCAAATAATTATTAAAATAAAAGAGTTCATGTACAAATGCAAGAATCATCAAAACTAAGTCATATAAGTACAATAAAACATGCAATGAGTACACATAAGCAATGTAACATGTAAAGCATAAGAATCAAGTGTAGCTCACAAATTGTACATGTGACAAGTTTTAACAAAAATTACATTTAGACATGTAACCAAAACATGATTAGCATAAAAACATCAAAACATAATTGAGAACCAAATAATCATGGGTGTAAATGTAAGGGTCATCAAAACTAGGATATACACTCATAGCTAAACAATATTTGAGAAAACAAAAGATATAAATCAATTTGCACAAAATCATGAGTGTATCTCAAAGAGTATATATGTATATCACAAGTTCTAATAAGTATTGCATTTAATAAGTAACCCTAAGCATATGAAACATGATATGCTAAAATCATCCAATTTATAAGCATATATATATAAATATAACATGGAGGATAGAGATATTTACCAAACCAAAAGAACTAGTCTCAATTTCTCTAAAAAACATGGTGCTCCTCCAACTAAAACTCCTTGACAGTGTTTGCATCTATAGTTGTGTCTGTCAAGCTCAAATGCATCCACCAATAAGGCACCAAGTCTCTCACGTCTTGTGAGAGCTCACACCTACATCAAAAATAATAAGAGTGAATTTGGTACCCAAATTTTCTTGGATCCTTGGGGGTTAATACCTCTTCTAATCCAAACATTCTTACTTCCAAAATTAAAACATTTAATCTATCATAATAAAATTTTGCAAGGTGGCCTTTACGATTATAAGTATACATGTGTACACTCTAGCATATATAGTGGCATATGTGTGAACATGGTGTAATTGTGTATGTTGTGGAGGGTGTGCATGCATATGTGAGCATGTTTCTTGCAAAATATGAATTTCAATCTTTTATGTCAATGGCATATTGGGTCAAAGTGGAGCCAAACAAACAATATTCTTCTTTTAAAATACAAATATCATTTTAATAGTAGTAGAAGAAATAACATGAGCATGAAAAACAAAATTCTTTTTCACTTTGAAAATAGGAATAGAAATATTTTCTTTTTCAACTAAAGTGTTTTTCAAAGAATCGCTTTCTACAAAAATACAATCTATTTCTTTAGAAATCAAAACAATTTTATTTTTCAAAGAATCATTTTCTTTAAAACAAAATCATCTTTTGAGGATAAAATATTATTTTTTAAACAATATCCTTCTCTAAATCAATTTTCTTTTTCCATGAAATATTTTCATTTAAACAAAATCAAGTTGAATCTTCAAAGAATCTTTTTCTTTTGAAATTTCTTCTTTTTCTTTCGAAACACAATCAATTTTAAAGATAAAGAATTATTTTTCTTTTTTAATTGTAAATTTTTATTTTTCAACAATTTATATTTGGTACGTAAATCCTCACAAAATATAGCAAGCTCATTTTCAATATATGTGCATCCTCACTAGACATACTAACATTATCATTAGATGTACTAGTACAATCATCAATTAGATTCTGAATTTACTTCATGGAAGTCATTCCCTTGGACTATGAAGAAATTTGGTCGAAATCATCTTTATTAGATTCTCTCTCCAAATTGCTTGCATCTTATCCTTCAAGAGAGATCAGCGTGTTCCACACTACAAAAGCGGAATTACAATGAGAAACTATAGAAAGATGAGCATTGCAAAGATGAGCATTGCTAAGTGTTTGCTTTAATGCAATAATGCCTTGTGTATTAGCCTCTAAGTATTTATCATTTTCAATATATGTTTCTTAGTGGGGCAAGATAAACATGTAATCCTAAGGCTTTAAGATATGAACTCATTTTAAATTTTCACACGTCAATACTAGAAACATCAAACATAGGTGGAGCAAGATAATCCATAAGTGTGAAGAAAATATTAATGTGTAAAGTAAATATGTGATTCACAAAAATAGGATCATTCGTAGGTTGTTAAACTTAATTCAGGAGCACTAGTTCTGATACCATTGAAAGTACACCTAGAAAAGGTGGATATGTGCAGCGCTAATCTAATGACAAATAATATGAAATTAAAACTTTTACATTATATAATGATATCCAAAGAGTGAAGTCGAATTCCTGGTGAAAGGCTCTAGAACTTCTCCTTAAGATTTCTTTAGATTAAGAGTTGAGGTGCTTCAATAGCTCTCTTGGAATGATACAAGCGTAAGCACAATATCAAGCATGTATAGATAACAATAATAAAAATAAGAGATATAAAGAGAATAGAGTTTTGATGGATTGCCAAATGCAAACATAAGGATATGTTTCAAGGTTCGAGCACCAAGCTCTACATCCTCACCTTCACCGAGTAAAGGATTTCTACTATCTCCACTAAGGAACTCCACACAGCATATAAACCCAATCCTCTACACAAGAAGAGGCACAAAGCCAAGGCATAAAGCCTATGCGTAAAGCAATCATCTCTACACAAGAGGGAAGGCACAAAGTAAAACACAAAGCAAATGGGAATGGCTACAATACTTGGTGATCACAAAGGTCACAATAACACCTCTCACAATACAAGATTCTAAAGGATAGATTTTAGAATGAATAGCT
This sequence comes from Agave tequilana, assembly GCA_038442645.1. Lineage (NCBI taxonomy): Eukaryota > Viridiplantae > Streptophyta > Magnoliopsida > Asparagales > Asparagaceae > Agave > Agave tequilana. The sequence continues at coordinate 6,549 of JAVJIF010007672.1, forward strand.
CAAGCTTGTGAGAAAACAAAAATTTTGAAAGTGAAGCACAAAAGAACACTTAGGAAAACTTCTTGAATGATATAAAAATTTTAAACTTGAAACTAGAATTTCTCAAAACTTATTTTCTTTGATTTTTTAGAACTTTGAAACAAAATAGAGATATGGATTTTGAGCACAAAAACTTCTTAAAAACTTGTTGAAAACTTTGTTGAAAGTGAGAAAATTAGCTCCTAAAAACTCTTGTTGAAATTTAGTCAAAAACCCATTTATATAGGTTAAAACAAAAACTAGCCGTTAGACTCAAACCCAGGCCAGATTGGCCTTGCAGTCGACCGACGGTTGACCGCCCAATGACTATATTTTTAACCATTGGGGGTTGCCAGTCAACTGCCTGATCGACTGAGCAAAACCCGAGAGTTCTGCAGGATTAGTCGGTCGACCGGTCGGTTAGCCGAACTCTACTGCGATCAACCACCTAATCGACCGAGCTCTGGCTCCTTGGGCTTGTGCACATCTGTGCATGTCGGTCTATCATGCGGTCGACTGGCAAAGCAAATGAACTCTGCTGTCGGTCAACCGTGCGGTCGATCGGCTTCAGTCCAAAAACAATATATTGAGTATTTTAAAACATCTTTTTAAACCTAAATAAATCCCAATAAATTTCAATAAATTCTATAAAATAAGTTCATTCCAATACAATAGAACACAAATATGTATGATCAAAAATCACAACATATTGGAAACATGTGAACTATTTTTGAGGTATAAAATTCATTTTTAAAAAAAACCTAAAACTAACTTTTAAATGAAATCCGATTTTTCCAACAAATACAAAAATAAGTTATTGAAACTTAATTTAAGCTTAATTTGTACGGGTAGAATCCAATACACATATAACATAATATAGACTTATTTTTGATAAATTTAAAATATATTTCTTGAATAAAAGTATATTTTCCAAATACTAAACTTTTAAATGAAAACTAATTTTTCAAAATTTTCACAAGTACAAAAACAAGTTGTTCAAATATATTTGAAGCTAAATAGTGTATGGATACATAACCAAAATGACATGAACTTATTTTTGATGAGGTATGTTTTATAAACCAAACACAAACGTAAACAAAAGTTAAATCGAAATTAAATTTGTGTCTGTTAAGCTTGAGCAATCAAAACTAATCTTTTCTTTACAAGAAATCAAAACTCACAAACTCTAGGTCAGTCTTCTTGTAGAACTTTTTCTCTAAGTAGACTTGATTGAAACTTAATTCTTCGAGCTAAACCCCTCTTTGATGCTTGATATATTTTATAAATTTGAGCTCTTAAATCACCATGTGTTAACTTCAAAGAAGCTAAACACTGTTGGCCCAGAGGCCCATCACACTAGTTTGATGATAATTAACTCATATAGTTATAGTTTACTAATGATCTTGTGCTTAATTAGTTTCAGATAATTGATCAAGATCTTAGTAGGTGTTTGGCTTCAACAAAGAAGTTTTGGAGCTAACACATATTGATTCAAGAGCTCGCGCGTCAAGATCGCATCTAGCACTCGGTTGGAGTCAAGCTCGTTTGGATCAGGTTTGGATTGAGTCAGCTTGGAGACAAGAAGACTTCGGTATTGTATTTAGTTTATGTTTAGATCTTGTGTAAAGGTAGATAGTGTTGATATGCTCAAATTCACACACACATACAAAAGTTTAAAGTTTATTGGTTTTAGTTTTTGGTTTAACCAGTTTTGGATCTCATATCAAAAGCATAGATATATATCTTATATGTATATTGGATTCTATCCATATAAAATATGCTTCAAATTTGTTTCAATATCATATTTTTGTATTTATATGAGTTTTAGAGAAAATGGTTTTCCATTTCAAAGTTTAGTTATTAGAAAAAACAGATTTTGAGTTTAAGCCAAATTTCTATATTACAAAAATGGTTCAAATAGTTTATAATATGTATTGATTTTGGTCATACATGTTTGTATTCAAAGATCTTATAAGAACTTACTTTTGTGAAATTTATGTGATTTTATAGAATTTAACTGAAATTAAAAAGACAAGTTTTCAATACCCTTAATCTCCAGCCAGATCAGCTGGTGGTCGACCGAGCCGGTAGACCGGACCAGTGGTCGGTCGATCGGAGCAGTCGACTGATGTGCACGAGGACGTGCACATGGCGAGCCAACTCTCGGCCGGTTGATCGCGCGGTCGACCGACTGAAAGCAACCCACTCTCGGGTGCGGGCCGGTCGACCGATGGCTTGGCCCGGTCGACCGATGGCTTAGCACGATCGACCGGAGGCTCAACGGTCAGAAATATGACCGTTGGCCGTTGACCAGAAGGTCAATTTTGACCTTTCCCGACTGCCAACAGGCAGATTTTTGAGAGACTATATATATGCCTTCTCTTGAGCTTATTTCACCAAGATTTTTGAAGAGAAAATTTTCTATCTTTTAAGTGTTTTTCAGCAAGAGTTTAAAAGAATTTTTGTGGTTAAAAGATCTATCTTTATTTGTTTTAAAGGGTTAAAAAAATCAAAGAAAATGAGAAGTCTTTGGAATTATTTTTGATCTTCATTTGTATTTTATCGTAGAAGTTTTTTCAAGTATTCTCTTTGTGATTTTGATTTTCAAACTCTTTTTTTCACACTTGAGCTATCATATCTATCCTATCTATAGGATATTATTTTTGTGGGAAAAAGTTATTTGTGATATTTGTGATCACCAAGAGTTGTTATCTTTCTTTGCTTTGGGTATCCCTCTAAGTGTAGAAGTGATTGTGTTTTGTTGGTATCCATCTAAGTGTAGAGGTGATTGTGGTTAGAGTGTTGGCTTTGTGCCTATCCCTCTAGTGAGAGGTGATTGTTGTTTAGCTTTGTGCCTATCCCTCTAGTGAGAGGTGATTGTGTTGGCTTTGTGTCTATCCCTCTATTGAGATTGATCTTGTGTGGTTTAGTGCCTTGCCTCTTGTGTAGAGGTTGTTATTGTTTGAGAGAGGAGTTGTGTACTCCAAAGTTGTGTTACCCAAATTCTCAGTGGAGGTTTCCTCTGTGGGAAGTCCTGTGTAGACGATATAGTAAAAATCCTTCTGTGTGAAGGCGGGGACGTAAAGCAGTGGCCCGAACCTCGAAACAAATCTTTGTGTTTGCGATTGAGCCAATATATATAACTCTCTCTCTCATATATCTTGCATTGCATCATATTGCTCATATCATATATATGCTTGGTATTGATTATGTGCCCATACTAATGTTGAACCAAGAGAGCTTCATATAGCTCCTCAACTCTTATTTAGGGAATTTAGAGGAGATAGTCCAGAGCCCTTCATCGGAATTCAGCTACACTATTTGATTACACTTAGTGTATTGCAATTTGCTTTTAATTCTGCATCATTTGTCATTAGATTAGTCATACAACTATTCACCCCCCTCTAGGTGTATTTTTCAATTGGTATTAGAGCTTACACTCTTGATATTAGGTTTAACCACCTAGGAGTGAGATCTTGGTTAGCTATTCTATATTTGCACTTGCACAAATATAGTTTATACACTAATAGATTTCATGACCCCTCCTATGTTTGATGTTTCTTACATCGATGTATGGAAGCTTAAGATGAGTATGTACCTAAAATCCCTAGGAATGCATGTTTACCTTACCGCTACCAAGAAATCTAATCTTGGTAATAGCAAGCATATAAAGTCCAATGAAAGGGTCCTAATGGCACTTAGAAACACACTAAGTAAAGAATATCTTTCTATGGTTTCTCATTGTGATTCCGCTTTTACAGTATGGAATACTTTGACCTCTCCTAAGGTACAAACAAAGATATACGTGGAGAAGGAACCCTTGGTGGATGAGTCCGCGCAAACTTGCTACATAGTCCAAGGGAATGACTCCCTTGAGGTAAACTCAAAAACGCATTTAGATGATTGTGATAGTTCTTTAGGAAATGATATTATGGATGCTCATGTCTTGAATGAAGAACTATCTATTGTTTGTGAAAACTTGTTAGAAAAATACAAACTTTTGAAAAGAAAATTTTTAAAATAAAAGAAGAAAATAAAATTTTGTCTTTTAAACTTGATATTATTTTGCAATAGAGGGATGAGATTTCTAATGAAAGAGACTCATTGAAATCCCAACTTGACCTTACCCTGAAAGAAAATGAAATTTTAAAAATAAAAATGATTGTGACATTGTTTTGAAGAAAAATGAAGTTCTATCTTTAAAACTTGATATTGTTTTAAAAGAAAATGATTCTTTGAAAAACAATTTATTTCTATTTCAAAATAACAAGATTTGGTTTCAAAGAAAAATAAATCTTTGATAAATGATTTGTCCTCTTATGTTTATCATGTTCCTATTGCTTCTTCTTCTATTGATAAACATTTGCTCGCTCCACTTTGTCTTCAAGTATTAAAAATGATATTTGTACTTTGAAAAAAAGTGCTGATTGTTTGGGTTTCACTCTGAGCCAATGTACCATGAACCACACATGGTTGGAATTCATATTTCACAAGAAACATGCTCCTCATATTTGTGCACACCATACACAGCATACACATGCTTCTCATGCTCACACACATGACACTAGATATGCTTATGTGTACACTTGTACACATTGTGGACGTAAGGGCCACCTTGCAAAATTTTATTATGATAGATAAAATACTTCAAATTCTGCAAATAAATTTATTTGGGCTAGGAAAGGTGCTAACCCTTATGGACCTAAAAGAGTATGGGTACTAAAAACCACTCCTATTTTTTTGATGTAGGTGTGAGCTTTCACTTGACGTGAGAGTATTGGTGCCTTGATGATGGATGCATTCCGAGCTAAATGGTGATAATTTTGGATGCATCACTTCAAGGAAAGTTTGGTGGGAGGACCACCATGGTTTGGAGATCTAGAGATTAGCCCTAATAGTTTTGATAACTATCTCTAACTCTTTATTTATTTTTACATATTTTTAGATTATTGATTTTTAGCATGTCATGTTTTAATGCTCATTATGTTAAATGTCATGTTAATTAGACTTATGACATACATATATAGTAATTGAGATACAGCCATGCTCATATGGATCCATATTTTGTGTTCTCACTTTAGTTTAACTATTGTGTACATCCTAGTTCTATATTATGTGCATTTAATCTAATGATCATGTTTGTTTATGGTTTTGCACTTTATATTTTGATTACTTATTTAGATGTAATTTTCATTAAAACTTGTATATGTATGTATACTTGTACAACTAATGAGCCATGTTTGGTTCTTGCATGTTTGTGCTTAATGGCTCATTTGTACCCATTAGATGTACTAATATAGCCTAGTTTTGATGATTCTTGCATTTTAACTTGTCTTCTATATTTTTGTACATGTTTTCATGATAATGTATTTAGCTTCATGTATATGGTAATTTTGTTAAAACTTTAGATATACATGTATACCCTAGAGTCACTTGCTTTTTATGCAAATTTTTATTATGGCCTCATTTGTGTTTGGATATGTATGTATACTTCTATTTTAAACAAAATATACATATACCTTGAAGCCTATTTAGATTTGATGATTTTTATGTTTTTGACAAGGAATTTCATATAAGTTTTATTGCCTATTTTCATGACTATGCTTTTCACATAATTCTTGTACACTCACATTACTTGATGCTTTCTCATGACTTTATTTTCATGAGTCTTATATGTGCTTTATAGACTTTGAGTGTCAATTGTTGAAGTGATTTTCATGTTTTCATAGATATATTCTTATTCTATTCCTTACTTGAAGGACTTCTTACTAGTTTATAGATTCTCATAAAACTAGTTGCATAATTCTTCATTTTGGGAAGAGTTTTCAATTGTGCTAAAATTATTTTCAAATACATATTTTTTTGAAAGCCCTTCCTTTCGAAGGGCGGTTGGATGGGCGGCCATGCCTTGTATGCTCTAATTGAAAATCTATTTAAACATGTACATGAATAGGGTGGTAGGTATGAGTTATATACTTGATTCTCATTATATTTTCAATTGCTATCACAATTGATATTTTTATATTTGTATACTCATATTTGTGTTTTCTATATATGTATGCTTCAAATTTCAAATAGTATCAATTTCAATTGGTATATTCTTTTTCATATATATATATATATATGATTTGATTGTGCTTACAATATCTTTATATCTTAAAGCACAAATTATGTTTATGCTAAGCTTGATTTACTCATTAATGTCAATTATTTTTCAATTGATATCTTATATAAGCTTATGCATTATTTTTATTAGTATTCCATAAAGAGGGAGAAAATTCATGTTTTATCTTTTAATCTGTTTTATTTTCAATCAGTATCTTACTCCCATTCTTTATTATGAAAAATATTAATATCAGCAATCTTAAATTAGTACTATTCTCTATTTGGTATCTTTATTGCAAAATGAATTTAGTGTTTACCCAAAAAGTTAGTTTGTTTTTCAATTGGTATCATGTTTCATCTTAAATGGGTATCTATATTAAAATGAGTTGTGTTTACCTAAAAATTTAGTTTTTACTTTCAATTAGTATCAAGATTTACAATATATAATTCAATTGGTATTAAAAACATACAATATTTCATTTTCTATTGGTATCAAAAGTTTACAAGATATTTTCAATTGGTATCCTTTGGTATCTTAAAAATTTATTTATTTTCAATTAGTATCATAAATTGGTATCATAATGTTTAGATATATACCTTTATCATAAATTGGTATATTTTCAATTGGTATCATAAATTTGTTTTAAAGAGGTTTCATAATGTTTTGATATGTATTGCTTATATGCAAGGGATGTTTAACATCTTCTCTATATATAGATTCATGTTGAGTGTATTTCATATTGAAGTGATTGACCTCTCTTTGGTATGTAATACACGTGTGTAGGGAGAGCTTCACATCTCCTTTTATACATTATATATTATGCTTTATGTGGTTAGGGTTTAGTCATTTCTTTTCATATAAATGCTTGTATGCAGGGGAGTTAACTTTACGTCTCTCGTATTCATGAATAAATATTATATATATATATAACTTTATTGTTTCATTTGACAAAAAGGGGGAGAAAATTGTTTTTGAGAGCTTATTTATGCCCCTTTCTTGATGAAGTTTATATATGCATGTTTATTTCATTTCCTTGCTTTATACAAAATGGGAGCGACGAATTTGAGAGTTTTATACATGTTTATTTTTCGAGTTTTATGCATATATATTTTGTTTGCAAAAAGGGGAGAAGTATTTGGAGAGTTTATTTATGTTTATTTCCTCATTTATGCATATATGTAGTATTTGGTTTAAGCAAGTCATTGAATATCTTTATGTTTATTTCTATGCATGAGTTAAGGAGGAGCTTCTATGAAGCTTAACTTTAATCCATGCATATATAACTCCATGAGTTTTGTCATCATTAAAAAGGGGGATACTGTTGGCCCAGAGGTCCATCACTCTAGTTTTGATGATAATTAACTCATATAGTTATAGTTTACTAATGATCTTGTTCTTAATTAGTTTCAGATAATTGATCAAGATCTTAGTAGGTGTTTGGCTTCAACAAATGAGTTTTGAAGCTAACACATGTTGATTCAAGAGGTAGCGCGTCAAGATCGCATCTAGCACTCGGTTGGAGTCAAGCTCGTTTGGATCACGTTTGGATCGAGTCGGCATGGAGACAAGAAGACTTCGGTATTGTGTTTAATTTATGTTCAGATCTTGTGTAAAGGTAGATAGAGTTGATATGCTCAAGTTCACACATGCACACACAAGTTTAAAGTTTATTCTTAGTTTTCAGTTTAACCGATTTTGGATATCATATCAAAAACATAGATATATATCTTATATGTATATTGGATTCTATCCATATACAACATGCTTCAAATTTGTTTCAATATCATATTTTTGTATTTATATGAGTTTTGCAGAAAACGGTTTTCCATTTCAAAGTTTGGTTTTTGGAAAATACAAATTTTGTGCTTAAGCCAAATTTCTATATCATAAAAATGGTTCAAATAGTTTGTAATATGTGTTGGTTTTTGGTCACACATGTTTGGTATTCAAAGATCTTATAAGAACTTATTTTTGTGGAATTTATGTGATTTTATGGGATTAATTGAAATTAAAAAGATAAGTTTTCAATACCCTTAATCCCCAGCTAGATCAGCTAGCGGTCAACTGAGCCGGTCGACCGGAGCTGTCGACTGATGTGCACGAGGACGTGCACATGGCCAGGCAACCCGGCCGGTCGACTGCGCGATCGACTGACTGAAAGCACCCCACTCTCGGGTGCGGACTGGTCGATCGGGCGGTCGACCAATGGCTTGGCCCGGTTGACCGAAGGCTCAATGGTCAGAATATGACCATTGGCTGGTCGACCGGGTGGTCGACCGGAAGGTCAATTTTGACCTTTGCAGACTGCCAACGAGTAGATTTTTTGAGAGGCTATATATATGCCTTCTCTTGAGCTTATTTCACCAAGACTTTTAAAAAGAAAATTTTCTATCTTTCAAGTGTTTTTTCAGCAAGAGTTTAAAAAAGTTTTTGTGGTTAAAAGATCTATCTTTATTTGTTTTAAAGGGTTGGAAAAATCAAAGAAAAAGAAAAGCCTTTGAAAATTGTTTTTGATCTTCATTTCTATTTTATCCTAGAAGTTTTCCTAAGTATTTATTTGTGATTTTGATTTCCAACTCTTTGTTTTCTCACACTTGAGCTATCATATCTATCCTATTTATAGGATCTTATTTTTGTGGGAAAAAGTTGTTTGTGATCTTTGTGATCACCAAGAGTTGTAACATTTCTTTACTTTGGTATACCTCTAAGTGTAGAGGTGATTGTGTTTGTTGGTATCCGTCTAAGTGTAGAGGTGATTATGGTTGGACTGTTGGCTTTGTGCCTATCCCTCTAGTGAGAGGTGATTGTTGTTTGGCTTTATACCTATCTCTCTAGTGAGAAGTGATTGTGTTGGCTTTGTGCTTATCCCTCTATTGAGAGGTTGATCTTGTATGGCTTAGTGCCTTGCCTCTTGTGTGGAGGTTGTTATTGTTTAAGAGAGGAGTTGTGTACTCCAAAGTTGTATTACCCAAATCCTCAGTGGAGGTTCCCTGTGTGGGAAGTTCTGTATGAACGATATAGTGAAAATCTTTTTGTGTGAAGGCGGGGACGTAGAGCAGTAGCTCGAATCTCGAAGCATATCTTTGTGTTTGCGATTGATCCACTATCTCTAACTCTCTCTATTATATCTTGCATTGCATCATATTGCTCATATCATACATATGCTTGGTATTGATTGTGTGCCCATACTAGTGTTGAACCAAGAGAGCTTCATATAGCACCTCAACTCTTATTTAGGAGAATATAGAGGAGATAGTCCAGAGCCCTTCACCGGAAATTCGGCTACACTCTTTGGTTACACTTAGTGTATTGCAATTTTATTTTAATTCCGCATCATTTATCATTAGGTTAGCCACCTATTCACCCCCCCTCTAGATGTATTTTTCAAACACCAACTAAGATCTTGATCAATATCAGAAACTTAATCACAACAAGATCATTAGTACTATGATTACATGAGTTAGTCATCATCAAAACTAGAGTGATGGGCTTTGATTAGGGAAAAACCGTGCACAAAAATGTGTATTTTATAAAATCAATGAAAGTATGTATGCTTTGGCTTCCTCTATACTTCCATTATAGCATATTGGCTATAGGGGATTCGCGGCTATAGGGGTCGAATCCACAGGGACGGGAGGCAATAGAAGTATTAACAATTTGTTCACGTTGTATGTTAACAATTTCTTCTTTGTTAAAGAAGGAGAAAAGAAAAAAAAGAAAATTAGAACTGATAGGTGGAGAAGGCGATGAAATCGACGAAGTGAAAACAATGAGGAAGTGGTTGTGAAATCGGTAAAACAAAAGCAAGAAAATAAAATGAAGTGAAAAGTGAAGTGATTTAGAAAGTTGGTTTAAAAACAAAATAGATAAAAGATGAAACTTGTTGTGAAGAAGATGAAAACATAGTGAACTAAGAAGGTAGTGTAAACAATGATAAAAAAAGGATAAAAGAGTTTTGAAATTGTTTTTTTTAAAGCAAGATAAAAAGAGAAGAAAAATCATGGCTATTAGCTACTACTAAGTACTATAGTAATCATGCTAACCTCTTAGTGATAATTGCCTCACATAGATCCTTGGCCATCACTAATCCTCGGCTTTTTCAAGAGACGATGTAAAACATGACACATGAAATAGTTCTTCACATTCAAACTTATATTAAGAGTAAGCTAATGCAAATATTAGATCATCAAAACTATTAGAGGAATGCGTGAAATAAGAGAGTTAGCTTATTACAAGTTAGCAAGTTAGATGTTAGAACCCATCATCATGAGCCATCAATGGCTCTTACAAAAGCAAGGCCTTGTAGAGGCTATTAAATTCATATGAATTATCAAGTAAGTGGTTAGATGATTAATGGTTAGTAGTTAGATTGCCATGAAAGAAAGTTATCTAGTCATGTTAGACGTTAGAGAAGAAATCATGAAGGAAAAGAGGAAGCTTATATAGATTGTCACATTTATTACATCAATCTCACTTTCTCTTCTGAATCAAGCTCTGCCCTAGTACATAATCTAAAATAAAAAGAAAATATAAGAGAAGAAGAAGAAAAACACTATACTAATTTACACTAAATGAGAGAAAATCCTATCCTACAGCTCTCCAGCCCCATCTTTGGTCCAAAATTACAGTATTTATAGGCATAGGAACCATCTAGAAGACGAGACAAGGCCACGTGATGAAAATCGACGTGTGGGCCCACCAAAAGGTTGATATCCGCAAGGATCCTTGCGGATCTGAGGTAATTCCAGGGCCAAGTGCCCTAGTTTTTGCTCCGTGGTTTCGTCCAGCTTCAAGGATCTTCTAGACAGTCTTGGTTTGGGTAAATTAGATCCATTTTTCTTCAGATTCGTTTTCAATATTGGATCCAATATATCTTCTAGAAGGTCATTACCTGGTCTCTAAGTAATGTGATTTTTTTTACCCGAAATTGAGTTTAATTAGGCTCTTATTCTTTTCTTGTCCTTGAACTCTTCAATATCTGCAAAATAGACCAAAACACAGTTCAGAAACGATGTTTTATTCCTAACTCGGTGGGGAAATGCGATTTGCAGAGGCAGAATTATAGAATAATCACACCTCCACACTTATCTTTTGCCCGTCCCGAGTAAAACAAGGAAAAAAAACTAAACTACAATTGTTATTATGTTACTTTCGCAGGTGACACGATTGCACTGAGCGTGTGCAACAAGCTGGTAAACCTCTAAGTTTTCTCTAGACGAGGAGTTTTATCTCCTAAGGGTTTTTCAGTAGATTACACCCACAAAATCCATGAAGAAAGGAAAAAAAAGTTAGTATTTTGAAAATACTTTTTGAAAGAGAGAAAGGTTTTTAAGCGATCTAAGGTCATAATTTCACCAAAAATTATTCTTCCTTAAACTTAGTCTATATGTAAGATCTTGTTATCAATTAAGGCAGAAATTCAAAATTGGATAGAATAATTTGATCTTTCATAAATTCAAAAGTAGATACAAGATTAAAATAAGAATAAAAGAAACTAGAATAATACAAGAATAAAATAAAACAAGCCTTGATTTGATTATTAAACAATGGTGGAAAATAACACTTACACCGACTGTCACCATCAGTACAAGCAGATCCCTTCCTCCATGAATACATCATCTCCTCTCAGCTTTTACAAAAAGAAAATAAAAATATACAGAGGTGGAAAGAAAACCTAAAAACCCTAACTTTGGCCCTTGGCTCTTCTCTGGACTGTGTACTCTCTGTGTTGCATCTGCAGGGATATTTATAGGTGTTGGAAGATGTAGAGTCCTAGTACAACTCTCCCAAAAAGATCTTATCTCCAGAAATTCAAATCTGTCCTGCAACTTCTTATCATGTTGATCACCGAAATCAGCTTATCTACGGATTGAATTGGAAAGTTTGATCAACATAAGAGTTGTAGGTCTTCAAGTCTTCTTTCTGGAGCATCTTGAATCATCAGATTTGCATAACTGTAGCAAAAGTTATGATTTAAACACTAAAACGTGTACAGTCTGAATCCGAATTCTTTGAATTTTTATCTTTGCACTCTCTTTGGCTTTTATCCTCATCCTGCAAGAGTTTAGGGTTGGGTAGAATTCTATCCTTCCCTCATCTTTAATAATTGCAACTTTAGCCCTTGCATAATTGCACTTTGACAATTGATATTTGCACTTTTACTCTTGGGCTTCAAATATGGGCTTGGATCTGGGCTTTTGGGCTCTTTAGGCTTTATTTATTGTTAACATAATAATTCGAGGCCTGCACACAATAAATTACAAATTATTAATAAATGTGCAGAATTAAATGAATAAATATGAAAATGTGATGGTAAATATGATGATAAAAATGCACTTTTCACTACCAATCACACCCCCACACTTATCTTTTTGCTCGTCCTCGAGTAAAAACAAAGAAAAAGAAAAAGTTAATCTAACCTAACTCACTTTCGTAGGAATCACGATTGCACTTAGCACGTGCAACAAGCCGTTAAACCTCTAGGTTACCCTAGAGGACGAGTGTTGTCTCGTGAGGGTTTTCAGCGGATTGCACCCACAAAATCCATAAAAAGGAAAATATTTGAATTATTATTGAAGAGACTAAGTAGTCTATAAGTTTTAGGATCCTCATTTTTATTCATTCTTCAACCTAGTCTTTATAAAGTCAATTGTTATTCATTTTAGGTAAGGATTAAAATTGAATTTCTAATATAGTCTTTTTCGTTACCAAAAGTCATACGCACCCTTGTGAATCTAGGAATTCCTTAACTTGGACTCTCATGCCTCTTTATTATTTTTATAACATCATCTAATTTTCTTTCGTGTAAGTATCAAGGCTTCTTGAGGCCCTCATACCTAACTAATTGACTATTAGATGTGTTAATATATTTATTTTTTTTATTTTTTTTGGCATGTATAACTCATCTAATTTTCTTTCGTATAAGTATCAAGGCTTCTTGAGGCCCTCATACCTAACTAATTGATTATTAGATGTGTTAATACATATATTATATTTCTTAGTCTTCTTAGGCTTTCTAATCCACCCATGTAACGAACTTAAAGTCGATGGCTCCCAAACCGGTCGGCTTTAGGGCACCAGGTGAGAAAACACCCCGCGGACTCAAATTCGAGTGAACTAGGCCCCAAAACTAAGGATTTTATTTTATTTACTCACCTTTAGGCATGAATACTTATGCTTCTTGAGGCACATGTATCAGCTTAATTGGTGATTTTTTTTTCTTTTTTTTTTCTTTTTTTTTTTTATGAGGCACAAGGTCTTTGTCTTAGAATCCTAGATATGCATTTGGTATGCATATTTCATTAAGGTAAAAATCAAGACTAATTATTTATTCAATTTCTCTCCTATACCTAAAATTTAAACAATTTATTTATTTGACCAAGTTTTTAGAAATCCTAATCGTGATTTTCCTAATCCTTAAAACTAACTTAGATTTCTTTCAAAAAATAAGTCAAAATATTTCCTTTTTATAACATTTTTTTTTTAAATTTTTTTTTTAAAATTTTTTTTTTATTAGCAAATTTTGTTAGTGTCTACTTATGTTAGTATGTTAGTAAAGCCCACCCCCACACTTATCTCATGCATTGTCCTCAATGTATGAATGAATGTATATATGCATGAAACAGAACAAGGGAAGGCGGAAGTTACCTTAGGGTGGTGGTTCCGGAGGTGGTCTAATTGGTCCACGAAATGCGGCCCAATCAAGATAACAGATAATTTGGTGGAACCCACCAGAAACTTTCCTTACATAACCCACTAAAATATATGTATAATCATTTTTTAGAATTTCCACCCATCAAATTTCCAAATTTCATAATAAATTTCAGAGTTAATTGTCTCAACCTCCTTGTCCCAAAATGGAGTATGAAAAGATGGAATTATTGACTTGGACATTATAGGTACGGGAACGAATACCGACTCAAGGAAGATGCTCAAATCAAGTAAGGGCTCAGGAGTCGGGCTAGGTTCAAGAAGTGGGTCCATGTCAAGAAATTGAAACTCAAGTCCACAATCTTCTTCCCACAATGAAATGTGACCTAATATGGGTGATATCTCTTTACTTCCAATATTAAGGAATTCTAGCTCATCGCCATACAATTCTTCAAAACTAAGGTCAACATCTTCCGTCAGAATTGTACAATCAGTTTCAGAAGTAAAGAGATTGTGAGAATCTAGGTCAAGTTTAATATGATCTTCTAAAATGGGTGATTCAATTTCATGATGAATTGGAATAGGATCCAATGTTGACTCGGGAAAAGTGAAATCAGGTGGAGACGTCATTATTGAATCAGGAATAAAACTGAATCATCAAGTTGGGGATCATGATCATATTCATGTTCAAGTTCTAATTCATGAAAGGAAAAACTTGCCAAGTTATCAGATTTTGAAGTTTCGGCAAGTTCACATGATGGTACTGAAATAGAATCTTGTTGTCCAAAGCAACTTGGTTCGTCGGCTCTAAGAGAGTGGTCAGCGATATCAGAATTTGCCGAACTGTAAGAACGCAAAGATTGAACCATCATATCTAAATCATGCTCGCGAGCTAATCTAGCCTGAGTCATGGCTTCAAGCCTCTTTTGGAATTGGATTTGGAAAGAGGAAGTGAGATCGTGATGAAGTTGTGAATCAGTGGACTCACGCATCATCATGTCTAAGATTGATGGTGGTTGTTGCTTGGACTCGTGCATACTCATCATTTCCCCGATAGATGGTTTTCTATTCTGAATGGGTGGATCTGAGTATGAATCTTGGGAAGAATGTGGACTAGATGGATATGGAGGACAATTTGGTTGAGAATTAGACTCGGGGGACTCGAAACCCCATGAACTCTGTGACGAGTTGAAATTATTATGGAAATTATAATCATAAGATGGGGGGTGTGGGTTTATACTCATTCGGATAAGACCATTCCGGCACACTAGATTGGTCAAAGTTAGGGTATGCCGGGTTGGTAATATCCGAATAATAGTTAGGGGTGTAATATGGATTAAAATTGGAATTATTCTTATATGCCATATCACACCAACACAAACACAACAAACAAATAAACAAACAAAAAAAAGAAAAATTCTAACCTAAGTTAGGGTAGACCTATGACCTAGACGACTCCTAACTGGTTAGACCGTCCACAGGAGGTTGGGTGCAGACTTTGACCACAAGTTAATCAGCCAGGTCAGGGCAAGAGTGGTGGGAGGTTTTCCGTCAAAGACGTTCCTTAATTAAATAACCACCACACTTCGGGCTTTCGGCCCTCAATCCCCTTCCTAGACACTGATTTGACAGGAGTCAACTTCCAACACCGTTCCCCCTTAGGATAATCTCCTAATTGAGTCCGAGATGTCCCTAGGGCCAACGTCTACTCTTTTTTAGTTAGGCTTGGGTTAGTGAGTGCTTGGGATATGATTTTTGGGCTAAGGAAGGGTGATGAAATCCCCACCTTATCTTGTTAATGGGTTATGCCCTAAGATGAATTAGTGCAAGTGTACAAGATAAATAGATAAGAATCACTCAAAGCAGAAAATCAACCAAGAGATGAGTCCTATTCTACATGCAATGCGTACGTACCTTGCTCCTCCAGCACTCTTCAACAGTAAATAAAAATAATTGAAAAGACACGTGCCTAATATGCAAACGTCTAATCAAATTTTATTTTTAACAACCAATAATTTACTGTTGAATTATTAGCAATTTACAGGTATATCACAGAACAAATCAGAACAGAGCAGAAAGCAGAATTTTTAACTTGAAGCACCCTGCAAAAATTTGGATCAGTAATTCACCACTGTTGCCGCGTTTCCGCGGCTCTGGCCGCGGA
The DNA here is from genome assembly GCA_038442645.1 of Agave tequilana. Taxonomy (NCBI): domain Eukaryota; kingdom Viridiplantae; phylum Streptophyta; class Magnoliopsida; order Asparagales; family Asparagaceae; genus Agave; species Agave tequilana. The sequence continues at coordinate 22,487 of JAVJIF010007672.1, forward strand.
TCCGCGGCAAAACAGTGGGTTCTGGTGCTCTGCCTTCGAGGGCAGAGGCACAGAATAGCAATATGTCCACTGCTGCTGCTATGTTTCTGTTTCCTGTTCTCCAAACCTGCAAACAGAAAAGAATAAAGAATTAGTTAAAAATTAAAATTTTGTTTTAGAGATAAACTTACCGTCCCTCCCCGGCAACGGCGCCAATTTGTTGACTGAGTTTTCCTGCACACAAAATATTATATGTTAGTTTTAAGAATAGATGTGCAAGTCTCAGTTCTAATCCGCGGTAGCAGGGCTATGCGGGTCGTGATCCTCAAGGAGGGACTGCGATGGAAGCGTTAAGCAAGTTATACTCTAAAGCTTTTATTTTATTATTAGTAGTGGTATTTACAATGGATGGTATGGTATTTACAATGGGTCGGAAGAAAAGAATATGGAGAAGTTGTATTTATTCTACAAAAAGAAAAGAAAAGAAAAAGAAAGAGAACTTATCTCTTTAGTCTGCTCGTCGTTTGAACCGTTGCGATGATTGACCTTTTCTTGGAAGGCGTACAAGCACGGCTTATGGGATCGTCCGCCTTCTTAATCTACTCTACTAAATGAATAACAAGCTATGAAGACCTGTTCATCGCCATTGGGCCGTCAAGGTTCCTTCTTCGGCTAGGTATTCTCGAAGCAGTTGGATCTCATGGTGGGCAATACATTAGAGAACAAATAGAAGAAAGTAGATACAAGATTAAAATAAGAATAAAAGAAACTAGAATAATACAAGAATAAAATAAAACAAGCCTTGATTTGATTATTAAACAATGGTGGAAAAATAACACTTACACCGACTGTCACTATCAGTACAAGCAGATCCCTTCCTCCATGAATACATCATCTCCTCTCAGCTTTTACAAAAAGAAAATAAAAAATATACAGAGGTGGAAAGAAAACCTAAAAACCCTAACTTTGGCCCTTGGCTCTTCTCTGGACTGTGTACTCTCTGTGTTGCATCTGCAGGGATATTTATAGGTGTTGGAAGATGTAGAGTCCTAGTACAACTCTCCCAAAAAGATCTTATCTCCAGAAATTCAAATCTGTCCTGCAACTTCTTATCATGTTGATCACCGAAATCAGCTTATCTACGGATTGAATTGGAAAGTTTGATCAACATAAGAGTTGTAGGTCTTCAAGTCTTCTTTCTGGAGCATCTTGAATCATCGGATTTGCATAACTGTAGCAAAAGTTATGATTTAAACACTAAAACGTGTACAGTCTGAATCCGAATTCTTTGAATTTTTATCTTTGCACTCTCTTTGGCTTTTATCCTCATCCTGCAAGAGTTTAGGTTTGGGTAGAATTCTATCCTTCCCTCATCTTTAATAATTGCAACTTTAGCCCTTGCATAATTGCACTTTGACAATTGATATTTGCACTTTTACTCTTGGGCTTCAAATATGGGCTTGGATCTGGGCTTTTGGGCTCTTTAGGCTTTATTTATTGTTAACATAATAATTCGAGGCCTGCACACAATAAATTACAAATTATTAATAAATGTGCAGAATTAAATGAATAAATATGAAAATGTGATGGTAAATATGATGATAAAAATGCACTTTTCACTACCAATCACCAAAATAATATGAACTTTGTGAAAGTGAAGATTTTTGAGATTTCAACTCTAACTATCAAGCCATTTATTTGTATATATATATTTATATAATTTTTTTCTTTTTCTTAGTTTTCTTAAGCTTTCTAGTTTACCTTATAATGTGCCTTTAGCCTATGACTTCCAAATCAGACGATCTTAGGGAGAAAATATCCCTCGGGCTTAAAGACTCGAGTAAATAAGGCCACAAAACTTAGGGGCATTATTTATTTCTTTTTGACCACCGTTAGGCATGAATAATCATGCTTCTTGGGATATAGGTAACCAGCTTTAATAAGTGATTTTTTATTCATATATACCATAATTTTTCTTTTTATTTAATTTTGCTTTATGCCATTTTAGGTCTTTGTTTGCATCCCAAAAATGTATAAGTGTGAAATGCATACCCTCCAAGGTAAAAATTTAAGATAAAATTATCTCTCCAATCTCTCTTACTTAACCTATAATTTTCTAATAAGATCCATTATTTTAACTAGGTTTAATATGTCATAATTAAGGTTTCCTTAGTTTCTAAGATCATGTTAATTTTCTTAATATAGATCAAAACTTTGTCTCTTGTTTCAAAAAGTTTCTAAAGAAAGGAAAAAAATATTATACGGAAGGAAATTTCTAAAAATATCCTAAAAGAAGAAAGAAAATCTAAAAACTTTACGTTAGTAGACCCTCCTTATATTTATCTTACGCATTGTCCTCAATGCATCGTGAATGTAGGCATACAAGAAAATACAGAGAAAAGGAGAATTCATCTCAAGGTGGTGGTTTTGCTGGAGGTCTGATTGGTGCACGAAATGCGGCCCAACCCAAATTACGTAGAGTTCGCAAGAACCCACCAATGATCTTTCTAATATAACCCATTATTATGATGTGAACATGAATGATTTTTTTAAAAAATTTTATGCCATCTAATTTTAAAAATTTTAAAATGATTTTAGAGTAATTTTTATCAACATCTTTGTCTCAAAATGGAGTGTGAAATGATGCAATAATTGATTTGGGCTCAGAAAGTACATGAACTAATACCGATTCAGGATTTTGACTTAAGTCAAGTGAAAGTGAAGAGGCGAAATTTGTTTAGGAAGTGGGTCCAAATTAAGAAGTTGAAACTCTAGTTCACATTCATTCCCCCATAATAGAATGTGACTTTCTAAGATTGGTGATTCAAGTTGAAGAATGATAAGTATGGGAATCAAAACTTACTCTAGAATGTTGCTCAATTTGGGTAATAAAATAGGACTCAATATTGATTTAAGATTTGAACTAGATCACAAATTTGAGAATTTAGGTCACATTCTTATTGAGTTCAATTTTATAAAAATGAGAACTTACTAATTTGTTAATAAGATTTTCAATAGTATGGTATTGGTCAAGTTCAATATGTTAATCATGAAAGATTAGTGATTCAATTTCATGATGAATGGGCATAGGATCTAATACTGATTCGGAAAAAGGATTGAGATCTGATAAAGATATCAGAGTCAATATTGAGTCAAGAAATAAAATTGAATTACCAAGTTTAGGTTCATGATCACATCTGTGCTCAAGTTCAATTTCAGAAAAAAGATAACTTGCCAACGTATCAATGTGGTTTTCAAAATTTTGATTTTGGTCAAGTTCAAATGGGTACGATGAAATTGAATCTTGTTTTCAAAATAACATGATTCTTGGGTCCAATTGATAGAGTTAGAGGCAAGAAAGAATTTTCTCACTCTTATTGATCATTTGCTTATTATTGAGTCTAACCTACTGATTGAAAGGGTAACAGAATTTTGAGTCTGAATCATGTCCTCTATACTCTTTGCAATCGGTTCTTTTGAAAAGTGAGTATGGAAGTTGGTTTAGAAATTGTGATGAAGTCGTGAGTCCATCAAGTTTTCAATTGTAGCTCAAACTCATGCAAGGCTTCCAACTCATTTCCAGGATGGATTTTTTTACAGTTGAATGTTCTGAGAAAGAAGTATACGAAGCTTGGTTTTGAGAAAATGGTGAGTCCAACATATTTTAAGATTGTCGCTCGGACTCATACAAGAATTCCATGCTCATGTCGAAGACTGACGACTGGTCATTTTAAAGAGGTGGGATTGAGTATGAATCGTGAAAATATTATGGAATTGGTGAGGCAAACATTTCCTAAAATTTTCGGCCTCCTGCATGGCTTCTATACTATTTTCTAACTTAGATTTTTCTTCTATGGGTTATTGTAGAAAAGGAGTATTGAAGCTTAGTGTTGGAAAGATTGTGAGTCGAGCTTATTTTGTTGGAACTCAAGCATGGCTTGTACAGCTTTCATACTCTTTTCTAATTTAGATTTTTCTTCAATTGGTAGTTTTAGAAAAGGAGTATAGGAATCAAAATCAGGGAATGAATATTGTGAAAATTATGTAAATTATGAAAATTATAGACAAGGTGGTTGAAAATTAGACTTGGGACAGATGAATCCCCGACGACTCTATGAAAAGTTGAAATTATTTTGAAAATTTTAGTTATAAGGTTGGAGGTATGGGTTATATTGAGTTGAATACATCCAATCTGTCTTATCTAGTTTGTCTTTGTTGTGTAAAGCTGGGATGGATTTATTTGACTCAAATGAGGTTGGGTTGAAATATGAATTCATATTACGATTGAAAAATTGTTGTTGTTGAAATCTATTTCACAAACAAACACAAACAAAAAAGAAAAAGCAAACAAATAAACAACAAGAAAGAAAAAATCAAAACCAAGCCTAACTAGGGTTGACCTAGTCCTAGACGACTTCTAACAGGTCGACTATCTAGGACAGAGATATTGCAGTATCGGATCACGAGTTAATCGGTCAGGTAGGGGCAAAATGCGGTGGGAGGTACCCGTGTATAAGCAACGGGCCTTAATTACGCCAAACCACCGGATCTTCGAGGCTTAACCTCTTAATTCCCATCCTTAGACAGCGATTTGGTAAGAGTCCGGTACTAACAACTTCCTCTCGAGGTCAATCTCTTAATGAGTCTAAGATGTCCCTAAGAGTCAACGTCTATCAATTTTATTTAGGCTTGGGCTGTGTGAGTATGGAGGTGATTTTTGGGCTAAAGGAGGGTAATTACTTCCCTACCTTATCTTGTATTGGTTTTGCCTTTAAGTCCAATTTGTGCAAGTGTGCAATATAGATAAGAATAACACACAAAGTGAGTAAATCACCCATGTATTTGTCCTATACTGTATGCAATACCATATGTACATCTCAGTTCAGATCACAACAACAGAACAAAGTACAGTATATTGGAATGAAATTTGACATGTGCCTAAATGCAAATGTCTAAACAGTATTAATACGTCCAGTTTACTAATTTTAATTCTTTATTATTGCAATATGTAGGCAATCAAAGAAGATAATTAGCAGAAGAATACAACAATATATGTAACTTGCAAGATCCCAGCAAAAGATGAAGTCCAGGGGCCAAAAAAGACCACGTTTGCTCGGCTTTCTTGGCCCTAGCATGGCAAGTTTGTGGATGCAGGGTCCTTGCTTTCTAGTGCAATAACCTGAAAGCAAAAATAAATTTCTGCAATGTTTAGTTTCTACAAAAAATTAACCTGTACACTAAAACAGAGAAGAAAATGTTAACAAAAATGTAAGTCAAACCATTCACATCCCCGGCAACGGTGCCAAAATTTTGATCGGGGAAAAACCATGAATGAAAATGTGTATTTTAAAAAATCTATGAACGTATGTGTGCTTTGGCTTCGTCGGTAATTATGTTATAGCATATTGGCTATACGGGTCGAATCTATAGGGACGGGAGGCGACAGAAGCATTAACAGTTCGTTCATGTTGTATGTTAACAAGTTCTTCTTTGTTAAAGTAGGAGAAAAGAAAAAGAAAAGAAAACTAGAAGTGACAGTGGAGAAGGCGATGAGATTGACAAAGTGAAAATAATATAGAAATGGTTGTGAAATTGGTAAAACAAAAGCAAGAAAATAAAAATAAAGTGAAAAGTGAAGTGATTTAGAAAGTGAGTTTAAAAACAAAATAGAAAAGAAGATGAAACTTGTTGTGAAGAATATGAAAACAATGATGAACTAAGAAGGTAGTGAAAACAATGATAAAAAAATGATAAAAGAGTTTTAAAATTGGTTTTCTAAAACAAGTTAAAAAGAGAAAAAAATCATGGCTACTAACTACTAAGAGCTCTACTAATCATGCTAACCTCTTAGTGATAGATGCTTCACATGGATCCTTAGCCATCACTAATTCTTGGTTTCTTCAAGAGACGATGCAAAACATGGCACATGAAATAGTTCTTCACATTCAAACTTGCATCAAGAGCAAGATAATGCAAACACTAGATAATCAAAACTATTAGAAGAATGCATGAAATAAGAGAGTTAGCTTGTTAACAAGTTAGCAAGTTAGATGTTAGAACCTATCATCATGAGCTATCAATGGCTCTTGCAAGAGCAAGGCCTTGTAGAGGCAATTAGATTCATGTGAATTATCAAGTAAGTGGTTAGATGATTAGTCCTTAGTAGTTAGACTGTCATGAAAAGAAGTTAGCTAGTCATGTTAGAGGTTAGAGAAGAAACCATGAAGGAAAAGAGGAAGCTTTCATAGATTGTCACTATATATAACATCAATCTCTTCTTTCTCTCCTGAATCATGCTCTGCCCTAATACATGATCTAAAATAAAAAAATACAAAAGAAAAAGAAGTACACTACACTAATTTACATAAATGACAAAAAACCCAAACTTATAGCTCTCCAACCCCGTCTCTGGTCCAAAATTGCAGTATTATGGGCATAGAAATCATCTGGAAGACGAGACAAGGCTATGCGTCGAAAATTGACGTGTGGGCCCACCAAAAAGCTGCAGATACGCGAGGATCCTCGTGGATCCACGATAATACCAGGGCCAAGTATCTTGGTTTTTTCTCTGTGATTTTGTCCAGCTTTGAGGACCTTATCGATGGTCATGGATTTTGATAAATTGAATTCGTTTTTCTTCAGATTCATTTTCAATACTTGATCCAATGTATCTTCTAGGAGGTCTCTATCTTGGTCTCCAAGTAATATGATTTAATTATACAAAATTGGGTTAATTATGCTCTTATTCTGATCTTGCCCTTGGACTCTTAATTATCTGCAAAATAGACCAAAACACAGTTAAAAAATGATGTTTTATTCATAACTCGGTAGGGATATGTGATATGCAGAGATGCAAAATTGTAGACTTAATCAGGCTTTTATGCCAACAATGACTTCTCTAGATAGTCCTTTTTCATTTGTTTCGAGAGATGTTCCAATTCAGCTTCAACCATTGGAGTAAGGTCTAGTTACCTTAGATTACCCCATTCTCGATGTCCATTTCAAGGTTGTTGATCAATTCTTCCAAGGACTTAGCTTCGGCGGCCCCTCCAACATTTCGGATGCTTTCTATCGCTTGAAAAATATTGGTCTCCAAGAGGCAAAAGGGTACGTGTATTTTTGAAAATCATAAAGATGAAATCACCTAGAGAGGGGGTGAATAGGTTATAAGGCTAATCTAATGAACTAAATGAGGAATTTAAAACTTAATTGCTACAACACTTAATGCAACCAATGAGTGTAGCCGAATTCCCAGTGAAGGGCTCTGGACTAACTCCTCTTGATTCCTCTGAATAAGAGTTGAGGTGCTATATGAAGCTCTCGTGGTTAAGCACAAGTGAGGCACACACAAACAAGCCAAGCATATAATAATGATATGACAATATGAAAGATGCAAGGCACAAATAAAGAGAGAGAGAGTCAATGGATCAAACGTAAACAACGAGATGTGTTTCGAGGTTCGAGCACCAAGATCTACGTCCTCGCCTTCACCGAGAAGTATTTCCAATCCACTAGGAGTACCGAACTCCTCTCTCAACTAATACAACCTCCACCGAGGCAATACAAATGGTCTATCGAAGACCGGAGTACCAAACTCCACAATACAACCAAATCCACCTCACCAATGTTGGCCCAAAGGCTTTCCACTCTAGTTTTGATGATGATTAACTCATGTAGTTATGTGTACTAATAATCTTGTGATTTTAGTTTCAGATCATTAATTAAGTTATTAGTTGGTGATTAGCTTCAACAAGATGATTTGGAAGCTTTCACATGTTGATTCAAGAGCCCGAGCGTCAAAGATCATATATAACACTTGCTCGGTGGATCAAGGAGTTTTGGATCGAGTCGGCTTGGAGACAAGAAGACATCGGTACCATAGTTTAGTTTTGTGTTTAGATCCAAATTGTAAAGATTAGAATAGTATGATATGCTCAAGTTCACAACACACACGTTTCATGTTTTGAATATTGGTTTTCGGTTTTTCCGTTTTTGGTTTAAACGATCTTGGTTTCATGAATAGATAGATCAAAATAAGTTTACATGGTTTTATGTATAGTAGATTCATTCTATATACATGCATGCGTAACTTTCAAGACAAACTTAGTTTTGACTCACTTATTCATGTGTTTTATGTTTTGGTATTTTTAACAAAACATATTTTGTAACTAAAGTCAAAAACATGGATATATATATATATATGTTTCATGTATATAGGATTATATCCATATACATCATGCCTAAATGTTGTTTAATATCATGTTTTTATATTTGGATAAGTTTTGGACAAAATGTATTTTCTATTCAAAATCCAAGTTTTAGAAAATACAGTTTTTGATTTTTGGTAAAAATGATAAGACACAAATATGTTTCAAAATGTTTGTTATTTGTGATGAAATTTTTATCACAAGTTTGTATATCAATGTAAAATGATAAAACTATTTTTGTGTATTTTTAGAAGATTTATGAGAATTTTTAAGATTAAAAATTACATGTTTTTCTGACCAGAATTGCCTCTGCCAGGCTAGGTCGGTCGACCGAACGGTCGACCGTACCAAGTAGCCGGTCGACCGACACTATCGACCGACGTTCACGGATATGTGCACGCTGGCTGCCCATAAGACGGTCGACCGCACGGTCGACCGACTGAGAGCAGGTTGCTCTCTGTTTGTTACGGTCGACCGAGCGGTCGACCGGCCAGAGAGCCGTTGCTTTCTGGTTCTGGGGACGGTCGATCGCCCGGTCGACTGGTGGCACAACAGTCTGAAATATGACCGTTGGACGGTCGACCGGCCGGTCGACCGATGGTTCAGTTTTGGCAGTTTCTGCTGCCAACGGCTATAATTTTCTGGGAACTATAAATACCCCATTGGAAAGAGGTTTTCCATAAGATTTTTTGTGCGAATTTTTTCTGATTCTCTAGTGTTTTCACAGCAATCAAAAGAAGTTTTTGGGCTTTAAATTAAACAATCTATTTGGTGTTTTTGCTAGGGTTTGAAAAATCAAGAAAGGGTTTTTGGGAAAAGATTTTGATTCAATTTCTTCATCTTGGTTTCTAGTTTTTCCCAAAGATTTTTCTTTGAGTTTTTGATTTCCATTCCTTTGGTTTTCTCCACACTTGAGCTACATCTACTATCTTATTCTATAGGATCTTTGTGTGGGAAAGAAATTGTTTGTGGTTGTTGTTTAGACCACCAAGTTGCAAACCCTTCATTTGCTTGGCTTTGTGCCTTTCCCTCATTGTGTTGAGGAGGTAGTGCATTTGGGTTGTATCCCTCAAGTTGTGAGGTGATCCTTGTGTTAATCCCTCAAGTTGTGAGGTGATTGTTTGTTGGCTTGGAGTTGTGCCTCAAGGAGGAGGTTGTATTTGTAAGGAGAGGAGTTGGGTACTCCTTGTAATTGTTATTATCCCAAATCCTCAGTGGAGGTTCCCTTTGTGGGAGTCCTTTGTGGACAAGCTAGTGGACTTAAAATCCTTCTGGGTGAAGGCAGGGATGTAGAGCTGGGTGCTCGAACCTCGAAACATATCTTGTTGTTTGCGCTAGATCCCTTGGCTCTTACTCTCTCTACATTGTGCCTTGCATAAATTCATATTGTTCATTCATAATTATTTGCTTGGCTTGTTTGAGTGTGCATCTCTTGTCAATTGCAATTAGTTTTTAAATTCCGCATTAAGTTCATTAGATTAGCAAAATCACCTATTCACCCCCCCTCTAGGTGATTTTCAATTGGTATCAGAGCCTACGCTCCTGATATTAGGTTTAACCACCTAGGAGTGAGATCTTGGTTTACTAATCTTCATTTAGATTTTTCATTTGCACACATTTAGCTTGCACACATAGATAGCCCTCCTATGTTTGATTTTTCTAGACATGATTTTTGGAAGGCCAAGATGAGTAGTCATTTAAAAAGCCTAGGACATCTAGTTTATCAAGCCACTACTATAGAATCCTTCGCAAATGCTAGCAAGCATAGAAAGGCCAATGCATTAGCACTTAGAACACTTAGAGCATCTCTTAATGAAGATCTTTTACCGGTGTTTGATCATTATGATTCGGCTTTTGCAGTTTGGAGCATATTGACTTCTCCCGAGCTACCAAGGATTATCAACAAGTTGAGGAGATCTAGGAGAGACAAGTCCGATGAGCATTGCCTCATGGTCCAAGGGAAAGACTCCCTTGAGGTATAATCGGATTCTCAATTAGATGATAGCTCTAGTTCCTATTGCCATGGTTGTTGTGAAGTTCAAACATTGAATATGGAACTTGCCTCTAAGCTTGAAAATTTTGTGGAAAAACATGACCTTTTGAAAAAGAATCATTTTGATTTAAAAGAAGAAATGAAGGATTTATGCTCAACTTTTGAATCAGTTTTGCAAGAGAAGGAAGAGATTACTAGTGAACGTGACTCACTAAGATCTCAATTAGACCTTGCCCTAAAAGAGATTGATGTTTTAAAAAGCAAAAATGATTGTGATGTTGTGAAAAACAATGAGGTTTTATCTTCAAAATTAGATTTTGTTTTAAAAGATAACCTTGTTTTGAAAAATAAAATTGATTTTATTACAAAAGAATTGGATTTAATTTTAAAGAAAAATGAATCTTTAAAAATTGATATAGATTCACATGTTTGCCATGCTAGTGTAGCTTCTTCATCTAGCACACCTATTGAATGCTCCACTTTATCTTCAACTACTGAAAATGATATAAATGTTTTGAAGAAAAGTGTTGATTGTTTGGGCTCCACTTTGAGCCAATGTACTTTAAATCATACACGCTTGGAAACCTTAGTTCGTAAGAAACAGGATCCATCTTTACATGTACACCCTTCACGGCATACACATGCTTCCCACGGTCACCACCATTACATGTATGCTCATGTGTACACTTGTACACATTGTGGTCGAAAAGGCCACCTTGCTAGATTTTGCTATGATCGTTTACATATTGAAAATTTAGCAAATAATCTTTTTTGGGTTAGGAAAGATACTAACCCCCGTGGACCCAAAAGAAAATGGGTACCAAAGACCACTCTTTTGATCTTTGATGTAGGCGTGGGCTCTCGCATCACGTGAGAGTATTAGTGCCTTGAGGTGGATGCGTTCCAAGCTTAAAGAAAACTATTTTTGGATGCATCACTTTCAAGGGGAGTTTGGTGGAGGGGACCACCATTGGTTTGGAGAACTAGAGAGGTGCCTTCATCGGTTTTGGTATCAATCTCTAACTCCCGTTTTTATTATGCATGTTTTCCATGTTCATCAATTTATAGCATGTCATGTTTTAAAGCTCATTATGATTATGCCATGTAATTTAGATTAGTGATATACATGTTTAGTTATTTGAGACACCCATGGACCTATCTTTGTGTTCTCACCTTGTTTTAACTAATATGTATGCTCTAAATCTAATACATATGCATACACATAATGATCATATAGATGTTTATGATTTTTATTTTGTTTTGATGTTTATAGTTTATTATGTTGAATACCATGACTCTTAGATCATTGACATGCATATATAGCTTTTGAGATCACCCATGCTTGGACCTATTTGTTGTGTTCTCATCATTCGTTTAGCTATTATGTATATCATGATTCTAATAGCATGTGAATTTTCTTCATGATCATTCTTATGTCCATCATGTTGATTTATGTGTCGTTTTATGCTTCATGATTTGAATATATGTTTAAATGTTAGTTTTCATTAAGACTAGAATTTATACTCGTACATGTAGTGGGCGACAAATAATTCTTTATATATGTTTGTGCTTGGATGCTTATTTGTACCCATTAGATGTTCTAGTATAGTCTAGTTTTGATGATTCATGCATTCTAACTTGTATTCCCTATTTTGGACATATTTTTTTTTTTGATCATGTGTTTTCACTTCATGTATATGTTTATTTTGCCAAACCTTAAGACATACATGTATACCCCTTGAGTCATTTGCTTTTCATGCAAATCTTTATATATAGACTCAATTGTGTTTAGGAATATGTATGTATACTTTTTGTGTTGACAAAACATACATATGCCTTGAAATATAGTTTGTTTTATTGAAAAATTTTAGATTTTCATGTTTCATGTTTAAGGAATTTAAATTGAGCTTAATTGAATATTTTCATGTTGATATGTGTCACATAACACTTGTACACTCACTTTATTAGGTTTCTCATGACTTTGTTTTTATGAGTATGATATGGGCTTTATGGTTTTTGAGTGTTTAGTGATCATGTGAATTACATGTGTTTCATGAAAAATAATTTTGTTTTTGTTCCTTGCTTGAAAGATTTCGTACTAGTTAACAAGATTTCCCATTTAATTAGTTCGTATTCTTCTTATGGTAGAGATTTTCAACCGTATTCAATTTTTCAAATCTATTTTTTGAAAACCCCTATCATCCAAGGGTGGTTGGATGGGAGATCATGCTCATGTATGCCTTATAGTGAAAATCATTTTAAACTTGAACATGATTGGGAGGCTAGGTAATATGAGATATACACTTGATCATTATTGTTGTTTCAATTGGTATCATTGAAATTTCTTTCAATTGGTATTAATTTTGACTTTTCTTGTATACTCATATATGTTTGTATGTATGTATGCTTTCAATTCTAAGAATATCAATTTCAATTGGTATCTATTTTTCATACATATATATGTTTGTGTTTATGATAAGCTTGAGCTTCAACTTTGTTTCAGTTGATTCAATTTTCAATTGGTATCTTATTTCAAGCTTATGCATGTGTTTTGTTGGTATTTCATAAAGGGGGAGAAAATTTCAATTTTCATGTTTACAATTGGTATTTGTATTTCCACTCCCATACTTTATGATTGAAAATTCAATTTGGTATCATGTGAAAAATATTTACAATTGGTATCAAAATCCTTATTTAGAAATTCATAATTTGTTATGTTTAATTTCAATTAGTATCAAGATTGTTTTCTTATAATTGATATCTTATGCCTTAAAAAGAATAATAATTTCAATTGGTATTAAGATTTATGTTTAGAAATTCAAAATTTGTAATGTTTAATTTTAATTGGTATCACGATTGTTTATTTACAATTGGTATGTTGTTTGTTTACTTATCTATTGGTATCAAAATCTTTGTTTTTCAACTGGTATAGTTTCACTTTTAATTGGTATCAATATGCACTTCATTGACACATTTTTTGGTATCATATTTGATTTGACCCCTTATTGATATCGTTTTTGTTTTAGACAAAAAGGGGGAGAACATTTTGTTTTTGATCATCCCTTTATTGATTCTTTGTTTTGAACAAAAAGGGGGAGAAAAATTTATTGATTTGGTTTTGATTTTACCCCTTATTGATGATTGTTTCTTTGTATTAAAAAGTGGAGAAGATTTTGTTTTGCTTTGGTTTTACTCCTTTAGTGATGATTGACAAAAAGGGGGAGAATTATTTGAGAAAGATTTTGAGTTTTATATGCATGTTTATGTTTTGCATATATTAAGTTTAATTTAGTTTAATTTTAATTGGTATCTAGAGCATGTTTTGTTTTTGAACATTTCATTAGTATCTAGAACCTTTTATTATTTATGCATAAATATGCATTCATGTTTAAGGGCCTTCATTGCATATTTATATTTATTTGTTTGTGCATGAGTTAAGGGGGAGCTACTTTGAAGCTTAACTTTAATCCATGCACACATAACTCTATGAATTTTGTCATCATCAAAAAGGGGAGATTGTTGGCCCAAAGGCTTTCCACTCTAGTTTTGATGATGATTAACTCATATAGTTATGTGTACTAATAATCTTGTGATTTTAGTTTCAGATCATTAATCAAGTTATTAGTTGGTGATTAGCTTTAACAAGATGATTTGGAAGCTTTTACATGTTGATTTAAGAGCCCGAGCGTCAAAGATCATATATAGCACGTGCTCGGTGGATCAAGGAGTTTTGGATCGAGTCAGCTTGGAGACAAGAAGACATCGGTACCATAGTTTAGTTTTGTGTTTAGATCCAAATTGTAAAGATTAGAATAGTATGATATGCTCAAGTTCACAAAACACACGTTTCATGTTTTGAATATTGGTTTTCGGTTTTTCCGTTTTTGGTTTAAACGATCTTGGTTTCATGAATAGATAGATCAAAACAAGTTTACATGGTTTTATGTATAATAGATTCATTCTATATACATGCATGCTTAACTTCCTAGACAAACTAAGTTTTGACTCACTTATTCATGTGTTTTATGTTTTGGTATTTTTAACAAAACATATTTTGTAATTAAAGTCAAAAACATGGATATATATATGTTTCATGTATATAGGATTATATCCATATACATCATGCCTAAATGTTGTTTAATATCATGTTTTTGTATTTGGATAAGTTTTGGACAAAATGTATTTTCTATTCAAAATTCAAGTTTTAGAAAATACAGTTTTTTATTTTTGGTAAAAATGATAAGACACAAATATGTTTCAAAATGTTTGTTATTTGTGATGAAATTTTTATCACAAGTTTGTATATCAATGTAAAATGATAAAACTATTTTTGTGTATTTTTAGAAAATTTATGAGAATTTTTAAGATTAAAAATTACATGTTTTTCTGACCAGAATTGCCTCTGCCAGGCTAGGTCGGTCGACCGAACGGTCGACCGTACCAAGTAGCCGGTCGACCGACACTGTCGACCGATGTGCACGGATACGTGCACGCTGGCTGCCCATAAGACGGTCGACCGCACGGTCGATCGACTGAGAGCAGGTTGCTCTCTGTTTGTTACGAACGACCGAGCGGTCGACCGGCCAGAGAGCCGTTGCTCTCTGGTTCTGGTTCTGGGGACGGTCGACCGCCCGGTCGACCGGTGGCATAACGGTCTGAAATATGACCGTTGAACGGTCGACCGGTCGGTCGACCGATGGTTCAGTTTTGGCAGTTTCTGCTGCCAACGGCCATAATTTTCTGGGGGCTATAAATACCCCATTGGAAAGAGGTTTTCCATAAGATTTTTTGTGCGAATTTTTCCTGACTCTCTAGTGTTTTCACAGCAATCAAAAGAAGTTTTTGGGCTTTAAATTGAACAATCTATTTGGTGTTTTTCCTAGGGTTTAGAAAATTAAGAAAGGGTTTTTTGGAAAAGATTTTGATTCAATTTCTTCATCTTGGTTTCTAGTTTTTCCCAAAGATTTTTCTTTGAGTTTTTGATTTCCATTCCTTTGGCTTTCTCCACACCTGAGCTACATCTACTATCTTATTCTATAGGATCTTTGTGTGGGAAAGAATTGTTTGTGGTTGTTGTTTAGACCACCAAGTTGCAAACCCTTCATTTGCTTGGCTTTGTGCCTTTCCCTCATTGTGTTGAGGAGGTAGTGCATTTGGGTTGTATCCCTCAAGTTGTGAGGTGATCCTTGTGTTAATCCCTCAAGTTGTGAGGTGATTGTTTGTTGGCTTGGAGTTGTGCCTCAAGGAGGAGGTTGTATTTGTAAGGAGAGGAGTTGGGTACTCCTTGTAATTGTTATTGCCCCAAATCCTCAGTGGAGGTTCTCTTTGTGGGAGTCCTTTGTGGACAAGCTAGTGGACTTAAAATCCTTCTGAGTGAAGGCGGGGATGAAGAGCTGGGTGCTCGAACCTCGAAACATATCTTATTGTTTGCGCTTGATCCCTTGGCTCTTACTCTCTCTACATTGTGCCTTGCGTAAATTCATATTGTTCATTCATAATTATTTGCTTGGCTTGTTTGAGTGTGCATCTCTTGTCAATTGCAATTAGTTTTTTAATTCCGCATTAAGTTCATTAGATTAGCAAAATCACCTATTCACCCCCCTCTAAGTGATTTTCAACCAAGAGGGATACAAGCACCAACTCCAACTCTACCTCACCAAGAGGGAGTCAACCATAACCTCAACCTCTACCAAAGAGGGAGTCAACCACAACCCAAATCAACCTCTACCAAAGAGGGATACAACAAGTAAAGGGTTACAACAAGGTGGTTTCCTCAACCACAAACAATTTTCACATAAATAAATGATCCTATGGAATAGGATAGAATGATATAGCTCAAGTGTGAAAAACAAAGTGTTTTGATCAAAGAAAATCTCTTGGGAAAAATACCAAATAGATATAGAATTTTAGACCAAATAACTAATTTCCAAAACCCTATTTTCTCTGAAAAAATCAAACACTTTAAAACAAATAGAGATTAAGAAATTTTGCACCAAAAACTTTTGCTTGGAAACACTTGAAGAGTATGAAAATTTTCTCCTTCGATAACTTAGCAAAAACCCTAAAAAGATGGGGTATATAAAGCCCCAATAAAAAACTAGCAGTTGAGCTGATCTGGCAGCTCTGGCGGCTGGCGGTCGACCGCCCGGTCGACGCAAACGGTCAAAAATATGACTGTTAAAGTCCTTCGGTCGACCGCCCAGTCCACCGCCTAAATCCAGAGAGCAAATGCTCTCTAGTTGGTCGACCGTTCGGTCAACCGTGCCTTGCTTACGGTCGGCCGTCCAGTCGACCGCCCCCACCCGAGAGTGGGGGACTTGCAGTTGGTCGACCGTGCGGTCGACCGGCCCAAGTACCTGGCCAACATGCACAAGTTTGTGCACGTCGGTCAACAGTCACGGTCGATCGACTCTGGGTCCGGTCGACCGCTAGAGCCCGGCAGGAGGCATTCTTGGTCAGAAAAACTTGTTTTTAATAATTTTAAAAATTCCCATAAATCTTCTAAATTCCACAAAAATAGTTTCTAACATTATATATAATATACAAACATGTGTTTAAAATTCCAACACAAATATCAAACATTTTGAACCATTTTTTTGTTAAGGAAATATTGCCGAAAACCAAAACCTGTATTTTTCCAAACTTGAATTTTCCAAATGAAAATCCGATTTTTTCAAAACTCATTCAAATACAAAAACATGATATTTAAACACTTTGAAGCATGTTGCATATGGATAGAAATCCAATATACAAGAACATATATATATATATTATATATATATATATATATATATATATATATATATATATATATATATATATATTATATATATATATATATATATATATATATATATATATATATATATATCATAGTTTTGACTTTAATTCCGAAAATACGTTTTGTTAAAACACAAAACCTAGATACATGAATAGGTATGTCAAGCTTAAGTTTATTTAAGACATGAAGCATACATGTATATAGAATGAATCTAATATACATAAAACCAAATAAACTTATTTTGATATAATATCTATTCATGAAAACCAATATCGGTTAAACCAAAAACCGAAAACCAATATCTAAAACATAAAGCGTGTGTGTTGTGAAGTTGAGCATATCACACTATCTAATCTTTACACATGGATCTAAAATAAAAACTAAACTAGGTACCGAAGTTTTCTTGATGAACTCCGTCTTCAAGTCGACTCGATCCAAAACTCCGTGATCCACCGAGCTAGACTCCAACGAGTGCTATGTATGATCTTGTTGCTCGGGCTCTGGAATCACCATGTGAAAGGCTTCAAAACTCCTTTGTTGAAGCAATCACCAACTAATATCTTGATTAATGATCTGAAACTAAACATCACAAGATAATTAGTAAACATAAATACATGAGTTAATATCATCAAAACTAGAGTGGATGGTCTCTGGGCCAACAATCTTCCCCTTTTGATGATGACAAAACTCATGAGTTATATATGCATGGATTAAAGTTAAGCTTCAAAGAAGCTCCCCCTTAACTCATGCATGACAATAAACAATAAATATATGTAAGAAATACTAAACCTGAATATGCACCAATCATGCATAAAACAAATAAATTTGAAAAACATTCTCTTGATACCATTTTAAAAAGGTAAAACTTTATTACTAATAAAACATGCTTTTGATACTAAAACAAATTATTTCTCCCTTTTATAAACATAAAACTCCGTGATCCAAAACATGCATATAATCTCAAATTCTTCTCCCCCTTTTTATCAATCATCAACAAAGGGGTGAAAAGAAAGCAAAACAAAATGTTCTCCCCTTTTTGTCTTAAAATAAAAACGATATCAATAAGGGGTACAATCAAATATGATACCAATTAAAAAATAATGTGTCAATGAAATGCATATTGATACCAATTGAAGGTGAAAATAAAAACGTTTTACGAAATGCCTACCAATTGAAAGTAAATGAGGCATTAAAATAAATCTTAATCAACATTTTATCAAAATGAAACATAAACTAATTGATAAGTAAACAAATGAAATCTTGATACCAATAGAAAGTATTATTCTTTTTAAGCATATGATACCAAATTGAAATTATTATTCCCTATAATCATATGATACCAAATTAAAAAAAATTTTAATCATTTTCTATCATAAAGTAAGGGAGTGGAATACAAAACCAATGGTAAATAAAAAACCAATTGAAAGATGAAATACAAGATTTTCTCCCCCTTTATGAAGTACCAACTAAACGATGCATAAGCTTGTATTAGCATACCAATTGAATAATAATCAATTGAAACATGATAGTCATTAAAATTCAAGCTTTAGCATAAACCAAATTTGTGATATTTTTGAGCACAAGTAAAACATATATATGTATGAAAATTTAGATACCAATCGAAATTGATACTATTTGAAGAGTATGAATACATACCTAAGAATATATATGAGTATACAATAAATGTCAATATTGATACCAATTGAAAGAATACAATGATACCAATTGAAACAACAATAATATCAAGTGTATATCTCATATTACCTACCACCCATTCATGCACATGTTTAAAATGATTTTCAATATGAACATACAAAGCATGGTCTCCCAACCAACCGCCCGTGGAAGGTAGGGGTTTTCAAAAATGGGTTTGAAAATATTGTATGAAAACTCTACCATGACGAAGAATACGAACTAATTAAATGGAAAAACTTGTAAACTAGTACGAAATCCTTCAAGTAAGGAATAAAAATAAAATATTTTTCATGAAACATGAAATTCACATGACAGTCAACACTCAAGGTCAATAAAGCATAAATATGACTCATGAAAATAAAACATGAGTAACAATAAAGGTGAGTGTTAAAATAAAATGTGAAGAACATAATCATGAAAGATAGTCAATAAGCTCATGTGAAATTCCTTTAAACATGAAAACATGAAAAACTAAATTTTTATTAGAAACAATTTATATTTCAAGGCATATGTATGTTTTGACAAAACAAGAAATATACATACATATCCCTAAACACAATTTGAGTCCATAATAAAGATTTGCATGAAAAGCAAATGACTCAAGGGCTATACATGTATATCTTAAGGTTTGGCAAAATAAACATATACATGAAGTGAAAACACATGAACATGAAAACGTGGATAAAATAGGAATACAAATCAAATGCATGATCATCAAAACTAGACTATACTAGCACATCTAATGGGTACAAATGAGCGTTCAAGCACAAACACATATAAATGATCTATTTGTAGCCCACTATATGTACAAGTATATATATCCTAGTTTTAATGAAAACTAACATTTAAACATGTAATCAAATCATGAAGCATAAAACAAGACATAAATCAACATGATAAATATAAATATGATCATTATGTAAATCCACATGCTATTAGAGTTATGATATACATAATAGCTAAATATATGTGAGAACATAAAGAATGATCCATATGAACATGGGTGATCTCAAAAACTATACATGTATGTTAATAGTCTAATAATCATGGTATTTAACATACTAATCAAAGCATAAAGCATCAAAACAAAAATCATAAACATCCATATGATCATTATGTTTATACACATGCATTAGATCTAGGACATACATATTAGTTTAAAATAAAGTGAGAACACAATGATATAAGTCCATATTAAACATGGGTGTCTCAAATAACTAACATGTATATCACTAATCTAATTAACATGGCATAATCATAATAATCAATAAACATCAAAACATGCTATAAACAATGAACATGGAAAGCATGCAAATATCAACGGGAGTTAGAGATCGATATCAAAATCGATGAGGGCACCTCTCTAGTTCTCCAAACCAAGGTGGTCCTCCCACCAAAACATCCCTTGAAAGTGATGCATCCAAATAGTAATCTTTAAGCTCGAAACGCATCCACCTTAAGGCACCATAACTCTCACGTCATGCGAGAGCCCACACCTACATCAAATACAATAGGGGTGGTCTTTGGTACCCACACTCTTTTGGGTCCATGGGGGTTAGTACCTTTTCTAACCCAAGCAAATTTATTTGCTAAATTTATATCATGTATATGATCATAGCAAAACTTAGCAAGGTGGCCCTTACGTCCACAATGTGTACATGTGTACATGAGCATACATTGTGTGATAGTTGTGATCGTGAGTAGCATGTATATGCCGTGGAGGGTGTGCATACATAGATGGAACTTGTTTCTTTCGAAATAAAGATTCCATACGTGTATGACTCAAAACACAATGGCTCAAAGTGGAGCCCAAACAATCAATATTCTTCTTTAGCATGGATATATCATTTTTAATTAAAGAAGAAGTGGAGCATGCAATGGGTGAACTAGGTGAAACTATCTTAGCATGGCAAACATGTGAATCTATATTATTTTGCAAAGATTCATTTTTCTTTAAACAAACATCTAAATCATTTGAAATAGAAATTATTTTGTTTTTCAAAGAATCATTCTCTTTTACTACAAAATCAACTTTTGAAGACAATTTTTCATTTTTCTTCAAATTATTTCACAATCATTTTTATTTTTCAAAAATTCATTTTCTTTTAGGGCAAGTTCAAGCTTAGAATTCAATGAATCCCTTTCATTAGAAATCTCCTCTTTCTCTTGCAAAATCAAACCAAGTTTAGAAGACAAATTTTCATTTTCTTTACATAATACAAAAGTCTTCTTTTTCAAAAGATTATACTTTTCTATCAATTTTTCACGAACAATAGAAAGTTCTTCATTTAAAGTGTTAGGATCAACATGCTCATTATTAGAAGAACTAGCATCATCACAATCTAGTTGAGATTCCGAATATACCTCAAGGGAGTTATTTCCTTGGACCATGAAGCATTGTGACTCGAATTCTCTGCTAGATTCCTCCTCCGGCTGAATTGGCAATTGAAGCTTGGAGGTGGTCAACTTGTTCCACACTGCAAAGGCGGAATCAAAGTTAGAAACAAGCATAAGATATTCTTCATTTAGCGTGCTTCTAATAGCCTCAAGGGCTTGTGTATTGGCCCCTACATGATTGCGGTTACCAAGATAGCATTTCTTGGTAGCGGCAAAGAAAACATGCAAACCTAAGGTTTTCAAATACATGGACATCCTAAATTTTCACATGTCAATGTTGGAGACATCAAACATGGGAGATGACAAGCAATCCATGAGTGTGTGTAAATAATGTAAATGTGCAAATGCAAATGATAGATTAGCTAACCAAGATCACACTCCTAGGTGGTTAAACCAAATATCAGGAGCGTAGGCTCTGATACCAATTAAAATCACCTAGAGGGGGTGAATAGGTGATAAGGCTAATCTAATGAACTAAATGCGAAATTTAAAACTTAATTGCTACAACACTTAATGCAACCGACGAGTGTAGCCGAATTCCCAGTGAAGGGCTCTGGACTAACTCCTCTTGATTCCTCTAAATAAGAGTTGAGGCGCTATATGAAGCTCTCGTGGTTAAGCACAAGTGAGGCACACACAACAAGCCAAGCATATAATAATGATATGACAATATGAAAGATACAAGGCACAAATAAAAGAGAGAGAATCAATGGATCAAACGCAAACAACGAGATGTGTTTCGAGGTTCGAGCACCAAGCTCTACGTCCCCGCCTTCACCGAGAAGGATTTCCAATCCACTAGGAGTACCGAACTCCTCTCTCAACCAATACAACCTCCACCGAGGCAATATAAATGGTCTACCGAAGACCGGAGTACCAAACTCCACCAATACAACCTAATCCACCTCACCAAGAGGGATACAAGCACCAACTCCAACTCCACCTCACCAAGAGGGAGTAAACCATAACCTCAACCTCTACTAAAGAGGGAGTCAACCATAACCCAAATCAACCTCTACCAAAGAGGGATACAACAAGTAAAGGGTTACAACAAGATGGTTTCCTCAATCACAAACAATTTTCACACAAATAAATGATCCTATAGAATAGGATAGAATGATATAACTCAACTGTGGAAAACAAAGTGTTTTGATCAAAGAAAATCTCTTGGGAAAAATACAAAATAGATATAGAATTTTAGACCAAATAACTAATTCCCAAAACCCTATTTTCTTTGAAAAAATCAAACACTTTAAAACAAATAGAGATTAAGAAATTTTGCACCAAAAACTTTTGCTTCGAAACACTTAAAGAGTATGAAAATTTTCTCCTTCAAAAACTTAGCAAAAACCCTAAAAGATGGGTTATATAAAGCCCCAATCCAAAACTAGCCGTGGAGCTGATCTGGCAGCTCTGGAGGCTGGGGGTCGACCGCCCGGTCGACCGCAAACGGTCAAAAATATGACCGTTGGAGTCCTTCGGTCGACCGCCCGATCGACCGCCCAAATCCAGAGAGCAAATGCTCTCTGGTCGGTCGACCGTGCCTTGCTTACGGTCGACCGTCCGGTCGACCGTGCCCACCCGAGAGTGGGGGACTTGCAGTCGGTCGACTGTGCGGTCGACCGGCTCAAGTACCTGGCCAACGTGCATAAGTTTGTGCACCGATCGTCACGGTCAACCGACTCTAGGTCCGGTCGACCGGACCGGTCGACCGCCAGAGCCTAGCAGAAGGCATTCTGGGTCAGAAATTTTTTTTTAATAATTCTAAAAATTCCTATAAATCTTCTAAAATTCCACAAAAATAGTTTCTAACATTATATATGATATACAAACATGTGTTTAAAAATTTCAACACAAATATGAAACATTTTGAACCATTTTTGTGTTAAGGAAATATTGCCGAAAACCAAAACCTTTAATTTTCCAAACTTGAATTTTCCAAATGAAAATCCAATTTTTCCAAAACTCATTCAAATACAAAAACTGCAAATCACCTAGAGGGGGGTGAATAGGTGATAATGCTAATCTAAATACTAAATGCGGAATTTAAAACTAATTTGCAACAACACTTAGTGCAACCAACGAGTGTAGCTGAATTTCCCGTGAAGGGCTTTGGACTAACTCCTCTTGATTCCTCTGAATAAGAGTTGAGGCGCTATATGAAGCTTTCGTGATTAAGCACAAGTGAGGCACACAAGTAAACACAACCAAGCATATAGATATAGGCAATATGAATCAATGCAAGGCACAACACAAGCATATAAATGATATGGCAATATGAATAATGCAATGTACAAAGGTAAAGAGAAAGAGAGTTAAGAGTCAACCGATCAATCGCAAACAATAAGATGTGTTTCGAGGTTCGAGCACCGATCTCTACGTCCCCGCCTTCACCGCGAAGGATTTCCAATCCGCTAGGAGTACCGAACTCCTCTCTCAACCAATACAACCTCCACCGACGCAATACAAAAGGGTCTACCGAAGATCGGAGTAGCGAACTCCATCAATACAACCAAATCCACCTCACCAAGAGGGATACAAGCACCAACTCCAACTCTACCTCACCAAGAGGGAGTAAACCACAACCTCAACCTCTACCAAAGAGGGAGCAACAAACAACCCAAATCCACCTCTACCAAAGAGGGATAACCAAATAAAAGGGTTGCAACAAAGTGGTATATCTCAACCACAAACCAAAACCTTTTCCCACAAATAAATGATCCTAAATAGATAGGATATGAGATATAGCTCAAGTGTGAAAAATCAAGAGTTTGGAAAACTAAAACTCAAACAAAAATACTTGGGAAAACTCTTTGAAGATGATGGAAATGAAAAACAAATAAAACTCTCCCAAATTTCTATTTTCTTTGATTTTTTCAAAAACCCTAAAAACCAATAAGATGAATCTTTTGAAGCACTAAAACACTTTTGAAAACTTGCTGGAAAACACAAGAGAGTAGGAATTTTTCTTGTTAAAAAATCTTACCAAAATCCCAAAGAAATGAGGCTTATATAGCCTCCAATAAAAAACTAGCCGTTAGGCTGACTTTTCAGCCTAGGCGGCTGGCGGTTGACTGCCCGGCCGACTTCCAACGGTCAAAAAATGACCGTTGGAAGCCAGCGGTCGAGCGGCCGGTCGACCGTAAAAATCCAGAGAGCAAAGCTCACTGGCTGGTCGACTGCACAGTTGACCGCCCAAGTGCCTGGCCAACGTGCACAGGTGTGTGCACGTCGGTCGACCGTCCCGGGCGACCTACTCTGGGTCCGGTCGACCGGCCCGGTCGACCACTAGAGCCTGGCAGAATGCAATCTGGGTCAGAAAACTGGGTTTTAAATAATTCTAATTAATCCCATAAAACTTCTAAAAATTCACAAAAATAGTTTCAACTTTATATATGATATATAAACATGTGATAAAAATTTCAACACAAATATCAAACATTTTAACCATTTTTGTGTTATGGAAAAATTACCGAAACCAAAAACTGTATTGTTCCAAAATTTGATTTTTCAAATAAACTTTGTCCAAAACATATCCAAATACAAAAACATGATACTTAATCATTTTAAAGAATGTTGCATATGGACATAGGTCCGATATACATGAAACATATACATATCATTGTTTTTGACTTTTATTTCCAAAAATATGTTTTGTTAAAACAGAAAACACCAAACCTCATGAATAGGCATCTCAACATAAGTTTGTCTAGGAAATTAAGCTTACAAGTATATAGAATATATCTAATATACACTTAAACAAAGTAAACTTGTATTGATACTATCTATTAATGAAACCGATATCAGTTAAACCAAAAACCGAAAAAACAATATCCAAAACATGAAACGTGTGTGTATTGTGAACTTGAGCATATCACACTATCTAATCTTTACACATGGATCTAAAACACAAACCAAACTAGGATACCTAAGTCTACTTGACGATCTCCATCTTCAAGTTGACTCGATCGAAACCATGATACGCCGAGCTTTACTCCAACGAGTGCTATATATGATCTTTATGCTCGGGCTCTTGAATCACTATTTGAAAGACTTCAAAACTCCTTTGTTGAAGCTAATCACCAACTAACATCTCGGTTAATGATCTGAAACTAAACATCATAAGATTATTAGTAAACATAACTACATGAGTTAATCATCATCAAAACTAGAGTGGAAGGCCACTAGGCCAACAATCTCTCCCTTTTTGATGATGACAAAACTCATGGAGTTATATATGCATGGATTAAAGTTAAGCTTCAAAGAAGCTCCCCTTAACTCATGCATTACAATAAAAATAAGATATTCAATGAAGCATATGATACTAAACAAATGTATGCATCAACTAGGAGAGAGAAACATGCATAAATCAACCATAAAACTTTCTCCCCCTTTTTCTCCAAATCATTTTTCTCACATATTTATTTGTTTATTGTAAGATGCATAAAATCAATATATGCATAAACATAAATCCTTTTTCCGAAAACATACATATATACTAAAATACTTCTCCCTTCTTTGTCAATCATCAACAAAAGGTTAAAGTAAAAACAAAACAATGTTCTCCCCCTTTTTGTCCGAACAAGAATCAATAAAGGGGTGACATCAAACAAATTAATAATAAGAATATATGTGATATACATTCATGAAGAGGAAGACGCTAAGTTAACTTCCCTACATATGTGCATTACATGAAGAAGGGATGACAAGCCCTAATTCACATAACACAAAATATGCAATGCATAAGAAGAGATGTGAAGCTCCTCCTACACACGTGTATCGCATAAAGAAGAGTTATTAAGCTCCTCAATATAAGATACACTCAACATGAATCTATATGTAGAAGAGATGTTAAGCTCCCCTTGCATATATGCAATCATATCAAAACATTTTTAACATTTCTTATTAAAACACAATTTTGAATTTTCTCAATAAAATAAATTTTGAGATATCTTAGTAAATCAAATTTCAAAACACCAATATAAATCTTCATGGATACCAATTGAAAGAAATAGATCAATAGATATCAATTGAAAGTAAACAAAATCTTGATACCAATTGTGAATATTTGTCATTAGAACATATGATACTAAAATAAAATCAATTTTCAGCATAAAGTGTGGGAGTTGAAATCAACGGTAAACAAAATACCAATTGAAAGATAAAAATACGAATTTTCTCCCCCTTTCTGAAATACTAAATAAAACTGTGCATAAGCTTGTATTGAATACCAATTGAAAACTAGTCAATTGAAACATAATAGTCATTTAAAAATTAAGCTTAGCATATTTAACATTTGTACTCAACAATATAGGGATATAGTAAGCACAAATAAAACATGTATAGGTGTATGAAAAATGAGTACCAATCAAAATAGATGATACTAAATGAAAGCATACATACACAAAAACAATATATGAGTATACAAAAATGTCAATATTGATACCAATTGAAAAGATCCAATGTTACCAATTGAAACAACAATAATATCAAGTGTATACCTCATATCATCTACTACCCATTTCATACTCAAGTTTAAAATGATTTTCACTATAAAGCATACATGTGCATGGTCTCCCAGCCAACCGCCCTTGGAAGGTAGGGTTTTCAAAATAGGTTTGAAAAATATAGCATGTTTGAAAACTCTACCATAACGAAGAATACCGCAACTAGTTAAATGGAAGAACTTGAAAACTAGTACGAAATCCTTCAAGTAAGGAATAAATAAAATTATATTTCATGAAACACATGTAAATCACATGGTCACTAAACACTCAAAGTCCATAAAGCCTATATCATGCTCATGAAAATAAAGTCATGAGAAAACAATAAGTAGGTGAGTGTACAAGATATATGTGAAAACATATAATCATGAAAATAGACATTCAAGGTCTAAATTCCTCAATACATGAAATTATCAAAACTCAATTTCTTCAAGGCATATGTATGTCAAGTACAAACTAAGGTATACATACATATTCAAAACATAACGAGTCCACAAATGTATATGCATGAAGGCATGTGGCTCAAAGGATGTATATGCATAATCAATAGTTTGGACATGATAGACATATACATTAAGCTAAATATGAAAAATATGAAAATCGTCAAAACTAAATTTCATTAAAAAACAATATATACTTCAAGGCATATGTATGTTTTGACAAAACAAGAAGTATACATACATATCCCTAAACACAATCGAATTCATAATAATGATTTGCATGAAAAGCAAATGACTCAAGGGGTATACATGTACATCTTAAAGTTTGGCAAAATAAACATATACATGAAGTGAAACCACATAATCATAAAACATGTCAAAGATGGGGAATACAAGTTAAAATGCATGAATCATCAAAACTAGACTATACTAGCATATTTAATGGGTACAAATAAGTATTCAAGCACAAACATATAATGATCTATTTGTGGCCCACAATATGTACAAGTATATATCCTAATCTTAATAAAAACTAACATTTAAACATATATTCAAAATTTGAAGCATAAAACGAGACATAAATCAACATGATAAGCATGAAAAATGATCATTATGTAAATCCACATGCTATTAGAACTATGATATACATAATAGCTAAACAATAGTGAGAACACAATATATGGGTCCATATAAACATGGGTGATCTCAAATGCTATGTATGCATGTCAAAGGTCTAATAATCATGGCATTTAGCATACTAATCAAAACATAAAGTATCAAAACAAATATCATAAACATCCATAGGATCATTATGTTTATACACATGCATTAGATCTAGAACATACAATTAGTTTAAAAGAAAGTGAGAACACAATGATATAAGTCCATATTAAACATGGGTGTCTCAAATAACTAACATGTATATCACTAATCTAATTAACATAGGATAATCATAATAATCAATAAACATCAAAATATGCTATAAACAATGAACATGAAAAGCATGCAAATATAAACGGAGTTAGAGATCGATACCAAAACTGATGAAGGCACCTCTCTAGTTCTCCAGACCAAGGTGGTCCTTCCACCAAACTCTCCTTGAAAGTGATGCATCCAAATAGTCCTCATGAAGCTCGGGACGCATCCACCTCAAGGCACCAACGCTCTCACATCATGCGAGAGCCCACACCTACATCAAATACAATAGGGGTGGTCTTTGGTACCCATACTCTTTTGGGTCCATGGGGGTTAGTACCTTTTCTAACCCAAACAAATTTATTTGTTAAATTACAATCGTTTATCCGATCAAAACAAAATTTAGCAAGGTGGCCCTTACGTCTACAATGTGTACAAGTGTATACATGAGCATGCAAAGTGTGATGGTTGTGACCGTGAGTAGCATGTGTATGCCGTGGAGGGTGTACATTCATAGATGGAACTTGTTTCTTTTGAAACAAAGATTCCAAACGTGTATGGCTCAAAACACAATGGCTCAAGGTAGAGCCCAAACAATCCATATTCTTCTTTAGCAAAGATATATCATTTTTAATTAAGAAGAAGTGTGGCATGGAATAAGTGAGCTAGGTGGTGAAGCTACACTAGCATGACAAACATGTGAATCTATATCAATTTTTAAAGATTCATTTTTCTTTAAACAAACATCTAAATCTTTTGAAATAGAATCAATTTTTATTTTCAAGGATTCATTTTCTTTCACAACAAATCAAGTTTTGAAGTTATAGCTTTATTTTTCTTCAAAACTTCATTGCAATCATTTTTAGATTTTAAAATTCATTTTCTTTTAGGGCAAGTTCAAGTTGAGATTTCAATGAATCCCTCTCATTAGAAATCTCCTTTTTCTCTTGCAAAACCAACTCAAGTTTTGAAAATAAATCATCTTTTTCTTTACTTAACTTACAAGTTTTCTTTTTCAAAACTTTATATTTTTCAAGGAGGTTCTCACAAACAATAGATAACTCTTCATTTAAAGCATCGGCATCCATACTATCATCTAATGAAGAGCTAGAACTATCTAGTTGAGTATCCGAATGTACCTCAAGGGAGTCATTCTCTTGGATCATGTAGCATCATTGTTCGGATTCGTCTCCACTAGATTCATCCTCCATTATGTTGGGCATTTGAAGCTCGGAGGAAGTCAACTTGTTCCACACTGCAAAGGCGGAATCAAAGTTAGAAACAAGCATAAGATAATCTTTGTTAAGCGCGCTTCTAATAGCCTCAAGGGTAAGTGTATTGGCCCCTATATGATTGCGGTTATCAAGAGAGCATTTCTTGGTAGCGGCAAGGAAAACATGCAAGCCTAGGGTTTTCAAATACATGGTCATCCTAAATTTCCATGTGTCAATGTTGGAAACATCAACATGGGAGGTAACAAGCAATTCATGGGTGTATGCAAAAAATATACATGCAAATGCAAATGATAGATTAGCAAACCAAGATCTCACTCCTAGGTGGTTAAACCAAATATCAGGAGCGTAGGCTCTGATACCAACTGCAAATCACCTAGAGGGGGGTGAATAGGTGATAATGCTAATCTAAATACTAAATGTGGAATTTAAAACTAATTTGCAACAACACTTAGTGCAACCAACAAGTGTAGCCGAATTCCCCGTGAAGGCTCTAGACTAACTCCTCTTGATTCCAATAAATAAGAGTTGAGGCGCTATATGAAGCTCTTGTGGTTAAGCATAAGTGAGGCACACAAGCAAACACAACCAAGCATATAGATATAGGCAATATGAATCAATGCAAGGCACAACACAAGCATATAAATGATATGGCAATTGAATGATGCAATGCACAAAGGTAAAGAGAGAGAGAGAGTTAAGAGTCAATCGATCAAACGCAAACAACAAGATGTGTTTCGAGGTTCGAGCACCGAGCTTTATGTCCCCGCCTTCACCAAGAAGGATTTCCAATCCACTGGGAGTACCGAACTCCTCCTTAACCAATACAACCTCCACCGAGGAAATACAAAGGGTCTACCGAAGACCAGAGTACCGAACTCCACCAATACAACCAAATCCACCTCACCAAGAGGGATACAAGCACCAACTCCAACTCCACCTCACCAAGAGGTAGTAAACCACAACCTCAACCTCTACCAAAGAGGGAGCAACCAACAACCCAAATCCACCACTACCAAAGAGGGATAACCAAATAAAAAGGGTTATAATAAAATGGTATATCTCAACCACAAACCAAAACCTTTTCCCACAAAAAATGATCCTAAATAGATAGGATATGAGATATAGCTCAAGTGTGAAAAACCAAGAGTTTGAAAAACTAAAACTCAAAGAAAAAACTTGGGAAAACTCTTTGAAGATGATGGAAATGAAGAACAAACACAAATCTCCCAAATTTCTATTTCTTTTTGATTTTTCTAAAAACTCTAAAAACCAATAAGTTGAATCTTTTGAAGCACTAAAATACTTTTGAAAACTTGCTGGAAAACACAAGAGAGTAGGAATTTTTCTTGTTAAAAAATCTTACCAAAATCCCAAAGAAATGAGGCTTATATAGCCTCCAACAAAAAATTAGCCGTTAGGCTGACTTTTCAGCCTAGGCGGCTGGCGGTCGACCGCCCGGTCTACCGCCAACGATCATAAAAATGACCGTTGGAAGCCAGCGGTCGACCGGCCGGTCGACCGTAAAAATCCAGAGAGCAAAGCTCTCTGGCCGGTCGACCGCATGGTCGACCGCCCAGGTGCTTGGCCAACGTGCACAGGTGTGTGCACGTCATTCGGCCCGTCCCGGGCGACCAACTCTGGGTCCGGTCGGCCGGCCCGGTCGACCGCCAGAGCCTGGCAGAAGGCAATATGGGTCAAAAATTGGGTTTTAAATAATTCTAATAAATCCTATAAAACTTCTAAAAATCCACAAAAATAGTTTCTAACTTTATATATGATATATAAACATATGATAAAATTTCAATACAAATATCAAACATTTTAAACCATTTTTGTGTTATGGAAAAATTACCGAAAACAAAAACTGTATTTTTCCAAACTTTGATTTTTCAAATAAACTTTGTCCAAAACATATCCAAATACAAAAACATGATACTTAATCATTTTAAAGCATGTTGCATATGGACATAGGTCCAATATACATGAAACATATACATATCATTGTTTTTTAACTTTTATTTCCAAAAATATGTTTTGTTTAAAACACAAAACACCAAACCTCATGAATAGGCATCTCAACATAAGTTTGTCTAGGAAATTAAGCTTACATGTATATAGAATATATCTAATATACACTTAAATAAAGTAAACTTGTATTGATACTATCTATTCATGAAAACCGATATCGGTTAAACCAAAAACCAAAAAATCAATATCCAAAACATGAAACGTGTGTGCATTGTGAACTTGAGCATATCACACTATCTAATCTTTACACATGGATCTAAACACAAACTAAACTAGGATACCTAAGTCTTCTTGATGATCTCCATCTTCAAGTTGACTCGATCCAAACCGTGATCCACCGAGCTTGACTCCAACGAGTGCTATATATGATCTTTATGCTCGGGCTCTTGAATCATATGTGAAAGGCTTCAAAACTCTTTTGTTGAAGGTAATCACCAACTAACATCTTGGTTAATGATCTGAAACTAAACATCACAGAATTATTAGTAAACATAACTACATAAGTTAATCATCATCAAAACTAGAGTGGAAGGCCACTGGGCTAACAAAAACATGATATTTAAACACTTTGAAGCATGTTGCATATGGATAGAAATCCAATATACAAGAAACATATATATATATATAATAGTTTTTGACTTTAATTCCAAAAATACGTTTTGTTAAAAATACAAAACCTAGATACATGAATAGGTATGTCAAACTTAATTTTATTTAAGACATGAAGCATACATGTATATAGATTGAATCTAATATACATAAACCCAAATAAACTTATTTTGATATAATATCTATTCATGAAAACCAATATCGGTTAAACCAAAACTGAAACTAATATCGAAAACATAAAGCGTGTGTGTGTTGTGAACTTGAGCATATCACACTATCTAATCTTTACACATGGATCTAAAATAAAAACTAAACTAGGTACCGAAGTCTTCTTGATGAACTCCGTCTTCAAGTCGACTCGATCTAAATCTCCGTGATCCACCGAGCTAGACTCCAATGAGTACTATGTATAATCTTGTTGCTCGGGCTCTGGAATCACCATGTGAAAGGCTTCAAAACTCCTTTGTTGAAGCAATCACCAACTAATATCTTGATTAATGATCTGAAACTAAACATCACAAGATAATTAGTAAACATAACTACATGAGTTAATCATTATCAAAACTAGAGTGGAAGGCCTCTGGACCAACAAAAGAGACAGTGTTTCAAGCTTTTGTAGAAGCCTTCAATGAGCTCTTTAATGAATTCATCTTTGAAATCAACTTTGTATGGAGGGCCAATGGCTGAGGGAGAACTCTGCTGAGGCATGGCCATGATAGATGACTCTAGAGTCTCTAGAGTAACGGCTATTGAAACAACCAATGGAAAGAGAGTCTTCGCAGGAGCAATCGTCATAGATATAAAGACAACGGTCATTTCTTGACGAACTGGCTCAGAGACCACCACCAAGTCTGTGGACAAAGAAACTGGAGGAACTGGCAGAATCAAAGATGACTCAGTCTCAGGCCGGTTTTCATTCTGCTCTAGTGCCGTCTGGACAGAAGGAGCAGACTCCATCTCAACCGTCATCACCGGCAAGTCTCCTGATGTGGCATGTTGTTAGGTTACACTTTGATGTACTTGGCTTAACAAAATAGGATCAATCATTGGTGGAATATCTTCCTCTTACTCAGATTCTGATACCGTTAGAGGAGTAATTCTTACGGGAGCTTCTACAAAATTTTTACAGTTAGCAATGGATATGGAAAAGGTTTGCTGAATTCAAAATATTTCAGTCATTACCTGCAGAGATTGATCATTACCTACAGAGATTGAAGTTGTAGTAACCTCAAGCCAACTACCTCACTTTGGGTAGTTTCAATAAGGACATAACCGGTGGTGGTATGTTTGGTAGCGTCAACTTCAATTGGGAAGGAATTGGAAGCAGGCGTCTCTGTAAAAAGCCGTTTCAGTAGCCAGCTTGTCCACATGTTTCGTAGAAGCAACGGAAGAGGGATGTTCTTTCTAGGCGCTTTAGGATTCTCGAGAATTTCTAGGCCCTCAGTCTCGTCCCCATGGGTGGTCACTTCAATATGTCCAGAAGAACCGATGTCTTGCATTTCTCTCTCGGGGCCTTCTAAATTGAGATAATCACCCACATCTTCTGCACGACTCGTGAAAAGGTCATCCCATGCTTGATCATCCTCTTCATCTGCACTCTAAGACTTAAAGTTAGAAACAAAATAAGTGTTAAAATGGAAAGAGATGATATTACCTGTAATTGGTATGAATTTTCCTATAGCCTTACAGACCGTTGGCTCAGTCACTAGTGGAGCAGGAGGAGGGACATAAGCTGCTGATGCTTCTCCCTCTTTAATCTGCAAGGTGCTACGATGCCGACTCAATGGCATGACAGTCTTCTTCTTCTTCTGAGGGGAAGCACCTGGAGGAGGAGACTTATGTTTTCACTTGAAGTGAGTGTTAGGGTTTTCTTCTTCTTCTTTGTCCTTTCTTCCTCGAAGGCAGCTTTAGCAACAACTTCCTGGGCCAGTCACCACTAACTTCACCCAAGCGCAGGCTTGCTGTAACTAAAGTTTTCACTCGCAGATTTGGCCAGGAATTCTTCTATGCCTAGCACCCGGACTTGCTTCCCATGTTTTTGCTCTTCTGCCTTCCCACGAGGCGAGCTGCGATCCTTCTAAATCTAGTAGAATTGACTTTGTATGAAGAGGGGCACACATTGGATACTTGTACCATTGGCAAAAATTTAAGCTTTGAGAAGATTTAGAGTCCGGTGCAGCATGCAAAACTGGGCCCCTGTGCACCAAGCGATGAAACACCTCCAAGACCTAATACTATCAATAAGACTCCTCATGTGCCCGAGCCAAGGGTTAGGACCGACGTACAGTTGGTTATAACCAAATTGTTGGGTGAAGTGACTAGGCAAGTATGGCTCCATGTGATAAAAATCCCTACACTGGTATACCAGGTGGAGGCCTGATACTGACCAACCACTTGAATATGCCCTCTCTAAGCGAAAAGCGATCGTCTCCAAGATCTCAGATTCCTCACCATATCCATGGCTGGGATACATGGGAAGCACCAGAACAGACTGTATGAATCTTAACGCTCGATCATTCTCCGAACCTCTGCTAAGTATTTGACTTCTCATTGAGAGTTCTCAAAATGACGGATAGTGCCTCTTCTCCCGGTTGGAAGAGGAACGTGTAATGGAGCGCGAACCAGGCCATCAGATATGTGTATGACATCTCTACTCTCGAAGAAGGCCTGTCACGTGAGAAAATCAATTCTTTGCCCACCTTAGTGGTGATCACCCTCCTGCAGAATTGCTCTGTCAATCCTAAGCTCATTCTGAATGTGACAAACCATGACAGGAAGCGAACCAAGTGACTGTCTATACACCAGCTGATCAGTCGCTAATATTGCACATTTTGTTGGCCCAATGGCCTTCCACTCTAGTTTTGATGATGATCAACACTCATGTAGTTATGTTTACTAATATTCTTGTGTTTTTAAGTTTCAGATCATTAACAGGATATTAGGTTGGTGATTAGCTTCAACAAGATGATTAGAAGCTATTCATGATGATTCCGGTGCCAAAGCTTAAAGATCATACCTTTGCACTTGGAGAATCACGGAGTTTGGACCGAGTCTACTTGAAGATGAAGATCGTCAAGAAGACTTAGGTATCTAGTTTAGAGTTTGTGTTTTAGATCCATATTTGTAAAGCTTAGTTTAGTTGATATGCTCAAGTGCACAAAACACACACGTTTCATGATTTGGTTTTTGGTTTTCATGAATAATAGATCAAAACAAGTTTACATATGTTATATGTATAGTAGATGTTTTCTATTTATACATACATGCTTTAAACTTGCTAGACAAACTTATTTTGACTATCCTATTCATGTTTTGGAAAATTCTAGTTTGATAAAATACAAGTTTTGTTTTTGATAAAATTGGCAAGACACAAAAATGAATTGATATGATTGATATATGTCTTGAAATTTTTATCACAAGTTTGGTTTATCAAAGTAAAATGATAAAACAAGTTTTAGAAAAGTTTTTATTGTGATTAAAACTATTTTTTAGATTTACTGTGAATTTATGGGATTTTTATTGAGTGAAAAGACCTATTTTCAAATCCCGTATCTGTGCAGAACTGAGGACTGGCTGACAGGCTGGTCGGTCGACCGTGACGGTCGACCGCACCAAGGGCCGGTCGACCGTTGCGGTCGACCGACGTGCACAGACGTGCACGTCTGTTAGGCACAGACACGGTCGACCGGGCCGGTCGACCGAGTTGAGAGCTCTGCTCTCGGGTTTTTTCGGTCGACCGGGCCGGTCGACCGCTATTGCCCAACGGTCACATTTTGACCGTTGGCGGTCGACCGGGCCGGTCGACCTGTGGCCTGTCAGGCTGCCACATCAGCCTAACGGCTAGTTTTGTATAGGGGCTATATAAACCCCATCTCTTTGGGGATTTTTGCCAAGATTTCTAAGAGAAAAAAATACTAGTTTTCTGAAGTGTTTAAAAGAGTTTTAAAAGAGTTTTTGGGCTTTAAAACTTCTCATCTTTATTTGTTTTGGGTTTTTGGAAAATCAAAGAAAACTAGGTTTTGGGATTTTGATTTGGTATTTCATTTTCTATCATATGCAAGAGATTTCCCAAGTAGTTTTTTCTTTGTTGCTTGTTTCCAAAAACACTTTGAATCCACACTTGAGCTATATCTTCTATCCTAAACTATTAGGATCTTTGTTTTTGTGGAAAAAGAAGAAAAGAGAGTTTGTGGTTTTTGAACCACTTGTTGTAAACCCTCCTTTATTTGTTGT
Source organism: Agave tequilana (assembly GCA_038442645.1). Classification (NCBI taxonomy): domain Eukaryota; kingdom Viridiplantae; phylum Streptophyta; class Magnoliopsida; order Asparagales; family Asparagaceae; genus Agave; species Agave tequilana. Next base: position 58,503 of record JAVJIF010007672.1, read on the forward strand.
ATCCCTCTTCGGTAGAGGTGATCAGAGTGGTATTGGTTTGCTCCCTCTTCGGTAGAGGTGGAGTTTGGTTGTGAGCCTCTTCGGTAGAGGTGTGTGGATTGGTTGTTGTATTGGCTACGGGCCTAACCCCTCGGTTGTGAGGAGGTTGTTGTTGAGAGAGGAGTTTGGTACTCCTAGAGTTGTAAGAAATCCTCTTCGGTAGAGGTTCCCTCGGTGGGAGTTGAGATAGTGGAAATCCTACACGGTGTTGTTGGCGGGGATGTAGAGCAAGGTGCTCGAACCTCGAAACAAATCTTGGTGTTTGCGATTGCTCCCATTGTCTCTCTAACTCTCTCTCATTTACTTTGTGCAAAGCATCATACTTCATCTCATATCATACTTGCTTGTGTTGAGCATATTTCTTATTGCCTTGCATTAGTTCATATTGCTATATCCTTGATTGCTTGGCTTGATTGTGTGTGCACATTGCTTGAATTACTTGTGTGTTTGTGCATCACCTATACTCATCCAACAAGAGCTTCACATAGCGCCTCAACCCATATCTAGGGGAATCAAGAGGAGTTAGTCCAGAGCCTCGCAAGGGGAATTCGGCTACACTTGTTGGATTGTATTAAGTGTGTTGCAAGATTTGCATTAGCTTCCGCATTTAGCGCACTTAGTTTGCAGTTAGTTTATTAGATTAGCACTTACACCTATTCACCCCCCTCTAGGTGTTTTTCAATTGGTATCAGAGCTAGTGCTCCTGATACTTAGGCTTAACATCCTAGGAGTGATCCATTTGCTTGCTAATCTCATTTGCATTTGTTTGTTTGCACATTCATATATAGTTTACCATGGACTTCATGACCCCTCCTAACTTTGACCCTTCCAACATTGATGTTTGGAAGTATAGGATGTCCATGTACCTAAAGACCCTAGGTTTGCATGTTTTCCTTGCGGCCACCAAGAGATGTTATCTTGGTGATTGCAATCATATAGGAGCCAATGCACAAGCCCTAGAGGCCATTAGAAGCACTCTTCCTAAAGATTATCTCTTATGTGTTTCTAACTTTGATTCCGCCTTTGCAGTGTGGAACAAATTGACAACAACCACCACCTCCAAGCTTCAAGTGCCAAATCAACCGGAGGAATTTAGTGGAGAATCCGATTCTCAATGCTTCATGGTCCAAGGGAATGACTCCCTTGAGGTACATTCGGAACCCCACTATGATAGTGATGATTGTTCTAGTTTTTCAAATGATCATATTGATGTCCATGCTATAAATGAAGAACTTTCAATTGTTTGTGAAAAACTTATAGAAAAATATAAGATTTTGAAAAAGAAAAGTCTAGTAATTGAACAAGAAAATAAGTGTTTACAATCTAGACTTGATATTGTTTTGCAAGAGAAGGTTGAGGTCTATAATGAAAGGGATTCATTGAGATCTCAATTAGAACTTGCACTTAAGGAAATAAAGTTTTAAAATCTAAAATGATTGTGAAATTCTTTTGAAGAAAAATGAAAATTTATCTTCTAAAGTTGATTTTGTTTTAAAAGAGAATGTTGATTTGAAAAACAAAATCATTTCTATTTCCAATGATTTAAATGTTTGCTTAGAGAAAAATATTGTTTTGTAAAATAAGATTGATTCTCATGTTTGCCATGCTAGGGTAGTTTCACCTAAATCACCCATTGCATGTTCCACTTCTTCTATGCTCGAAATGATATAATTTGTTAAAGAAGAAAATGGATTGTTTGGCTCCACTATGAGCCAATGTGCCATGAACCACTCACGGTTGGAACCTTGGTTCGAAAGAAACAAGTTCCATCCTTTATGCATGCACACCCATCACGGCATACACATGCTCCACACGGACACCATCAACACATATATGCTCATGTGTACTCATGTACACATTGTGGACGTAAGGGCCACCTTGCTAAATTTTGTTATGATAGATTACATACTCCTAATTTAGCAAAGAAATTTGTTTGGGTTAGGGAAGGGACTAACCCCCATGGACCCAATAAGATGTGGGTACCAAAGACCACCCCTCCTATTGTTTTTGATGTAGGTGTGGGCTCTCACATGACGTGAGAGTGATGACACCTTGGAGTGGATGCGTTCCGGACTTAAAGGAAATCAAATGGATGCATCACTTTCAAGGGAAGGTTTGGTGGAGAGGACCACCATGTTTTGGAGACAAGGAGAGTTGCTTCTTCGGTTTTGGTAACAATCCTTTACTCCCATTTATTGTTTACATACTTTCCATGTTTTAATGTTTATAGCATGTTTTTGATGTCTATGGATTAGTATGTTCATTCTATGTTTATTAGATCCTGACATACATGTATAGTATTTGAGACACATATGCTTATATGAACCCATATTTAGTGTTCTCACTTTTGTTTAAGCTATAATGTACATCATGAATCTAATACATGTGAATTTACATATAATCATGTTTTAGTTTTATCATGATGACTTTTATACTTGTTTTGATGCTTCATGTTTTGAATATATGTTTAGATGTTTGTTTTTCATTAGACTAGTTATATACTTGTACATAGAGTGGGCTACAAATAAATCTATATATGTTGAGCTTGATTGCTTATTTGAACCCATTAGATGTGCTAGTATAGTCTAGTTTTGATGATTCATACATTTCAAACTTGTATTCCATTTTTGGATTTGTTTTATGAGTTTTCACTTCATGTATATGTGTATTATTGTCAAACTTTAAGATATACATGTATACCCTTTGAGTCATTTGCCTTTCATGCAAATCTATATATGGACTCAATTGTGTTTAGGGATATGTATGTATACTTCATGTTTGACAATTCATACTATACCTTGAAATGAAATTTTTTGTGATGAAAATTTAGTTTTTTCATGTTTCATGTATTTATGTTTAACTTCATGTATATGTCCATCTTATCCAAACTATTGACTATACATGAGTATCCTTTTTGAGCCACGTGCCTTCATGCATATATCCTTGTGGACTCGTTTGTATCTTGGATATGTATGTATACTTTAGTTTGTATTAGACATACATATGCCGTGAAGATTAGATAGTTTTGATGATTGCGTGTTTTTAAGGAATAATTGAGCTTAATGAAATATTTTTCATGATTATGATCTTCACATATTATTTGTACACTCATATCTATTGCTCATGTTTTGTTTCTCATGAGTTATGCTTTATTGGTTAGAGTGATGATTATCATGTGAATTTCATTTTTGTTTTATTCCTTGCTTGAAGGATTTCGTGCTAGTTAACAAGTTTTTCATTTAACTAGTTGCGGTGTCTTCATTTTGGTAGTGATTTTCAAACAAAACTATATTTTCAAATCTATCTTTGAAAACCCCAACCATCTAAGGGCGGTAGATGGGAGATCATGTTCATGTATGCCCTAAATTGAAAATCTTTAAACTTGAATTATGATTGGGTGGTAGATAATATGATGTATAACTTGAACTTATTGTTATGTCAATTGGTATCATTGAACTCTTTCAATGGTATCATTTTGATCTTCTTGTATACTCATATATGTTTTGTATGTATGTATGCTTTAAATTCCAAGTATATCAATTTCTATTGGTTTCTATCTTTCATACATATATATGTTTGTGTTTATGCTAGTGCTTGAGTTTCAATTTTGTTTAAATTGATTACTTTTAATTGTTATCAAGACTATGCATGTCTTTAGTTTGTTTTTCATAAGGGGGAGAAATTTGATTTTGTATTTCAATTGGTATTTGTACTCCCACTCTTTATGATTAAAAGTTGTTATTTTGAACATATGATATCAACATCAAATTGTTTATATATTTTCAAAATGAAATATATCTTACAATTGGTATCAAATTTGTGTTTAGACATTCAAAATTTGTTATGTTGTGTTTTACAATTGGTAATTTGTTATGTTTAATTACAATTGGTATTTCCAAAATGTTGTTAAAGAAAAATATTCAAAGTTTTGATTTGTATTTCCTATATGCAAGGAGAGCTTACATCTCTCTTACATATAGATTCATGTTGAGTATATTATAAATTGAGGAGCTTGACAACTCTTCTTTATATGATATACGTGTGTAGGGGGAGCTTCACATCTCCTCTTATGCATTACATAATATGTGTTATGTGAATTGGGGCTTGTCATCCCTTCTTCATGTAATGCATATGTGTAGGAAGCTAACTTAGCGTCTTCCTCTTCATGAATGTATATAGCATATAACATATATGATCCTTGTTTATTGGTATCAAGATACTTCATTGTCATATTTATCTATTGGTATCATGTTGTTTATTGTCACCCCTTATTGACCTTGTTTTTGTTTTAAAAAAAAGAGGGAGAACATTGTTTGCATTGTTTTGATTGACAAAAAGGGAGAAAGATTTTTACCCCTCATTTTATCTATGGTTTTGATTGTTTACCCCTTTGTTGATGATTGACAAAAAGGGGAGAATTATTTGAGAGTTTAACATGCATATATAAAACTCAAATTACCTCTATGCATGATTGGTACATGTTTTTTATATGCATACTTATGTTTTATATGCATATATTATGTTTTAATATCCAAAGCTTGCTTTGTAATTGTTGTACTTGGTATCTAGAGTTTATATATGCTTCTTTATGTTTTTGCATATATTGAGTTCATGCATAAGCAAATAAACATAAATATATGAAAAATATGTATGTCTCTTGTTTAGAATCATAAGCTTTCATTGCATATTTATTTATTCATTTGTTATGCATGAGTTAAGGGGGAGCTTCCTTGAAGCTTATCTTTAATCCATGCATATATAACTCCATGAGTTTTGTCATCATCAAAAAGGGGGAGATTGTTGGCCCAATGGCCTTCCACTCTAGTTTTGATGATGATCAACACTCATGTAGTTATGTTTACTAATATTCTTGTGTTTTTAAGTTTCAGATCATTAACAGGATATTAGGTTGGTGATTAGCTTCAACAAGGTGATTAGAAGCTATTCATGATGATTCCGGTGCCAAAGCTTAAAGATCATACCTTTGCACTTGGAGAATCACGGAGTTTGGACCGAGTCTACTGAAGATGAAGATCGTCAAGAAGACTTAGGTATCTAGTTTAGAGTTTGTGTTTTAGATCCATATTTGTAAAGCTTAGTTTAGTTGATATGCTCAAGTGCACAAAACACACACGTTTCATGATTTGGTTTTTGGTTTTCATGAATAATAGATCAAAACAAGTTTACATATGTTATATGTATAGTAGATGTTTCTATTTATACATACATGCTTTAAACTTGCTAGACAAACTTATTTTGACTATCCTATTCATGTTTTGGAAAATTCTAGTTTGATAAAATACAAGTTTTGTTTTTGATAAATTGGCAAGACACAAAAATGAATTGATATGATTGATATATGTCTTGAAATTTTTATCACAAGTTTGGTTATCAAAGTAAAATGATAAAACAAGTTTTAGAAAAGTTTTTATTGTGATTAAAACTATTTTTTAGATTTACTGTGAATTTATGGGATTTTTATTGAGTGAAAAGACCTATTTTCAAATCCCGTATCTGTGCAGAACTGAGGACTGGCTGACAGGCTGTCGGTCGACCGTGACGGTCGACCGCACCAAGGGCCGGTCGACCGTTGCGGTCGACCGACGTGCACAGACGTGCACGTCTGTTAGGCACAGACACGGTCGACCGGGCCGGTCGACCGAGTTGAGAGCTCTGCTCTCGGGTTTTTTCGGTCGACCGGGCCGGTCGACCGCTATTGCCCAACGGTCACATTTTTGACCGTTGGCGGTCGACCGGGCCGGTCGACCGGTGGCCTGTCAGGCTGCCACATCAGCCTAACGGCTAATTTTGTATAGGGGCTATATAAACCCCATCTCTTTGGGGATTTTTGCCAAGATTTCTAAGAGAAAAAATACTAGTTTTCTGAAGTGTTTAAAAGAGTTTTAAAAGAGTTTTTGGGGCTTTAAAACTTCTCATCTTTATTTGTTTTGGGTTTTTGGAAAATCAAAGAAAACTAGGTTTTGGGATTTTGATTTGGTATTTCATTTTCTATCATATACAAGAGATTTCCCAAGTAGTTTTTCTTTGTTGCTTGTTTCCAAAAACACTTTGAATCCACACTTGAGCTATATCTTCTATCCTAAACTATTAGGATCTTTGTTTTTGTGGAAAAAGAAAGAAAAAGAGAGTTTGTGGTTTTTGAACCACTTGTTGTAAACCCTCCTTTATTTGTTGTATCCTCTTCGGTAGAGGTGATCGGAGTGGTATTGGTTTGCTCCCTCTTCGGTAGAGGTGGAGTTTGGTTGTGAGCCTCTTCGGTAGAGGTGTGTGGATTGGTTGTTGTATTGGCTACGGGCCTAACCCTCGGTTGTGAGGAGGTTGTTGTTGAGAGAGGAGTTTGATACTCCTAGAGTTGTAAGAAATCCTCTTCGGTAGAGGTTCCCTCGGTGGGAGTTGAGATAGTGGAAATCCTACACGTGGTGTAGGCGGGGATGTAGAGCAAGGTGCTCGAACCTCGAAACAAATCTTGGTGTTTGCGATTGCTCCCATTGTCTCTCTAACTCTCTCTCATTTACTTTGTGCAAAGCATCATACTTCATCTCATATCATACTTGCTTGTGTTGAGCATATTTCTTATTGCCTTGCATTAGTTCATATTGCTATATCCTTGATTGCTTGGCTTGATTGTGTGTGCACATTGCTTGAATTGCTTGTGTGTTTGTGCATCACCTATACTCATCCAACAAGAGCTTCACATAGCGCCTCAACCCATATCTAGGGGAATCAAGAGGAGTTAGTCCAGAGCCTCGCAAGGGGAATTCGGCTACACTTGTTGGATTGTATTAAGTGTGTTGCAAGATTTGCATTAGCTTCCGCATTTAGCGCACTTAGTTTGCAGTTAGTTTATTAGATTAGCACTTACACCTATTCACCCCCCCTCTAGGTGTTTTTCACATTTATTATTATATTCTCATACTTATTATAAATAAACTCTACTTTTTCCTAATTATAGTTTAATTTATTTGCTGGCCCATTCCTAAAGGAGAGTGAAGAAAATGAGCCTTAAAGCCCATCAAATTCTAATTAAATCAGAATTAATTTGAACTCAATAAATCAGGGCAGATCAAGTCGGTCCAGATCAGTTGAAAACTAGTTAGAGCAAATCCCTACAAATCAATCGGTTGAAGCCATGGATCAAAGGCCATTTCATCAAAATCCTGGACTTAAACTGCAAATCTAGCTGAAGATAAACATCAATCACGAAGCCGGGGAGTACCACCAACAGGTCTTGCCACCTGGCCATACCCTGGCAGCGAAAATGTGGCCAGAGTTGCGTTTCTGCGGCTTTGTTAAGGAGTTAGGGAGAGCGTTTGCTCTCCCTATCTTCATACACTCTCATAGGTTGGGTTTTGCCTATAAATACTGAGATTTTCAGAGCGTACAGGGATGACCATTCAGAGATAGGATTTAGTCCACCTTTCCATTTTTTAGTGTTGGTTTTTGTTTTTCTTTTCCATGTAATTTTCATTTTTAATTTATATAAATCAGAGGAGATCAGAGTTTCATAGGAGAATGAGAATGAAGGTTGTGCTGAGAGTGACACCGGTGTAAGATTTTCTTCTTTTCTCTTATTATTATAAAATTGAATATGTAGTTTCTCTTTTGTATGTACTTTATTTTTGTTCTTCTTCTTCTTCTCTACTTTTCTTCTTTTGGTACCAATTGCTATCCAAGTGAGTCTTAAAGCATCGATAGAGCCTTGCCTTTGCGAGTGCCACCGATAGCTCATGACGATGGATTTTGAGTTTCATTCTATATCACTTCATACTTGCAATGTCTTGATGATATAATGTAGAGGAGACGGGAATCAACTCTGTGGGCTATACGTTGATCGCCTTACTTCAAGGTAACTTCATTGCAAAAGATTGAAGGTAAGAATTTGGCCAAAGGAGTAAGTAACTTTTAGATTCTCTTGTTATTCTTTAGTTTAGAACACCATAACCTACTATTTCTTTTATCACTCCTTTTTCATTTCTTTGTACATATCATTTCTAGTTTCTCCATCTTCTTAATCTACCATCTTCTTCTTAACTCACTTTAACCTAATTTTTCTCTTTTTTTATAAGAAATAAAAGAAGAAATTTAACCATCCTTTGTATCTTAAAAGAAAACTTGCTAAACAAGCTTCCATCACTAGTCCCTCCTTGTGGATCACGACCCCGCATAACCACTTGCTATTATGGTAGAATTGAGTAACTTGCACTCTTTATTCTAAATCTAAAATTCTGTATTTTGTGTGCAGGTCCAACCTCAATCACCAGCTGAATGGTCGGGAGAATTACCAAGGGTGTAATTCCATCATGAGGTGGAGAGGGGATCACACATCTTTTTAACCAGGCTGACAAATAGCCAGCTGACAGAGCCTTCCGGGATATTGGTCTCTTAGGATGGCAATGGAAACCCAAGAAAGTATCCCTCACTTGTATTCATTGTCGTTCTCCTCCAGAACAACATCTTCATGCCCTCTTGCCTTCATGGCCTTGGCACTCTGTTTGTCCCCCACTGGATTCTGGAGATTTTTAAAAGGCCCAACCATGATAGGGAATAGGTATTCAACCCAAGACTTCAAACTGTTTACATTCAAGCAACTAGGGTAGCGGTTGAGGCAGATGTAGAAGTGGCACATCAGTTCTAAACTTCTCATACATAGCCGATTCGTCCTTCTCCAACTGTGCTAACTCTCCAGCACATGGGAAGTACTCCTCATAAGGCTTGGAGCCCGTAAGGAGATTGGAGACTTTCACATCTCATGAAGCGCCATCCCCAGCCCACTGACTAGTGTAAAAAACTTGCCTGATACCAGGCGGTACATTTTCAGGATGGCATAGAAGTTGGGGATACTGATATTTATCCCGAAACACGTGGCTCTAACAGCTTTATGAAGCCCCAACCACTTCAAATCGGCATCAAACACATCCAAAATGTACATGGTGAGACTACTCCACCATGGCTTCTTGAAGGCGCATACCCACCTTAGCGTCTGAAAGTCTGTAGCAGGATAGTTAATTTCCACCTTCACAAATTGATTCAAGAAGGTTGGGACCTTGGTAGGATTCTCCCTATAGGCACATCACTACCAACATTGTCTGGGTGCAGACCAATGACGTTGTTGTTGGCCCAAGGTTGCAATCACCAGTTTCGTGTTTTGATGATAAAAACCTTATGTAGTTATTTAGTACTAATCATGTTCAAGTATTTTAGTATTTTTTTTTAGGGTTCAAGAAGATTCAAAGTGTTTCTTTCTTAAAAAGAAGTATTAAAGTCTCAAGCTCACTCAAAGATGGGACTCAGGTAGAACAATCAATATTCACTCTTTGGAGAAGCCCATTCGGAGATTGCATGAAGACATATAGAACTCATGTAAGAAAATAGTATGTTTAAAGTATAGGGTTTAAAAATGATGATCAAGAAGTCACACACACAAAATACAAAATTTTCATTATATGAGTTTTAATACCCAGTTTTTTCTCCTTTTGGCATTTTACAAGCTTTAGTATTTGATACATGTCCTATGATTTTTCAAAGTTATATATCCTATTTCTATCATGTATCCCAAAGTCTATGTATTGCCAAAACATTTTTTAACTCATATAAAATATTTAAAAATTAGTTTACACTTTTTTTTACCCCAAAATATAGTTTTCAGGCTTGGTCGGTTGACCGGACGGTCGACCGAACCTCGGGGCCAGTTTGGCCTCAGCTTATGCATACTGTGTACGTTTGTCAGGTGACCAGCAACCCTAGCGGTCGACCGACTGGCACTAGCTGGTCTCGATTGATTGGGCGATCGATCGACACCAACAGTGAGTTCAATCTAATTGAACTACCAATCATTCGGGCGGTCGACTGATATTCTAGCACAGCTACAATAACGACTAGTTTTTGAAATTCTGTTACTTTGACTTTTTTTTCGACGAGTATACTTGCTCTTTTTGGGTCTAATCTCTCTCTTAATGACTTGATAGGCTCTCCTAACTGTGTTTTATCATTTACCTATATATAAGATTCATTTGTAGAGGACAAAAAACAATTAGTTTTTGAAAAAATTTAAAAAATCAAGTTTATTCAATAGAAAAGATTTCAAGTTTTCTTACTTTAAGTGCTCTCATTTCAAAACAAATTTCTGCAAATTTTCAGCTCTTAGATTGATTCATTTTAATTGATTTTCTCTTTCACAAACTTCTTAAGCTTCATCTCACATCAAATACTATATGAAGTTATAAAAGGGATTGTTTGTGATCTTTGTGGTCATTAAGAGCTTGTAAACCTCATTGGCATTGTGCTACCTCTTGTGTAGAGGATTGAGAGTTAGAGTTGTGTACTCCGGTCTAGTGTAGACCTTGTAGTTCCTTTGTGGAGGCTCTTTTGTGGTAAGATCCTTAGTGGACAGTGAAATCTTTCACGCGGTGAAGACGGGACATAGAGCTTGGTGCCCGAACCTCGAAACAAATCTTTTGTATTTGCGATTGTTTTCTCTCTTGTTCTTACTTTATTTCAATATCTTGCACTTGTGTTTTTGCTTGGTATTCATATCTAGCATCATTCATTCTTGTCGGTTTTCACATTCTAATCAAGAAGGCAATTTAGCACCTCAACTCATTATCTAGAAGAATATAGAGGAGAACTTCTTTAACCCTTCATAGGGAATCTAGCTCCACTTCTTGATTTGAGTTGACCGTTTGCATCATTCATATTATTAATTGTTGCATTTTCGCATTTTAACCATTAGATTAGCATTACACCTATTATCCCTCTCTAGGTGTACTTTCAATTGATATCAGAGTTTTGTTCTCTAGTTTTTGGTTTAATCACTTTAGAGATATCCACTAGCTAATCACTCATTTGTTTGTTCACTATACTAGTTTACATGGCCGAAGGAATCAAGACTCCACCAAAGTTTGATGGCATTAACTTTTCCATAGAAAAAATTAAGATGACTGTTTTCTTGCAATCTTAGGAAGTCCGGTTGCAAAGGCAAAGACTAAACCTTTTAGTTTTCCTGATGGTGATGAGGACACATGATCCGAAATTGCCACCAAGAAATTTGATGTTAATGCAAAAGCTCACTATGCATTGCTTCAAATCTTGAATGATGATGATATTATTAGGGTTATTCGTTGCAAATCCACCAATGATATTTGTCACATTTAGTTGTAACGCACGAGGGGACATCATAAGTCAAGAGAGCTAAGATTGATCTCTTGCGTTCCCAGTATGAAAATTTTGCTATGAATGAAGAAGAATCAATTAATGACATGATTACAAAATTTAATAAAATCACCAATAGTCTTGCTTCTTTAGGTGATGGAATTGATAATGACCAAAAGGAGAGAAAAGTCATCTGAGCTCTTCCACCATCATGGAAAGTGCAAGCTACAACTTTGAAAGAGTTCAATGACAAAGAAGAAATGAAGTTCAATGACAAAAATGAAATGGAGCTCATAGATCTTATTGACAATCTCAAGACCTGTGAGATGGAGAAGAAAGCAAGAGAAGAGAAGGCTCTACAAAAGAAAAAATGCTAGTCTTCAAGTCCACTCCTACCATTACGATAAAGATGATGAAGAAGACGAAGATTAGGAAGACCTTTCACTCCTTGTTAAGAATGTAAGGAGGATGTGCAATAAGGTAAAATTCAACAACCGGAGAAAATGACAAGGCGAGGAGGACAAGAAGATTATTTGGTACAATTATCGGAAACACAGACATGTCATTACCAAATGCCTAGAGAACAAAGCTAACCCCACAACCTTCAAGAAACCGTATATGAATAAAGCTTTAAAGGTAACATGGGACTCAGAGAGCGAATCCGAATAGGAAGTTGACATGGCTCATTTGTCTTTCATGGCAAATGAGAACACACCCAAAGTAACATCCGAATCTCATCTTGATGAATGTGAACTTTCTATGGATGATTGGGTGAAGCTTTTAAAGAGTTATCTAACAACTACTATTTTCTCAAAAAGAAATATTTGAAAATAAAAAGGGAAAATGAACTTCTCCAAAATCAAATAGTTGTACTTTCTAAAGAAAAAAAGATTTTTTCTTCCACACTTCAAGACGCACAAAAGGACTTTGATGCTCACAACGTTTCTGGTAAGGCTAAATTTCTTATGATTGATGAAAAAGAGAGACTTTGAAAAATAAAATTAATACTTTAAGCAATGTTTTGAAAATGTGTGTGTTTAATAAGGTTAGATCAGAGGCTGTGTTTCCAAAGAGGCAAACTCAAAAAAAATCTCATGTTTCACATACTTCACATGGTCACACACAATCTCATTCACATCATGCCACACATACTAAACTTGCTTATGTTTCACATGCTCATCATGCACATACACATCATGCATTTCTTTATGACAAGGTGTAAACATGCACCTATTGTCGCCGAAAAGGTCACTTGGCCAAGTTTTGTTATGATAGCATAAATGCTTCAAATGATCATATTTGGGTTCAAAAAACTAACACTTTAAGACCCAAAAAAGTTTGGGTACTAAAATCAAAAATTTATTGCTTAATATTGGTACGCATTAAGGCTCCAAGATGTAGGGAGAGGTGAAATCTTGATAGTGCTTGCTCAAGACACATGACTTGAGATAACAACAACTTTGCAATACTATCAAGGTATCATGAAGGTGGCACCGTCACCTTTAGGGATAATTCAAAGGGCAAAATTGTTAGTATAGGTAATATCAAGATTGGCTTATCTCCTTTAATTGAGAATGTTGTTTTAGTTGAAAGTCTCAAGCATAATCTTTTAAGTATTAGCCAGCTTTGTAATAAAGGTTTTAAAATTATTTTTGATGATTTCTCTTGTGACAATTTAGACAAGAAAACAAATACTCGTGTTCTTTCCAGTTTTCATGAGAACTGTGTTTATATGATTGATATGCTTAATTTAGATAACAAAGCCACTTATTTGAATGCTTTTAATAAATACTCTCTGTTATGGCATAGAAGCATACCACGTTTTGTTTGACCACTTATCTAGAATTAATTTTAAAGATTTGGTGAAAGGTACTCCTTTCTTGAAGTTGAAAAGGACCGCATTTGTGATGCATGCCAACTTGAGAAATAAGCCAAGTCCTCATTCAAAACAATCAAGGATATCATGACAACTAAACCTTTAGAGTTAATCCAGATGGATTTATTTTGCCTAACTAAAACCAAAAGTCTTAGTGGTAATCGTTTTGTTTTTGTTTTAGTTGATGACTACGTTTACATGGGTTTTTATTTTAGAATATAAAGATGAAACTTTTTCTCATTTTCATGTTTTAAGAAAAAGGGTTAAAAAAAGAAAAAGAATTTTTCAATTTTATGCATAAGGAGTGATAGAGGTGGTGAATTCATCAACCACTCTTTAATCACTTATTGTGAAGAAAAATAAAATTAAACATGAATTATCTTGTCTTAGAACTCTACAACAAAATGGAGTCGTTAAAAGGAAGAATCATACTTTTCAAGAAATGACTAGGACAATAATTAGTAAATACAGACTCCCTCAATATTTATGGGCCGAGGTCGTAAACACTTCATGTTACATTGAAAATCAAATCTACTTTTGTAAAAATTCAAATAAAACTCCTTTTGAGATTTACTATTTGAGAAAACCAAATATTTTCTATTTAAAGGTCTTTGGTAGCAAATGTTTTGTTTTGAATACCAAAGGTAATTTAGGAAAGTTTCATTCAAATATGTTTAGGCTATTTTCGTAGGATATTCAAATACTAGTAAAGCTAACAGAGTTTTCAAGAGGTCAACCTTGACTATTGAAAAGTCTATGCATGTTAAGTTTGACGAACCTAACTCTCTTGTGATGAATGTTGTAGAGATTGATTTTTTAGGTGAAGACTTTGAAAAAGTTTCTATGAAAGATTCACCGACACAAGACGCAGAGGAAAAGCTTAAGGATGATGCAAATGGACAAGTCTAAGATGTTGAAGTGGAGCCAACACAACCACTTCCAAAAGATTAAAAAAATGCTGCAAGCCATCCCAAGGACCTCATCATTGGTGATGTATCTAAAGGGGTAACTACTCACTCCAACCTCCATGATATTTGTAGCCATTTTGCATTCTCTTCTCATATTGAGCCAAAAAATATCCTCGAAGCCGAGAGCGACTCATATTGGTTGCTTGCTATGCAAGAAGAGCTTCATCAATTTGAGCACAATCAAGTTTGATATCTTATTCCTAAACCCCATAATGGACCAACCATTGGTACTAAATGAATTTTTAAGAATAAGTTGGATAAGTCAGAAAATCTTATTAGGAATAAAACTAGGCTAGTGGCCCAAGGTTACACCCAAATCGAAAGAATTGATCTTGACGAAACCTTTGCACCCATAGCACGGCTTGAGGTCATACGAATGATACTTGCTTTTGCTTCCTTTAAAGATTTTAAGTTTTTTTCAAATGGATGTTAAAAGTGTTTTTGTAAATAATTTTATTGAAGAAGAGGTGTCTGTTGAACAACCCCCAGATTTGTTAATCCTACACATCCGAATTTTATTTTTAAACTTGAAAGGCTTTGTATGGTTTAAAATAAGCTCCAAGAATTTGATATGAAAGATTGAGTACTTTTATTATTTTAAATGGTTTTATTAAAGACAACTTAATACTGCCTTATTTACAAAGCATGTAGAAAATGATTTCTTAATAGTGCAAATATATATTGATGATATCCTTTTTAGATCTACTGATGAAAAGCTTTATAAGAATTTTGAATCATGCATGAAGAAAAAAATTTAAAATGAGTATGATAAGGGAGCTCAACTATTTTATTGGACTCAGCAAAGAGGTGATGGGATCTTCATAAATCAAGCCAATTACACAAAAGAACTTATCAAGAAATTTGGGCTTGAAAATGCAAAATATGCACTCACATGGCTACCACAATAAAGCTTGACAAAGATGAACAAGGTAAAAACGTTAACATTAAACTCTATCGTAGCATGATTGGTAGTTTACTTTACTTGATGGCTAGCCCGAATATTATGTTTAGTGTATGTCTATAGGCTAGATTTCAATTTTTTCCTAAAGAGTCTCACTTAATTGCCATCAAACACATTATTAGATATGTTAAGGGTACTATTGGAATGAGCTTGTGGTATTCAAAGATTGGATAATTCTCAATTATGAGTTTTTCAGATGCCGACTATGTCGGTTATAGAGTGGATAGGAAGCGAACTAGTGAAACTTATCAATTTCTAGAAAATTGCCTTGTTTCGTGGTCTTTCAAGAAACAAAATTTCGTAGCCCTTTCAATCGCCGAGCTGGAGTATGTTGCGGCCGGGCTTATTATGCACAAGTCCTTTGGATGAAACACTCTCTTTGATTATAATTTGCATTTTGACTATATTAAAATATTTTGTGATAATACTAATACCATTCGTAGGATCAAGAATGCAAGTCGAAATAGCAAGATAAAACACATAAAAATTAGATATCACTTTCTTAGAGATCATTATGAGAAAGAAGATATTGTAATTGATTATGTTTGTACCGATTTTCAATTAGCGGTTTTTACTAAACCACTTGATTTTAATAGATTTTCTTTTATTTATGGTGAATTGAATGTTTGCATTATGGATTCATAAAATTTTCAGTTGTTTCTCTCACATTGACATTCATGTTTGTTTTACTTAATATACATGAAGTTTCAAATTGGTATCTTGTTCTTCTCTACTATTGTGTTTATTGGTATCTACTAATTTCATTTTGTTTATAAGTCCCTTTCTAATTTGTGAAAAAAAGGGGAGAAGAAGTTATGAGTTATTTTATTTTATAAATTGGTATCTATTCTTATATGCTTATGATATTGTAAATTAGTATTAAATTGATATTCCTAAGTTTCCAATTGGCATTCATCTTTTGTGCTAAAAATTAGTATTTGGGACTAATTGGTATTTGAAGATTTATGAGTTGAAGATTTATAATTTAGTTATTACCTCTGTTTCATATTTGTTGCCTTGTTGCATAGCCATTTTTAGGAGGTTGGAGACATGGATGGAGAATGGAATGCTTATGCATAGTTCTTCATATTTCATATCTATACCTTATGCATATGATGACTTGTTTTGATATTGTCACATTCTTTAGTCATAAATGATTGAACTTGATAGATAACATAACTTGAAGGGAGCTTTATTAAGCTCTTCATATTATTCTTTTAAATAACTCTTATGTTTTGTCATCATTAAAAAGAGAAAGATTGTTGGCCCAAGGTTGCAATCACCGGTTTCGTGTTTTTATGATAACAAAATTTATATAGTTATTTAATACAAATCATGTTCAAGTGTTTAAGTATTTTTTAGGGTTCAAGAAGATTCAAAGTGTTTCTTCTTCAAAAGCAAAGTATTAAAGTTTCAAGCTCACTTAAGAATGGAATCCAAGTTAGAACAATCAAGATTCACTCTTTGGACAAGCCCACTAGGAGATTGCATGAAGACATGTAGAACCTATATAAGAAAATAGTATGTTTAAAGTATAGGGTGTAGAAATGATGCTCAAGAAGTCACACACACGCAAAATAGAAGTTTTTCATTATACGAGTTTTAATATCTAGTTTTTTCTCATTTTGATATTTTACAAGGTTTAGTATTTGATACATATCCTATGATTTTTCAAAGTTATATATCCTATGTTGTATATCCTATTTCTATCATGTATCCTAAACCCATGTATTGCCAAAATATTTTTATAACTCATATAAAATATTTTAAAATTATTTTAAATTCATCTTTACCCAAAGATGTAGTTTTCAGGCTTGGTTGGTCGACCGTGCGGTCGACGACTGGCACTAGTTGGTCTCGGTTGAGATCGGTCGACCGGGCGGTCGAACGATGTTTTGGCACAGTTACAGTAACGACTAATTTTTGAAATGCTGTTTCTCTGACTTTTTCTCCAACGGGTAAATTTGCTCTTTTTGGGTCTAATCTTTCTTAATGACCTGATAGGATCTCCTAACTGTGTTTTATCATTTGCTTATATATATGGTTCATTTGTAGAGGATTAAAAACAATTAGTTTTTGAAAAATATTTAAAAAATCAAGTTTATTCAAGAGAAAAGATTTCAAGTTTTTTGCTTCAAGTGTTCTCATTTCAAAACAATTTATGCAAGTTTTCAGCTCTTAAATTGATTTATTTTAACTGATTTCTCTTTCACAAACTTTTTGAACTTCATCTCACATCAAATACTATAGGAAGTTATTAAAGGGATTGTTTGTAATCTTTGTGGTCATCAAGAGCTTATAAACCTCATTGGCTTTGTGTTACCCCTTGTGTAGAGAATTGAGAGTTAGAGTTGTGTACTCCGATCTTGTGTAGACCTTGTAGTTCCTTTGTGGAGGCTCCTTTGTGGAAAGATCCTTAGTGGATAGTGAAATCCTTCATGCGGTGAAGGCTGGGACGTAGAGCTTGGTACTCAAACTTCGAAACAAATCTCTTACTTTTGTGATTTCTTTTTCTCTTGCTCTTACTCTATTTCAATAGCTTTCACTTATGTTTTTGCTTGCTATTCATATCTAGCATCATTCATTCTTATCGGTTTTCACTCTCTAAATCAAGAAAGAATTGAGCACCTTAACTCATTGTCTAGAGGAATATAGAGAAGTTCGAGACCCCTTCATTGAGAATCTGGCTTCACTTCTTGATTTGAGTTGACTGTTTGTATCATTCATATTATTAATTATTACATTTTCACATTTTAACCATTAGATTAGCATTACACCTATTCACCCCACCTCTAGGTGTACTTCAGCTGCGAGGAGGGCCACTCTTGGTGAAGCCACTCTGGGTCAGGATCCCTACGTGCACCAATTTTGTGTACCGACTCATGCCCCATTTCGTTATTCTTGGCATTATTACCGACTGGAAGAAAGTCAGGGGATAGTGGCGCTTTCTTTCTAGGAGATAATATCGATCTCCATCTAGTGTGTAAACCTATTGCCCTTCCCCGGTAATTAGTTGCTATCGATATCTAAGGATGCATCACCAAAAAAAAACTCTGATTTCTGGTAGATCGTCCGTTCTTCCCCCTTCAGTGTGGCAGTCGAGATAATAATGCGAAGGGTTCGCTCATCCCCGCCCAAAATGAATGTGTTTCTCTCTGGTGTGTTCCCTTCACAAAATAACGATGCTTGTCCCTGAAATTGGAAGCTGACTTTCCCATCAATCCCCTCACTGATCTGAATGGACTATTAGATGGTCGGGAGCATAATGCACTACAAAAACAAAGAAGAACGACATGTTAGTCTATGAAAAAGAAAGAGAAAGAGTGCTGGAAAGTCTCAAGGCATAGCTTTGCTCTTCGAGCAAAGCTAACTCTGACTTAGCTTTGCTCTGAAGCTTAGCTCTATACTCTGTACAGAGTAGAGTGCAAAAAATCATAAGGACTAGCTTCGCCTGGAAGCTTAATGATTGGTTGCTAATGTTGCATATTTAATGTCACATTTTCATACTTATTTTAGAATAAAAGCCTGCATTGTCCTAATTATTTGTTTAATTTATTTGCAGGCTCAATTCTTAAGGAGATGAAGAGAAATGAGCCCAAAAGCCCACCAGAATTCTGAATTAAATCAGAGTTAATTCGTACACATAAAATCAGGGCAAAATCAAGAGGTTGAAACCAGTTGAGAAGAATCCTCTCAGAATCGATCGGTTAAAGCCAAGAATCCAAGGCCATTTCATCAGAATCCGGAGCTCAAATGACAAAACCAACAAAGGATAAAGCCAGAAGAAGACCCCGAAGAGACCCACCAACAGGGAGTGGCCACCTGGCCACACCCTTGCCGCGGAAACGCGGCTTGGGCCGCGTTTCCGCGGCTTTGTTGGGGAGTTAGGGGGAGCGTTTGCTCCCCCGAGCTCCCCGGGATCTTAGTTGTTGGGTATTTGCCTATAAAAGGCCTGTACTTTCGCTGAAAAGGGGACGTAAATGCAGATTAGGATTTTAGACTAGTTTTTCCATTTCTTAGCTT
Organism: Agave tequilana; assembly: GCA_038442645.1. Classification (NCBI taxonomy): domain Eukaryota; kingdom Viridiplantae; phylum Streptophyta; class Magnoliopsida; order Asparagales; family Asparagaceae; genus Agave; species Agave tequilana. Next base: position 77,539 of record JAVJIF010007672.1, read on the forward strand.
AGGTCTTTGTTTTTCTTTTTCATGTAATTTAGTTTTTATTTATGTAATTCTGAGGAGATCAACTTTCATCGAAGAACAAGACTGAAGCTTGAGCTAAAAGTGACAATTGGTGTAAGGTTTTATTTCTTTTCTTCGATCGTTATGTAATCAAATCAATGCTATTTCCTTGTATGTTCTTTTTAGTTCTCTTCTTCTTTTCTATTTTACCTTTCTTTTTGGTACAAATGTCTTCCAAGTGAGTCTAAAAGCATCGAAAGAGCCTTGCCTTTGCGAGTGCCATCGATAGCTCATGACGATGGAATTGTGAGTCTCTCTGTATCATTTCATGCTTGCGTATCTTGATGATGTAATGTGGAAGACACCAACACTCGACTCTTATGGGCTATGCGCTGATTGCCTCCAATTCAAGGTAACATTGAAGCTAAGAACTCAAGGTGAGCTTTTGGTGAAAAGAAGGTAAATATTTGTTTTCTTTTCTTTTTCATTTCTGTAAATTAAATCACCACTTCTTCCAACTCTATCATCTCCACTTCATTGTACTTAGTCACTTTTCATCGTTTTCTGATTTTCCACCTTCTTCATCTTCCATTTTCTTTTAACTTTTAGATAACTTTCTTTTTCATTTTCATAACTAAAAATAGAGAAGAATCTTCGTTTTCATTTTTATAACGATTTCAATAAAACTGTAAATGCTTCCATCGCAAACCCTCCTTGTGGATCACGACCCGCATAGCCACTTGCTATAGCGGAAGAATTGAGCACTTGCACACTTCTTTTCTTAAGTTCTTTAATCTCGTATTTTTTGTGCAGGTTTAGCCTCAATCAAATTTTGGCGCCGTTGCCGGGGAGGGTAACATGTTTTTTATTGAAATCTGAATTTTTTTTTGAAAATTTTTTAGAACTAAACGAATTTTCTTCTCTGTTGCAGGTTACAGGGCAATAAAAGCAGAAAATTAATATTGCAGTGACATACAAGTGGCCTTGGGCCTCTGCTCTAGAAAGCAGAGACAAAGGGCCCTTTGAATTGCCGCGTTTCCACGGCAAAAGCCGCGGATCCGCGGCAAGGAAGAGTTGACTACTAACAGCTTTTTGCAGGGCTGCTTAGTTTAAAAAAATTCTAGTTTGCTGCAACTTTAATTTTTCTTATATGCCATAACATAAGCTTGCTAATAATCAACAGTAAAATATTTGTTGAAAAGATAAAAAAAAATTGATTAGACATTTGCATTTTAGGCACGTGTCTTTTTAATTCCTTTATTTTTTACTGTTGAAGAGTGCTGGAGCAAGGTATGTTTGCATTGCATCTAGAATAGGACTATCTCTTGGTTGATTTATATATCTTAGAGTGCATCGTATTTATCTTGTACACTTGCACAAAAACTGATCTTAAGGGCACCACCCAATAATAAGATAAGGTGGGGATTTAATCACCCTTCCTTAGCCTAAAAATCAGAATCCAAGCACTCACTAACCCAAGCCTAACTTAAAATGAGTAGACGTTGGCCCTAGGGACATCTCGGACTCAATTAGGAGATTATCCTAAGGGGGAAAGGTGTTGGAACTTGACTCTTGCCAAATCAGTGTCTAGGAAAGGGATTAAGGGCCAAAAGCCCGAAGGGTGGTGGTTATTTAATTAAGGAACGTCTTTTGACGGAAAACCTCCCACCAACCTTGCCCTGACCTGGCTGATTAGCTTGTGGTCAAAGTCTACATTAAACCTCCTGTGGACAGTCTAACCAGTTAGGAGTCATCTAGGTCTACCCTAACTTAGGTTAGAATTTTTTTCTTTCTTGTTTGTTTATTTGTGTGTTTTTCTTTCTTTTTGTTTGTATTCCATTGTGTGATATGGCTTATAATAATAATTTTTCCAACTATAATAATAATCCATATTATACATCAAACTCTTTTTCGGATATTACCAACCCTGTATATCATGACTTTAACCAACCTAGTGTGCCGAATTGGTCTTATCCGAATCCATATAACCCATGTCCCCCATCATATGACTATAATTTCCATAACGATTTCAACTCTTCACAGAGTCAGTGGGGATTCACCTACCCCGAGTCCAATTTTCAACCACAGTGTCCTCCTTCTCCACCTAGTCCACACTATTTTCAAGAGTCATACTCAGTTCCACCAGTCCAAAATAGAAAACCATCAATTTTGGAACGGAGTATGCGTGAGTCCAAACAACAATCACAAAATCTGATGGACTCACAATTTCAATACCACTTCCAGAACAACTCTTCATCTTTTCAACAAGACAATGAACCCATCAACTATGAAAAGATGCTAGAAGTCATGACTCATGCTCAAAATGCTAGAAATCGTGACATAGATATGATGGTCGAATCTCTACGTTCCCACCGTCCTGATGTCACTTACCATTCTGTTAGAGCCAAAGAGTCATGTTGTTTTGGAAATCAAAATTCTATTTCAGAACAACCATTTGAACTTGCCCAAACTCCAAATCTTGAAAAAGATATTGATAGTTTGGCTAGTTTTCCTTTTCCTGAAATAGAACTTGAAAATGATTATGATCCTGAACCCCAACTTAGTGATTCAATTCTTCTTCCTGATTCAATAATGACTCTGGTATCTTTACCTGACTTCAATCTTTTCCCAGAGCCGACGTTGGATCCTGTCCCAATTCATAATGAAATTGAATCACCCATCTTTGAGGATCATATTGAACTTAACCAATTATACACTTTTGAAGATCCTATTGACAAATTGGCAAGTTCTCCATTTTTTGATATTGAACTCAATGAGATATGTGACCTAGATTCTCAAATCTGTGATCCAGTTCAACTTTCTGAATCAATCTTGACTCCCGTTTTGTTACCAAACTTGAGTAATATTTTAGAGTCAGTTTTGATTCCTCCACCTATCATTCCTGAACTAGAATCACCCATATTAGGTCACATTCCATTGTTGGACAATACATGTGGACTGGAGTTTCAACTTCTTGACTTGGACCCAATTTCTGAACCTATTTCGACTCCTGAACCTTTACTTGACTTAAGTCACCTTCCTGAGTCGGTATTAGTTCCTGTCCTTCTTGAGTCCAAGTCAACTGTTCTATCATTTCATACTCCATTCTTGGACGAGGTGGTTGACAAATTTGACTCCGAAATCAATTATGGAATATGGAAATTAGATGGGGTTAAATATTTAATAAAGATCCTTTATGGATACATCTTTTTAGTGGGTTATATTAAAGTAATTTCTGGTGGGTTCCTCCGAGACCCAAGAAAAGTTGATTGGGCCATGTTTCGTGGACCAATCAGACCACCACCGGAACCACCACCTTAAGGTAACCATTTTCCTTCCCTTTCTTCTTTTTCATGCATCTATGCATTAATTCATACATTGAGGACAATGCATGAGATAGGTGTGGGGGAGGGTCTAACATAACTTTTCTTTTTCTTTAAAATAAAAAAAATTAACATTTTTCTTTATTTTTAAAAAGTTTTTGAAAAATAGAAACAATATTTTGACTTATTTTTGTAAGAAATTAAGTTAATTTTAAGGAATAGGAAAATCCAAATTAGGATTTCTTATACTTGGTCAAAATAAGATTATTTGTTTGATTTTTAGAGTTAGGAAGATAATTTGTCAAAGTAATTTGGTCTTGAACTTTACCTTGATGAAATATGCACACTTCATACACTTACACACTTAGGGTTCAAAAACAAAGATTCTTATGCCTTATAAAAAATATATATATATAAACAAATCTAATTATTGATTAGTTACGTGCTTTGGCCTAAGAAAGCCTTAGTATTTATGCAAAAGATAATTAGATGAGTTTGAAAAAAAAAAACAAGTCTAATTATTGACTAGCTAGGTGCTTTGGCCTAAGCAAGCCTTGGTATTTATGCGAAAGATGATTAGATAAGTTTGAAAAGAAAAATCCTCTGATTAAGCTGGGTATTTGTGCCTAATAAAGCATAAGTATTCACGCCTAAAAGAGATTCATATAATAAAATCCTTAGTTTTGTAGCCTTATTTGCTCGAGTCCTTAAGTCCTTGGGGTGTTTTCTCACCTGGTGCCCTAAGACCGTTTGGTTTGGGAGTCATCGATTAAAGGCTCGTTACATGGGCAGATTAGAAAGCCTAATAAAACTAAGGAATAATACCACAAAAAAAAGTATATATATAAAAATAAATAAGGCATAAGAGTTAGAGTTAATGAACCCTTAGTCAAAACTTTCACATTCACAAGGTTCATATGACTTAGGGTAAAGCAATAGACTAGATGAGAAGCACAATTTGACTCCTTACTTTGATTGATAACAAATTTTTGAATAGAGACTAAGTTTAGGAATGAAAATTTTAGTTTTCCTAAAACTTATAGATTGCTTAGATCTTACAATCATATTTTAAATATTTTTCTCTTTCAAAATGCTTTTCGAAAATACTAACTCTTTATTTTCCTTTCTTTATGGATTTTGTGGGTGCAATCCGCTGAAAACCCTCACGAGACAAAACTCGTCCTCTAGGGGAAACCTAGAGGTTTAACGGCTTGTTGCACATGCTCAGTGCAATCGCGCAACCTGCGAAAGTGGTCTAATAATCTCTAGTATAGTTTAGTTGTTTTGCTCGAGGACGAGCAAAAGATAGGTATGGGGGTGTGATTGGTTGCTAATGTTGCATATTTAATGTCACATTTTCATACTTATTTTAGAATAAAAGCCTGCATTGTCCTAATTATTTGTTTAATTTATTTGCAGGCCCAATCCTTAAGGAGATGAAGAGAAATGAGCCCAAAAGCCCACCAGAATTCTGAATTAAATCAGAGTTAATTCGTACACATAAAATCAGGGCAAAATCAAGAGGTTGAAACCGGTTGAGAAGAATCCTCTCAGAATCAATCGGTTAAAGCCAAGAATCCAAGGCCATTTCATCAGAATCCGGAGCTCAAACGACAAAATCAACAAAGGATAAAGCCAGAAGAAGACCCCGAAGAGACCCACCAACAGGGAGTGGCCACCTGGCCACACCCTTGCCGCGGAAACGCGGCTTGGGCCGCGTTTCCGCGGCTTTGTTGGGGAGTTAGGGGGAGCGTTTGCTCCCCCGAGCTCCCCGGGATCTTGGTTGTTGGGTATTTGCCTATAAAAGGCCTGTACTTTCGCTGAAAAGGGGACGTAAATGCAGATTAGGATTTTAGACTAGTTTTTTCATTTCATAGCTTAGGTCTTTGTTTTTCTTTTTCATGTAATTTAGTTTTTATTTATGTAATTCTGAGGAGATCAACTTTCATCGAAGAACAAGACTGAAGCTTGAGCTAAAAGTGACAATTGGTGTAAGGTTTTATTTCTTTTCTTTGATCGTTATGTAATCAAATCAATGCTATTTCCTTGTATGTTCTTTTTAGTTCTCTTCTTCTTTTCTATTTTACCTTTCTTTTTGGTACAAATGTCTTCCAAGTGAGTCTAAAAGCATCGAAAGAGCCTTGCCTTTGCGAGTGCCATCGATAGCTCATGACGATGGAATTGTGAGTCTCTCTGTATCATTCATGCTTGCGTATCTTGATGATGTAATGTGGAAGAGACCAACACTCGACTCTTATGGGCAGTGCGCTGATTGCCTCCAATTCAAGGTAACATTGAAGATAAGAACTCAAGGTGAGCTTTTGGTGAAAAGAAGGTAAATATTTGTTTTCTTTTCTTTTTCATTTCTGTAAATTGAATCACCACTTCTTCCAACTCTATCATCTCCACTTCATTGTACTTGGTCGCTTTTCATCATTTTCTGATTTTCCACCTTCTTCATCTTCCATTTTCTTTTAACTTTTAGATAACTTTCTTTTTCATTTTCATAACTAAAAATAGAGAAGAATCTTCGTTTTCCTTTTTATAACGATTTCAATAAAACTGTAAACGCTTCCATCGCAAACCCTCCTTGTGGATCACGACCTGCATAGCCACTTGCTATAGCGGAAGAATTGAGCACTTGCACACTTCTTTTCTTAAGTTCTTTAATCTCGTATTTTTTGTGCAGGTTTAGCCTCAATCACTTAAGAGACACTTGTGCCTAGAGAACTCAAAGGGAATAATCCCCTTCATTTAGCTTCGCATCTTTGTCACAGAGAATGCAAAAGGTCCCAAGGGCTAGCTTCACCTGGAAGCTTGGAGAAGAAGCCTATAGGTTTCTAGTTTTGATCAATGAAATTAAAGGAAAGTAAATTCCCCAAAATTTGATAAATCAAATAAAGAGAGTTAAACTCCCTGAAGATCACCAATTTTGTGGATCTGTTCAAATCCATGAGGGATTTAGCCAAAGCTGGCTTTTAAAAGAGAAAAAATCTTTGACAGGGTAAAAGTTCCACCGGTTATGGGACATTCGATGACCGGTGAAGTGGCGACCGCTGCTGTAGAGGTGGCGACCGCCGCTGTAGAGGTGGCAACCTCTTTCCCTGGACGTTTCTTGGGGCCATGAGATCACAAGTTGGTCTGAAAAGAGAGATTAGATCTCTAAAGAAAATTTTGAAAATTTTGAACTTATGAAAATTCAAAAGAGAAGATGGCTTCTCTGATGCAGCCTCTGAGCTTTTATAAACACCATGTGTCAAGCTTCGCCTCCTAAAAAGGAGTGCAAGCTGTCACTTCAAAAAGTCAAAACAATAGTTTGTAGGGTAAAAACCCTAAACAGTGAAACTATATAGCTTCGCTCTGAACTTATTGATCGGCAAAAAGCAAGTACAAGAGTATGTAAAAAGAGTGTGGGTTGATGTTACTGCTTTTGCGATTCTTTCGTAGTAGCGAAGTGGCTATACGGGTCGTATCCACAAGGAGGGGAGCGATGGAAGCTTGATGCGGCTTCAAAGTTCAAGAAAAAAGAAAGTTCTTTGTTTCCAAATAAAGAATTGAAAAGTGAAAACAAGTTGTTTCAAGAATTATTGGAAAATGTTTTAGTGATTTGTAAAAGTGGGTTTTTCTTAATGGTAAAGGCTCATGGCTAACTTTCTACTAATTGCTCCCACTAATTCCTAACTTCTTAAAGATGTAGCCTCACGATGGATCATAGGCAAGTATAACCCTTATGCATTGGAACTATTTACGTGGAAATCGAGTGAAAGTTCTTCCTATAACTTAGCTTTACACGGCAAAAACACCCATAGATCATCAAAAATCATTTAAGTATGGAATATAAAGAGGCAAATACTTGTAGGTAAGTTAGAGTAAGAACCCTCGTCTTAAGATACCATAGCTCTCGTTTGCACAAGGCTTGTTTGACACTATTGACTCATTTGGGTTATCAATCAAGAAGTCAGAAATTAGTGGGTTAGTAGTTAGTTAGCCATGCAATGGTGGAGTTAGTTAGACTTGGTAAGAAAGAAGCAACAAAAAGAAAAGAAGTAGAGAGAAGGTAAGTTACACTACAAAGGAGAGAAGTAAAGAGTAAAAAGAGTTACACTACAATAAGGAATTAAAAGCAAATGAAAACACAAGTAAATGGAAAGAAGAAATAGAAGTAGTACTTGTATTAGATTGTCACCCTTTAAATACAACACTTACACATTCTCTTTCTTTCACTCTAATGGCTAAACTAAAACTAGAAGAAGCAAACTAAAGCAACTACAATTCCTAGCAACAAAACACAAAAATACAACTCTATTCTCTGGATCTGTTCTTCTTCAGACCCCATGGAGTCACCCCCTGGCCCAAAGCCCGGGCGCGCGCGCACCCATAGGGCCACGGAAACGCGGCCTAGGCAGGGCGGCGCGCGTCCAGTTTCGGGCAGTGCGTCGCCCAGTCTATTTTCTGACTCTTGGATGTCTTGGATTCATGATTTGATGCCCTGGGCTGACAAAATCTTCACTCTAAAGTCAATGGCTACTTAGTAGTCCTCTAATCACCAATTAAATGGTGATTTTAGGTCTTCTTCATTTGTACACCATAGACCTAGGATCAAGCAAGTAACGTTTTATTAGCAGAATTTTACATGAAATAAATGTGAGAATGTGATGAATATTTTGCAAAATTAGAGACTAATCACACCCCCACACTTATCTTTTTGCTCGTCCCGAGCATAACAAAAATGAGAATATTATTACACCACTTTCGCAGGTGATGCGATTGCACTGAGCATGTTCAACAAGCCTTTAAACCTCTAAGTTTTTCCTAGAGGAGGAGTGTTGTCTCCTGAGGGTTTTCAGCGGATTGCACCCACAAAATCCAGTAAGTAAAGAAAAGAAGTTAGTGTTTAGCAAAAATTCTGTCATGAAAAAGAACTTTCAATCATCTAAGTGAAAATGACCGAACGATGTAAAAATTAGGTTTAACCCTCATAAGTCCTCCTATACTTTAGCCTTCATAAAGGAAGAAACTATGGTTTTTCTTTGAATTTAGAAAGGATCTTGTACTTCTAACTCATTCTATTTATTTTGCTTTAGATATGCATAATGTGTAAGTGTGATGTGCTTGGGATTTTTCAACTCAACGTTGAATATCATTGAAGTTTATTAATATTTATTTATTATTCTTGGTTTCATTAGGCTTTTTATATTACTTATGTAATACATATCAAATTAATGACTCCCAAACCAGATGGTCTTAGGGCACTAGGTGGAAAAACATCCCTCGGGTCAAATATGCAAGTAAAGTAGGCCACGAAAGTAAGATTATATATATTACATATTGAGTATATATATTGTTTGTTTTTTTTTGTGGCGTGAGTAATCATGCTTCTTGAGGTACAATTATCCAGCTTTTTTTTTTGAAGTTATGTTTCTAAATCCCAAGCATGTGTGTGTGGTTTTTGCATATTCTACTAAGGTTAAATAAATGGTATGAGTTATTTTCCTTATCCCTTCTAACTTTTTAGTCAAACCAATCTTTTTGTTTAATTAGGTTAAAATAAAGATTCATTAAAAAGGTTCCCATAATTCCTACAATCATTTGGTATTTTTATAAAGAATATGAAATTTCTTTTCAATCTGGATTTTCTTTTTCTTTTTTTAATGGTAAAAAGAAAAAGAAGAAAGAAAAAGTGTTAGCAACCCCCACACCTATCTAATGCAAAGTCCTCAATGAATGTATATGGAAAAGTGAATGCAATAAATAGGGTGAAGAAATAATGTTACCGTCTTCGGGGACTCGGGCCGGCCAAGTGCGAATAGGCTAAAGAAATGTCAAAAAGAATGTAGAAGGGGTAAGCATATAAATAATCTTTTTTTGTTGTGGTTAGGTGTATGACGGGGCAAAAAGAGTCAGCACACTATCATCTGGAGTCATAGGCTCAGTGGTCAAGAAGGGCTTCAGTCTTTACCCATTCACTTTTAATTCCGTGTTGTTCTTAGGGTTTGTAATAAGCACAGCACCGTGTGGGAAAAAAGTGAGTATAATGAACGGTCCCGACCAACGAATTTTCAGCTTCCCTGCGAAAATATGAAGCCTAGAGTTATACAACAGAACCCTATCTCCCGAGGTAAAGTTTTTCTAGGTTATGATCTGGTCATGAAAAAGTTTTATTCTACTTTTGGTGCTTCGAGCATTCTCATAGGCTTCATTCCGTATCTCCTCTAATTCTAAAATCTACAGTCTCCTTAGCTCACCGGCCTTACTCAAATCAAAATTGAGATGCTTAATGGCCCAGAGGGCCCAGTGTTCTAACTCTACTGGCAGATGATAGGCTTTACTGAACACGATTCTATAAGGAGATATCCCCAGAACTGTCTTAAAAGCAGTGCGGTAAGCCCACAATGCATCATTGAGTTTAACCAACCAATCCTTTCGGTTTTGTCGTCTTTTCCAGAATGAGCTTGATCTGTCGGTTGGTGACTTCGACCTGCCCATTTGTCTGGAGATGATACAGAGTAGATAACTTGTGATTGATGGAATATTTTCGCATCAGAGCTTTAAAAACTCTGTTGCAGAAATGTGATCCATTATAACTAATTATTGCTCTAGGGGTGCCAAATCAGAAGAAGATGTTCTCTTTGAGAAATTTGACAACCACTTTGTTGTCGTTCGTCTTAGTTGGCACAGCTTCTACCCACTTAGAGACATAATTTATAGCAACCAAAATGAACTGGTTACCGAAGGAATTGGGGAATGGCCCCATGAAATCGATACCCCAAACATCAAAAATTTCAACTTCAAGGATTGGGTTCAGGGGCATCATGTCTCTTCTTGAAATTTTCCCAATTTTTTGACAATTTGCGCATAACTTGCAAAAATAATATGAGTTTTTGAACAAAGTGGGCCAGTAGAACCCACTTTGTACAACCTTCTCTGCAGTCTTGCGGGGATCGAAGTGTCCTCCGCATGCAAGGTCATGGCAAAAGCTGAGCACACTCCTCTATTCCTCCTCTGGTATGCATCGTCTAATAATTTGGTCGGGACAATACTTAAAAAGATACGATTCTTCCCAGAAGAAGTACCGTACTTGGGCACAGAAGCGGTATTGGTCTTGCTTTGTCCAGTCAGCGGGTAATTGTCCCGTGGCCAGGTAATTAACAATGCCCGCATACCAGGGTTCCTTAAGAATGGCTAGGATGTGCTCGTCTGGGAATCCTCATTAATTAGAGCTTGGATAGTTGGTACATTCGGAATTCGTGAGAGATGATCAGCGACCACATTTTCTATACCTCATTTATCCAGAATTTCTAAGTCAAATTCTTGAAGCAAAAGGATCCACCGAATCAGTTGGGCTTTTGCTTTCTTTTTGGTCATGAGCTATTTCAGAGCCGAGTGATCCGTAAAAATCACCATCTTCGAACCTAATAAGTAAGGCCGAAACTATTGGCCCAAAGGCCCATCACTCTAGTTTTGATGATGATCAACTCATATAGTTATGTACTAATGATCTTGTGTTTAATTAGTCTCAGATTTATGATCAAGATCTTAGTTGGTGTTTAGCTTTAACAAAAGATTTAAAGTCAAGCTATGGAGCTAACACGGTTTGATTCAAGAGCCTATGCATCAAGACCACATCAAGTACTCAAGAAGAGTCTAGCTCTTTAAATCAAGTTTGGACCAAGTCAAGAGGAGAAGAAGACTTCAAGTGAAGACCTTCAAGATCAAGACTTGAGTCTAAGTTTGTTTTAGTTAAGATTTTATTTTTAGTTAAAATGTAAAGGATAGAATAGTTGGTGGATTTCTCAGGTATACCATATACATACACTCGCTTGATTTAGATGAGTTTTCATAAAAGGATTTTAATTTTGGAAAATACCGTTTTGGACTTTAAAGTTTAATATATACATGCCTTTAACCAAAACTATTTTTAGTGTTTATTGTCAAAAACTTAGATATTTCATCATGTATGTGTAGTGGATAATATTCATACACACTATGCTTTAAAAGTGTTTAAAATATCTTGTTTTTGTATTTGGAGAAGTTTTGGAAAAATCTATTTTGGAAAAATACAGATTTTGTCTAGAGCCAAAATTTCTAAGTTACAAAAATAGTTCAAAATTTTGTAACATATCTTGATTTTACTCAAACATGTTTGATTATCAAAGTATTATACTGAACCTGTTTTTGTAGAATTTTAGAGATTTTATGGGATTTTATTTAAGCTAAAAATACCAACTTCTAAATCCCTAAAAAGTGTTTTCTGGCTTCTGCCGGTCGATCGAGCTAGGAGCCGGTCGACCGAGCTAGGAGTCAGTCGACCGATGTGCACAAACGTGTACGCCAATTCTGGCTGGAGGGCCGGTCGACCGACCCGGTCGACCGCCGGAGAGCTTCTACTACCTTGAAAGCCCCGGTTGACCGGGCCGGTCGACCGGCAGAGAGCTCTGCTCTCTGTTCTAGGCCACAGACGACCGGGCCAGTCGACCGAGGCTCCAACGGTCAGAAATCTGACCATTGGCGGTCGACCAGGCCGGTCGACCGACAGCAGCCCGAGCTGCTGCTGACTGGACCTCAACGGCTAGTTTTTGGATAGCCTATAAATTGGGGGTTTCTTGGGCTGTTTAAGATAAGATTTTTGAAGAGTTTTAAAGATAGTTTTTCCTACTCTATTAAGAGGTTTTCTTCACTTGTTTGAGAGCAAATATTTCCAATCAAAAGGGAAGTTTATCAAGAGTGTTTTTCAAAGTGATTCTTGTGTTTTCCTCCATTAATTCAATCCTAGTTTCCTCACACACATACTTAAGCTATCCATTGCTATACCTATCCTATAGGGATCTTTGTTGTGAGAGGATTTGAGGTAATCAAGTGTTTAGATCACCAAAGTTTTTATCTTTGCTTTGAGAAGGCGGACTTTTGTGTTCGCGGTGTTTTGAGTTCTTGTGTGAACTCTTTGTAGAGGTGCGGCCTCGGCGAGCTAGTGGGCTTGTGGTGTGTTCTTGCGGGAACAAGTGAAGGGACTAGAGAGTCCAAGGAGTTCAAGTGTGAACTCGCCTTGTAGGTGTTGCGGCACCAAGTGACCCGATGGGATTGATTTTAGTGGAAATCCTTCATAGTGTTAAAGGCGGGGACGTAGAGCAAGTGTGCTCAAACCTCGAAATAAATCTCTCGTGTTTGCGATTGCTCTTTCTCTATCTCTTACTTGTTTATATCTTGCATGCTTATATTACTTTCATCTTTATATGCTAGATATATATTTGTGTTCTTATTATTATATGCTTGGGGTTTGTTTGCTAACACTAATATTCAACCAAGAGAGCCAACGCGGCACCTCAACTCTTATTTAGAGGAATCTTGAGGAGTTAGTCCAGAGCCCTTCACGGGGAATCCGGCTACACTCTTGTGTTATACTTGGTGTTTAGTTTAAGAAGTATTTAGTTTGCATTAATACGTTTTTAATTCCACATTAATTGACCGTTAGATTAGCTAGTTACCTATTCACCCCCTCTAGATAATTACAATTGGTATCAAAGCCATGTGCTCTTAATTTGGGTCTTACAACCTAGAGTTAAAGATCTTCATTTATAGCTAATCACAACATTTGTACACACACCATGGATTTCATGTCACCTCCTACCTTTGACATCCTTAACATCCAACCTTGGAATGTTAAGATGTCTTTGTACCTCAAAGCCTTAGGGATTCATGTTTATTTTGCCACTATTAAAGATCTTATTGTTTAAATGGCAAAAGTATTGAGGCTAATGCAAAAGCCATTCATGCTTTAAAGTCTACCCTAAATGATGAATATTTATCTAGGGTTTCTAACATTTGTAGTATGAAACACCATCATCTCCCTTGGGGAACAAGAACTATATTATGCGGGAAGCGACTCGGATATTGGAAGTGAAGCATCCAACGTATGCTACATGGTCCAAGGGGATAACCCCCTTGAGGTAACTACCGAATTCGAACTAGAAGAGGATGTTGATATGCCCTATAATGAACTTGAATCATTTTGTCAACAACTCCTAGAAAAATATGAATTGCTTAAAAAGGATAATAAGAAAATGAAAAACAAATTTGATACCATGTTAAATGAAAAAGATTCTTTACAAGAAAATTTTGAAAATATTTCAAAAGAAAATGAATATTTGAAAAATGAAAATGTTTCCTTGCTTTCTAAATTGAATGATCTTTATAAAGGAAACATTACTTTGAAAAATAAAATTGTTTTAGTGAAAAAATAAAAGGAAATTGCTTTGCATGAAAACACTTCTTTAAAAAGAAAAATTATTGAAAAAGAAAAAGAAAATGTTTCTAAAAAGAATAAGAAAATAATTCTCATTCTCATCATGTTTTACATGCTATCATTGATAAAAATGAAGTTAAATTTTTGAAAAATAGAATTGATTGTTTGAGCTCAACTTTGAGCAAATGTACTTTTAACCATTCTAAATTGGAGTCCTTATTTTCAAAGAAACAAACTCCACATATTCATGCACATCACTCACATCATGCATATGCACACTTTGCACGCCATGACCACACTCATACACATATGCATCCTAGAGTGTATAAGTGTACACATTGCGGCCGCAAAGGCCATGTAGTAAGATTTTGTTATGATAGAATAAATTCTTCAAATTTTGCTAATAAAAAGAATGTTTGGGTTCCTTACAGTGCTAACCCTCTTGGACCCAAAAGAAAATGGGTATCAAAATCCCCACCTTTTGTATTTGACGTAAGTGCAGGCTCTCACAAAACGTGAGAAAGGATGGTGCCTTAATGGTGGATGAACATGGACTTGATGGACACACATTTGAGCACCGCTATTAAGGAGGTTTGGTGAGACAACCACCATATTTTAGAGATTTGGAGTATAGTTTATGTGTTGGTAACTATCTCTAAAACTCCCAATCTATTTACATGCTTTTATAATTGATGATTTTTAGCAAGTTTTAGTGTTTGTTGAAATATTCATGTTTTATGTTTTATGCTTCATGTGGTAAACACTTGTTTAAATGTAGTTTTTATCAAAACTTGTGTATATACATGTACAAGTAGTGAGCGACATTTGATTCATATACGTTTACACTTCATTGTTCATTTGTACTCACTATATGCACATGTATAACCTAGTTTTGATGATTTCCTCATTTACACTTGTTTTGCCTATTTTTATGTTTTGCTTCATGTATATGCAATTTTTATTCAAATATAATAAATATACATGTATACCCTTTGAGTCATTTGCCTTCATGCAATTTATATTATGGATTCTTTTTATGTTTGAGATATGTATGCATATTATTAGTTTTGGATGAAAACATACATATACCTAGAAGTTTGTTTTAGATGAAAAATGAATTTTTTTTTTTATTTTCATATTTGTTTGATAAAATGATATTCATGTTTATTTTGAGCTTCATTGACTAATTTCATGAACATGCTATTCACATGTTGTTTGTACACTTATACGTAATTTGTTTTCTCATGACTATGTTTTCATGAGTCTTTATGAGCTTTATAGATCTTGAGTGACAACTCCTATGTATTTAGTATGTTTCATGATATACTCATGATTTGGTTTCATGTTTTGAAGGATCTTTAACTAGTTTTTTAAAATTATTTTAACTAGTTATTTATTCTTCATTTGGTAGTGTTTTTCCTATAAAAATATTTTTCAAACTCTATTTTTGAAAACCCCTACCAACCCCTTCATCGGCGGATGGATGGGCGAGTATGCCTTGTAAGCCTTATTGAAAATTTTTTATCTTATGCATAAAAAGGGTAGTTTATTATGAGTTATATACTTGATTTATATCATATTTTCAATTGGTATCTCAATTGATATTTTTATATATACTCATATTTTGTTTTCTATATATGTATGCTTCACATTTCAAATTATATCAATTTCTATTGGTATTTTCATTTTCATACAAATATATGATTTATTTGTGCTTGATTTATAAGATATTTACATGTTTTAAGCACAAAGGATGTTTATGCTAAGCTTAATTCAAATCTTAATTTTCAATTCATTTCTCAATTGGTACTATTTATATAAGCTTATGCATTATCTTCAATTGGTATTTTTTTTATAATTGGTATTTTTTATTGATATCAAAATGTACAATATATTTCAATTGTTATCTATTAAACTATTTATTTTAATTCGTATCCATGAAAATTTAAATTAGTATCAAAATATAAAATACTTTCCTTCATTGGTATCAAAATTTTAATTGGTAAAATGTTTTTCAATTGCTTGTATTTCAATTGATAAAATGTTTCAATTACCATTAGAATTCAAAATTTGTATTGTTTAGTTACAATTAGATTCTTAAAAATGTTTTTGATATGTTTTAGTTCCAATTGGTATCTCAAAAATTTCGTTTATTTACAAAGGTATCTCAAAAATGTGTTTTATTACCTTGAGTAAATTTTAAAATTTGTTTTAAGTAATTATTAAAAATTTGACTTAAAAATATTTTGATATGTATTGCCTATATGCAAGGGGAGCTTAACATCTCTTCTACATATAGATTCATGTTGAGTGTATCTTATATTGAGGAGCTTGATAACTCTTCTTTATGCGATACACGTGTGTAGGGGGAGCTTCACATCTCCTCTTATGCATTGCATATTATGCGTTATGTGAGTTAGGGCTTGTCATCCCTTCTTCATGTAATGCATATATGTAGGGAAGTTAACTTAGCGTCTTCCTCTTCATGAATGTATATCGCATATATCTCTTTATTGATTTGTTTAATTTCACCCCTTTTGTTTTTGACAAAGAGGGGGAGAATATTATTTTGTACTTACTTTAACCCCTTTGTTGATGATTGACAAAAAGGGAGAGAAGTATTCTAGTATATATGCATGTTTTCCTTGCTTTATATATTAAGTAGGAGAAAGATTTCTTGTTTATGCATATTGTTTTGCTTTTGCAAAAAGGAGAAAAGAATTTGATGAGTTTTATGCTTGATTGGCATGTTTATCTCCTTATATTTGCCTACATGTTTGTTTAGATTCATGTGCTTCATTGTCATATATTATTGTTTACTGTGATGCATGAGTTAAGGGGGAGCTTCTTTGAACCTTTACTTTAATCCATGTATATATAATTCCATGAGTTTTGTCATCATCAAAAAGGGGAAGATTGTTGGCCCAAAGGCCCATCGCTCTTGTTTTGATGATGATCAACTCATGTAGTTATAGTACTAATGATCTTGTGTTTAATTAGTCTCAGATTTATGATCAAGATCTTAGTTGGTGTTTAGCTTCAATAAAGGATTTAAAGTCAAGTTTTAGAGCTAGCACGGTTTGATTCAAGAGCCTATGCATCAAGACCACATCAAGTACTCAAGAGGAGTCTAGCTCTTTGGATCAAGTTTGGACCAAGTCAAGAGGAGAAGAAGACTTCAAGTGAAGACCTTCAAAATCAAGACTTAAGTCTAGGTTTGTTTTAATTAAGATTTTATTTTTTAGTTAAAATGTAAAGGATAGAATAGTTGGTGGATTGCTTAAGTATACCATATACATACACACTCTTGATTTAGATGAGTTTTCATAAAAGGATTTTCATTTTGAAAAAAATACCGTTTTGATTTTTGGAGTTTAATATATACATGCCTTTAACCAAAACTATTTTTAGTGTTTATTGTCAAAAACATAGATATTTCATCATGTATGTGTAGTGGATCATATCCATACACACTATGCTTTAAAAGTGTTTAAAATATCTTGTTTTTGTATTTGGAGAAGTTTTGAAAAAAATCTATTTTGGAAAAATACAGATTTTGTTTTGAGCCAAAATTTCTAAGTTATAAAAATAGTTCAAAATGTCTGTAACATATCTTGATTTTACTCAAATATGTTTGATTATCAAAGTATTATACTGAACCTATTTTTGTAGATTTTTAGAGATTTTATGGGATTTTATTTAAGCTAAAAATACCAACTTCTAAATCCCTAAAAAGTGTTTTCTGGCTTCTGTCGGTCGACCGACGTGCACAAACGTGCACTCCAGTTCTGGCTGGAGGGCCGGTCGACCAACCCGATCGACCGCCAGGGAGCTTCTGCTCTCTGGAAAGCCCCGGTCGACTGGGTCGGTCGACTGGCAGAGAGCTCTGCTCTTTGTTCTAGGCCACGGTCGACCGGGCCGGTCGACCGAGGCTCCAACGGTCAGAAATCTGACCGTTGGCGGTCGACCGGGCTGGTCGACCGACAGCAGCCAGAGCTGCTGACTGGACCCCAACGGCTAATTTTAGATAGTCTATAAATTGGGGGTTTCTTGGGCTGTTTGAGATAAACTTTTTGGAGAGTTTTAAAGATAGTTTTTCCTACTCTATTAAGAGGTTTTCTTTACTTGTTTGAGAGCAAATATTTCCAATCAAAAGGGAAGTTTATCAAGAGTGTTTTTCAAAGTGATTCTTGCGTTTTCCTCCACCAATTCAATCTTAGTTTTCTCACACACATACTTGAGCTATCCATTGCTATACCTATCCTATAGGGATCTTTGTTGTGAGAGGATTTGAGGTGATCAAGTGTTTAGATCACCAAATTTTTCATCTTTGCTTTGAGGAGGCGGACTTGTGTGTTTGCGGTGTTTCGAGTTCTTATGTGAACTCTTTGTAGAGGTGCAGCTTCGGCGAGCTAGTGGGTTTGCGGTGTGTTCTTGCGGGAACAACTGAAGGGACTAGAGAGTCCAAGGAGTTCAAGTGTGAACTCGCCTTGAAGGTGTTGCGGCACCAAGTGATCCGGTGGCATCGATTTTAGTGGAAATCCTTCATAGTGTTGAAGGCGGGGACGTAGAGCAAGTGTGCTCGAACCTCGAAACAAATCTCTCATGTTTGCGATTGCTCTCTCTATCTCTTACTTATTTATATCTTGCATGCTTATATTGCTTTCATCTTTATATGCTAGATATATATATATTTGTGTGCTTATTGTTATATGCTTGGGGTTTGTTTGCTAACACTAGTATTCAACCAGAGAGCCAACGCGGTACCTCAACTCTTATTTAGAGGAATCTTGAGGAGTTAGTCCAGAGCCCTTCACGGGGAATCCGGCTACACTCTTGTATTATAGTTGGTGTTTAATTTAAGAAGTTTTTGAAATTACCTAGATAGGGAGTGAATAGGTGATAATGCTAATCAATACACAAATTTAAAATGTTATGATGCAACGATCACCCGAAATAAGATTAGAAGCCAAATACCCCGTGAAGGGCTCTGAACTCCTTCCTTGTGATTCCTCTAGATAAGAGTTTAAGATGAGTAATGCAATTTTATTGTATGAGTATTAATCGACAATATAGCAATGAATAGAAAGCACAAATAAACCAATCGCAAACACTGAGATTTATTTCGAGGTTCGAGCACCCAGCTCTACGTCCCTGCCTTCACCCAGAAAGATTTAAGAACCACTGTAACTTTCATAAAGAATTACAACCACAAGGGAGCATCCAACTCCTTTATCACACTCCTCTAGTCTAGACGTAGTGGAGCCACAAATACAAGAATATCTTGGTAATCAAAATACCACAAACCCTCTTTTGAAAAACTTTTTCCCTTACAAAAACCCTAGAGAATAATGTGTAGGATTGAAGCTCAAGTTTTGTAAGTGAAAAAGAAAACAAAATTGAAGAGAGTTTTGAATCAAAAACTTCAATTAAAAGAGAGAATTTTGAGCACAAAAACTGAGAGCAAAAACTTCTTTAGAAAGACAAACTTGATTTCTTTTGCAAAGGATTGTTGTGATCTTTTCAACCCTAATCATCCCTATTTATAGGATAAAGATAGGGATTAAAATGTAAACAGTTACAATGAATAATTAGGAAAGTTTAAACCCAAATCCAGCCCTAAAAATCATTTGGAGAAGAAAAGCACATTTTAAAATGTGTTTAAAAACTAGCCGTTTGGGCTGAAATATAGCTCACGGTCGACCGGTCGGTCGACCGATTTTCAAAAACTTTTGACCGTTGCCAGCCCACGGTCGACCGCCCGGTCGACCGTCCCAAACAGAGACTTAGGTGCTTTCAGTCGGCCGAAGCTCGGTCGACCGAATGGGGTCCGGTCGACCGCCCGGTCGACCTGGTAACGTGCACACATGCACACACCTAAACGGTCAGAAGTGCGGTCGACCGCCCGGTCGACCGTTCTGACCTGAAACAGAGCCGGTCGACCGTCCGGTCAACCGCAACAAGCCAAAACAGATTCTTTGAAGATGGTTTTGAAGAACTTAATAATTTTCAAATTAATTTTGATCAAGACTTGGTATACTATATAAAATATAGTTTGTAAGTATTAGAATATGTTTGTAAAAATATCTTATATATATAGGAGAAATATCTTTAGAAAAATCATGTGCAAAATCTTGTGTGTGGGGAATATTGAGCTCCAACACTATACACTATCCTTTAACAAATTAAAAATTATAAAAACTGAGAAAGGAAGTCTCTGAGCCGCATTGCACCAAGCTAGAGCCTTCTCTCCTATAAAAACGTCCTCTTGCGCCATTTGCCTTTTAGCATCATAATTCTTGCAATATGCTTAAAAAGGCCATCATGACTAGTACAAACCTGAAACTCATACTAAACAACTTATTAGTATCAAATAGCTGCTATGAGTTTTGTTATCATCAAAACTTAAACAAATAGAGAATGTAACCTTTAAGGCCAACAATCTCCCCCTTTTTGATGATGACAAAACATATAGGCTATAAAACAAGATATAAAAGGGAGGTAAAAACTCCCCTCAAATAATGCTATATTAAACAAGTATAAAACAATTTGTTATGAAGGAATTTTTGAATTTTTGAAATTTTTTTTTGAATAAACAACACCAAACCAATAAAACACCAAACCATTATCACCAATAAGCAACACATTTCTCCCCTTTTTGTCATACATCAAAAAGGGATATATTAGTAAGAAAACTTCCTCATTCAATAACACAAACATTAAGTTCACCACATATAAAAGAAAATTTATTATAGTCAAGTGGTTTAGTAAAAATATCAGCAAGTTGAAAATCGGAAGAAACATAATAAATATCAATATCACCTTTCTCAAAATGATCTCTAAGGAAGTGATATCGAATCTCAATGTGCTTGGTCTTACTATGTTGATTTGCATTCTTAGTCATATGAATAGTACTAGTATTATCACAAAATATTTTTATATGGTCATAATGCAAATCATAATCAAGGAGAGTATATTTCATCCAAAGGACTTGAGCACAACAAGCCCCCGCCGCAACATACTCCACCTCAGTGGTTGAGAGGGCTACCGAATTTTGTTTCTTGGAAGACCATGAAACAAGACAATTATTAAGAAATCGACATGTTTCACTAGTACTCTTCCTATCCACTCTACAACCCGCATAGTCAGCATCCGAAAAACTCGTCATTGAGAATTCTCCGATTTTCGGGTACCAAAGACCCATTCTAATAGTGCCCTTAACATAACAAATAATGCGTTTTACCGCAATTAAATGAGATTCTTTGGGACACGATTGGAATCTAGCACAAAGACATACACTAAACATAATATCCGGCCTACTAGCCGTCAAATATAACAAGCTACCAGTCATGCTTCTATACAATTTTATATCAATACACTTACCTTGGTCATCCTTATCAAGCTTGGTAGTGGTGGCCATGGGAGTGTTGCAAATTTTTGAGTCTTTAAGCCTAAATTTCTTGATGAGTTCCTTGGAGTACTTGGCTTGACATATGAAAATCCCATCACGCATTTGCTTGATTTGGAGTCTAAGAAAATAGTTCAATTCACCCATTAATGACATCTCGAATTCACGTTGCATGCATTGTTCAAACTCCTTGTAAAGTAACTCATTAGTAGAACTAAAGATTATATCATCAACATATATTTGACCTATAAAAATGTCACTATCAACATGTTTAGTAAATAATGTGGTGTCTACTTTGTCTTTAATAAAATCATTTGAAAGAAGAAAACTAGAAAGCCTTTCATACCAAGCTCTTGGAGCTTGTTTTAAACCATACAATGCTTTATCTAACTTGAAAATAAAATTTGGATGTACATGATGCACAAAACCGGGAGGTTGTTCAATATAAACTTCCTCATCAATAAAACCATTTAAAAATGCACTTTTTACATTCATTTGAAAAAATTTAAAATTTTTAAAAGGTGCATAAGATAGTGTGATCTGTAAGGCTTCAAGCCGTGCTACGGGTGCAAAGGTCTCCTCAAAATCAATTCCTTCAACTTGAGTGTAACCTTGGGCCACTAACCTAGCCTTATTCCTAATAACATTTCCTGACTCATCCAACTTGTTCCTAGAAATCCACTTAGTACCAATTATTGGTCTATCATGGAGTCTAGAAATAAGGTGCCAAACTTGGTTGCGCTCAAATTGATTGAGCTCTTCTTGTATAGCTAGCAACCAATATGAGTCACTCTCGACTTCGAGGATGTTTTTGGGTTCAAAATGAGATATGAATGCAAAATTTTCACACAAATCATGGAGTTTGGAGCAAGTAGTTACCCCCTTTGATACATCACCTATGATGAGATCTTTGGGATGATTTGAGGCGTATCTCCAATCTTTAGGAAGTGGTTGTGATTGTTCCACTTCATTCTTTTGAACTTCACCAATAGGTTCTTGCTTGTCATCTTGAATGGGTGAGTCCTTCAAGGATATTTTCTCCATGTCCTCACCTAATGAGTCAATTTCTACAACATTCTCAATAATAACATTAGATTCTTCAAATTTAACATGCACAGATTCTTCAATAGTATGAGATGATTTATTGAACACTCTATATGCTTTGCTATTATTAGAATAGCCAACAAAGATTGCTTCATAAGCCTTAGCATCAAATATACCCAAATTATCTTTAGTATTCAAAACAAAACACTTGCATCCAAAAACTTTAAAGTATGAAACATTTGGTTTTCTTAAATGATAAATTTCAAAAGAGATTTTGAAAGTATTTTTACACAAATAAATACGGTTTGATATGTAGCATGTGGTATTTACGGCCTCGGCCCATAAGTATTGAGGGAGCCCATAGTCACTTATCATAGTCCTAGCCATTTCTTGAAGAGTTCTATTCTTTTTTTCAACTACTCCATTTTGTTGTGGAGTTCTAGGACATGACATTTCATGCTTAATTCCCTTATCATCATAATAAGTCATGAAGAGTTGGTTAACAAACTCACCACCTCTATCACTTCTTATCCGTAAAATCGAAAATCCTTTTTCTTTTTCAACCCTCTTTCGAAAAATCTTAAAATGCGAAAAAATTTGATCTTTATGCTCCAAAAAGAAAACCAAAGTGAAACGAGAAAAATCATCAACTAAAAAAAAACACATCTATTTCCATTTAGGCTTTTAGTTTTAGTTGGTCTAAAAAGATCCATGTGAATCAATTCTAAAAACCTAGATGACATGATATCTTTAATTGGTTTGAAAGAAGACTTGGTTTGTTTCCCATGTTGGCACGCACCACAAATGCGATCTTTTTCAAATTTTCAAACAAGGAATACCCTTTACCAATTCCTTAGAATTAATTCTAGCAAGGTGATCAAAAGATGCATGTCCTAATCTTCTATGTCATAACCATGAAATCTCATCAAAAGCATTCAAACATTTAGTAGAACAATCCAAATTAAGCATGTCAATAATATAGACAATATTTTTACGAAATCCAGTAAGAATACAATCATTGGTTTTACAATCAAAAATTTTGTAAGAAGATTCATCAAACACAACTTTAAGACCACGATCACATAGTTGACTAATACTAAGCAAGTTATGTTTAAGCCCATCATCAAGAACTACATTTTCTATTAAAGGAGATGCACCAATCTTAATGTTACCTATACCGATGATGGTGCCCTTGGAGTCATCTCCGAAGGTGACGGTGCCACCTTCATCGTACCTTGATAGGGTTGTGAAATTGTTGGTGTCCCATGTCATATGCCTTGAACAACCACTATCAAGGTATCACCGCTCCTTACATCTTGGAGCCTTGGTGTGTACCTACATCAAATAATTTAATACTTGATTTTGGTTCCCATATTTTCTTGGGTCCTAAAGAGTTACTGTTTCGAACCTACAGAAGATTATTTGTACTATTTATATGATCATAACAAAATTTAGCTAAATGACCATTCCAGCCACAAGTACATTTATAAATTCTTCCATATTTAAAAGCATAATGAGCATTTGGCTTACGAACATGTGAATTATGAGCATGAGTAGTTTTAGCATGATTGACATAAGAAGTGTTGGCATGATGAACATATGAAGTTTTGGCATGAGATGTTTTATCATTTTGAGCATGTAGAGTATGCATATGCTTCTTTGAAAACATTTCTTCTAGTTTAGTATTGTTAAAAGCACATTCTTTTAAAACATTTCCCAATCATTGATTTTTGTTTTTAACATGGAAAACTCATTTTCATCAATTTTAGGATATTTAGCTTTACAAGCAATTCTATAGGCATCAAAATCTCTTTGCATTGAAATAAGATTGGAAAATAGTTCATCCTTTTCTTTTTAAGAGATTGCAAGTTAATTTTTAAGCATTTCAATTTCCTTTTTCAATTTTGAACGCTTTGCCTTTTTATCATCAAGACTTTCTAAAAGTTCAACGAAAGCATGCACTAACATTTCTCTACTTATTTCACTTTCATCATCAAGCGGTTGGGTAGTTACCTTAGGTGTATTTGCCATGAAACACACATTTGCCGTGTCGACTTCATCTTCGGATTCACTTTTCGAATCCCAAGTGGCTTTGTACACCTTCTTTTCAACTGGCCTCTTTTGCTTCAAGGTGGAAGACATCTTTTTCTTGAAATCAGGACAATCGGCCATGATGTGATTGGGTTTCTGACAGTTGTAGCATATGATCCCTTTCTCCTCCTTCCCTTTCCATCGCCTTCATAGTTGAGCTTATTTTTGTGGTACATTCTCTTTACATTTCTTGCAAGGAGAGATAGCTCTTCATCATTTTCTTCATCTTCTTCATCATCGTAGTTAGAGGAGGAAGACTTGAAAGCTATTGACTTTTTCTTTTGAGGTACCGCATCTTCTCTAGCCTTCTTCTCCATCCCATGAGTCTTAAGGTTTCCAATAAGACTTATGAGCTCCATGTCGTCTTTGTCATTCAACTCTTTCAAGGTGGTAGCTTTGATTTCCCATGATGAAGGAAGAGCACGAATCACCTTACGCACCTTTTGGTCGTTGCTTATTTCATCACCTAAAGAAGAAAGAGCATTTGTAATCTTAGTAAACTTGGTAATCATATTATCAATAGATTTATCTTCTAGCAGTTTAAAACTTTCATATTGAGAACGCAAGAGATCTATTTTAGCTCACTTGAATTGTGATGTTCCCTCGTGAGTGACCACTAAGTGCTGCCAAATCTCATAGGCGGATTTGCAATGGATAACCCGTGTTAAGTCATCCTCATTCAAAGCTGAGAGTAGGGCATTTTGAGCCTTTGAATTAGCATCAAATTCCTTGAAGGTAAGTTTGGACCAAGTGTTCTCCTCACTTTCGGGTCTAATAAAAGGCTTGGTCAAAGACTTAGCAACTAGACTACCTAGAGATTGTAGAAAAATGGTTATCCTAACTTTCCATATGGGAAAGTTGAGTCCATGAAATTTGGGAGGGGTCTTAATGTTATCGGCCATCTTTACTAGTGTATGAATGAAGATATGAAAATAGTGATTAGCAAATTATAAGATCTCTCTAAGGATGTGAAGTCAAAAACTAGAGTCCTAGCTCTGATACCAATTGAAATCACCTAGGGGGTGAATAGGTGATAATGCTAATCAATGCACACATTTAAAATGTTATGATGCAACGATCACCCAAAACAAGATTAGAAGCCGAATACCTCGTGAAGGGCTCTGAACTCCTTCCTCGTGATTCCTCTAGATAAGAGTTTGAGGTGCGCAATGTAATCTTGTTGTATGAGTATTGATCGACAATATAGTAATGAATAGAAATCACAAATAAACCAATCGCAAATACTGAGATTTGTTTCGAGGTTCGAGCACAGCGCTCTACGTCCCCGCCTTTACCCAGAAGAATTTAAGAATCACTATAACTTTCATAAAAAATTACAAGCACAAGGGAGCACCCAACTCCTCTATCACACTCCTCTAGTGCAGAGGTAGTGGAGCCACAAATATAAGAATATCTTGGTGATCAAAAGACCACAAACCCTCTTTTGAAAAACTTTTTCCCTTACAAAAATCCTAGA
Organism: Agave tequilana; assembly: GCA_038442645.1. Taxonomy (NCBI): domain Eukaryota; kingdom Viridiplantae; phylum Streptophyta; class Magnoliopsida; order Asparagales; family Asparagaceae; genus Agave; species Agave tequilana. The sequence continues at coordinate 103,119 of JAVJIF010007672.1, forward strand.
GAATAATGTGTAGGATTGAAGCTCAAGTTTTGTAACTGAAAAAGAAAACAAAATTGAAGAGAGTTTTGAATCAAAAACTTCAATGAAAAGAGAGTATTTTGAGCACAAAAACTAAGAGCAAAAACTTCTTTTGAAAGACTTAAACTTGATTTCTTTTGCAAAGAATTGTTGTGATCTCTTCAACCCTAATCATCCCTATTTATAGGATAAAGGTAGGGATTAAAAGGTAAACTGTTATAATAAATAATTAGGAAAGTTTAAACCCAAATCCAGCCCTAAAAATCGTTTGGAGAAGAAAAGCACGTTTTAAAACGTGTTTAAAAAACTAGCTGTTTGGGCTTAAATATAGCTCACGGTCGACCGGCCGGTCGACCGGTTTTCAAAAACTTTTGACCGTTGCCAGCCCACGGTCGACCGCCCGGTCGACCGTCCCAAACAGAGACTTAGGTGCTTTCAGTCGGCCGAAGCTCGGTCGACCGACATCGGGTCCGGTCGACCGTCCGGTCGACCGGGTAACATGCACACATGCATACACTGCAGTCGACCGCCCGGTCGACCGTTCTGACCTGAAATAGAGCTGGTCGACCGTCCAGTCGACCGCAATAGGCCAAAACAGATACTTTGAAGATGGTTTTGAAGAACTTAATAATTTTCAAATTAATTTTGATCAAGACTTGGTATACTATATAAAATAGAGTTTGTAAGTATTAGAATATATTTGTAAAAATATCTTATATACATAGGAGAAATATCTTTAGAAAAATTATGTGCAAAATCTTGTGTGTGGGGAATATTGAGCTTCAACACTATACACTATCCTTTAACAAACTAAAAATTATAAAAACTGAGAAAGAAAGTTTCTAAGCCGCATTGCACTAAGCTAGAGCCTGCTCTCCTATAAAAACGTCCTCTTGCGTCATTTGCCTTTTAGCATCATAATCTTTGCAATATGCTTAAAAGGCCATCATGACTAGTACAAACCTGAAACTCATACTAAACAACTTATTAGTACCAAATATCTTCTATGTGTTTTGTTATCATCAAAACTTAAACAAATATAGAGTGTAACCTTTTGGGCCAATGGGTTTAGTTTGCATTAATAAGTTTTTAATTCCGCATTAATTGACCATTAGATTAGCTAGTCATCTATTCACCCCTCTAGGTGATTATAGGAACTTTTCTAATGCAAAGACAACGGCCAAGAATTCCTTCTCGGTCGTTATATAGTTCTGTTGGGCGTCATTCAAGGTCCTACTTGAGTAATAAATCACGTGCTGCCTATAGTCGATGCACTGTCTTAGAACAGTGCCAATAGCAAAATCAGATGCATCACACATGATTTCAAACGGCTGGGCCCAATTAGGAGAAGAAATAATAGGCGCAGAAATAAGTTCTTGCTTAAGCTTCCCCCATGACTCGAAACATTCATCATTGAAATCAAAGGCACGTTCTTAGCGAGCAGGTTGGTTAAGGGCCTAGCAATTTTGCTAAAATTCTTAATGAACCGTCAGTAAAACCTAGCATGCCCTAGAAAGGATCTAATATCCTTGATGCTTTTGGGTGGTGGAAGCTTAGCAATCACTTTCACTTTAGCCTTATCCACTTCTATGCCTCTCCTCGAAATCTCATAGCTCAAGACAATCCTCTATCTCACCATGAAGTGACATTTTTCCCAGTTTAGAGTTAGGTCTTCTCCTTGCATCTTTGTAGCACTAACTCTAGGTGATGAAGACACTGATCAAATGAATCTCCGTAGATGGAGAAGTCATCCATGAAAATCTCAAGAAAACGTTCTACCATGTCAGAGAAAAGGCTAAGCATGCACCGTTGGAATATTGCGGGAGCATTGCACAATCCATAGGGCATGCGTCGGTAAGTGAAGGTTCTGAATGGGCAGGTGAACGTCGTCTTTTTCTGGTCTTCTGCAGCAATAGGGATTTGATTGTATCCCGAGTACCCATCTAGGAAGCAGTAGTACTCATGTCCAGCCAAACGCTCAAGCATTTGGTCGATGAAGGGTAGCGAGAAGTGGTCTTTAGGGGTAGCTGCATTCAGCTTCCTGTAGTCGATACAAACACGAACCTTGGTAGGCAATCTTGTCTGTACCAACTTGTCTTGCTCATTTTCAACCACCGTAAAGCAGCTTTTTTCAAGACCGCATGAACGGGCTAACCCATTGACTATCAGAAATAAGATAAATGATCCCATTATCTAATAGTTTCAGAATTTCAGCCTTAACTGCCTCTTGCATGAGAGGGTTATGCTACATTGTGGGTCCCTCCTAGGGGTTGCTTCATCGACTAAATGGATTCTATGTTGCACTATGGCTGGACTTATTCCCTTAATGTCCTTCATCGTCCATCCAATGGCTTCCCTATGTCTTTTCAGAATAGATATTAAGCTGACCTCTTGTTGCTCAGTCAGGTGGGATGCTATGATGACTGGCAAGGTGTCCTTTCTACCCAGGTAGCTATACTTAAGGTATTCAGGTAAGGCTTTTAGCTCTAGGAAAGGTGTTGCTTCATTGGAGGCAATCTCTGGGCTTTCAATTCTAGGATGGGGTACACTTGGGCTTGACACCTAATCCACTACTGAATCTATGATTTGGTCTAGATTAAAATCCTCAGCCTCCAGATCAAACTCTGCCTCAATTTCTGTCTCCATGCTTTCCTCACGCTCACTGGTCGGGTTTCAATAGAATTGACCTCAAATTTCTGATCATTGACATCCCTAGGTTGTCTTCCAAGATTGAAGACATTGACTTCCTTTGTCATGTCTCCAAAAGTTAATTGCATGGACCCATTTCTACAGTTGATAATGGCATTGGTTGTAGCAAGGAATGGGCGTCCTAAGATGACTGGAGTTTGAGACCTAGGATTGGACACAGGTTGGGTCTCAAGCACAATGAAGTCAACGGGGTAGATGAAGTCCCTGACTCGGATAAGGACATCTGTGATTTTCCTCTTCAGGATCTTCACAGGTCAGTCAGCTAGCTGAATGGTGACTCGAGTTGGGCTTAGCTCGCCTAACCCAAGTTGCTGGTATACCGAGAAAGGTATCAAGTTGATACTTGCTCCCAGGTCAAGAAGTGCTTTACTGATTTCAGTTTGTCCTATGGTGCAGGAAATGGTGGGATATCCAGGATCCTTGTATTTCACCGGAATGGGACCAGACAGAATTTCACTTATATTGGTTGCAAAGATTGGGCACATTGGTCTTTCTCTTCTTCGTACACATATCCTTAAGAAATTTGGCATAAGCCGGGACTTGTTGGATAGCGTCAAGAAATGGCACATTCAATTTGACCTGGTTGAACATCTCTAGCATTTTCTCCATGTGCATATTCTTATTGTTGTTCCTAAGCCTATTGGGAAAGGGTGTTACAGGCTTATGAACTTATTCAGCAGCTTTGTCCTCGTCAGATGTTTGTGGAGCGGATTGAGAGGAACTAGCAGAGGTGGAGCCTAGAGTTGGATCAGGATGGATTAGACTTTTTGTTGGAAGACATGATTGTCTACCTTCTTTCCAGATCACAGTGTGTGAACAACATTGCACTGGTTAATCGATGGATCCTGAATTTCGAGGTTTTTGTGTTAACTAGTAGCTGACTAGGCAAATTACCTTTTGGTCTTTCACTTAGGGAGCTAGCTAACTGGCTCATCTGCATTTTCAATCTCGATATAGCCTGTGAATGATTGTTCAGAGTTTGTCCCTGGTTTTACATAAAAGCGATTTGGAACTTCATGAAAGCCTCTTTGCTCTCCTCCAGTTTACTGATTTCTTTTCCATTGGTGAGCTTTGGGAGGAGGAAGATGGGGCTTGACTGGGAAAAGGTGGTGGAGGAGTTGGATGGTAAAAATTGTTGGAGAAAGTAGGCCTAAGAGGATTGTTTTGGGTCCAAGAGAAATTTGGGTGATTCCTCCAACCGGGATTGTATATCTGTGAGTAGGGGTTGTGAGGCGGCCGTGAGTAAGCCGCATTCAGGTATTCCGGTGGCACTTGCTGGGCATGAAAAACAGGGCACTCTTCAAAGACATGGTTTGGTACCTGACAATACGAACAACTCGGATTGTAAATTGGTGGTGGGTTGATCTAGTTGACATTGGCAAGCTCTTTAGTTTCCAGAGCCCCTATCCTTCTCATTAGGGTAGCAATCTTAGCCCCGGCGGCTATGGATGATTCTAGAGATAGGAACCCTCCTCTTGAAGCTATAGATTGTGAATTCCTAAGTTTTTCCGAGGCTGGCTGTTTTCTCCGCTAAATCCTTAAATAAATCCCAACCCTAAATTTTCATCCTTCTGCAAGAACCCTCCCTGACACATCATTTCTAACAGGGTTTTCGTCTGATAATCTAGACCATCGTAGAGAATCTGGTACTGATGACAGTACGAACAACTCGGATTGTAAATTGGTGGTGGGTTGATCTGGTTGACATTGGCAAGCTCTTTAGTTTCCAGAGCCCCTATCCTTCTCATTAGGGTAGCAATCTTAGCCCCGGCGGCTATGGATGATTCTAGAGATAGGAACCCTCCTCTTGAAGCTATAGATTGTGAATTCCTAGGTTTTTCCGAGGCTGGCTGTTTTCTCCGCTAAATCCTTAAATAAATCCCAACCCTAAATTTTCATCCTTCTGCAAGAACCCTCCCTGACACATCATTTCTAGCAGGGTTTTCGTCTGATAATCTAGACCATCGTAGAGAATCTGGTACTGATGTCATTTCTTCACGCCACGATGAGGGCACTGAGCTAGGAGATCTTTGAATCACTCAAAGTATCTCCAAAATGGCTGGCTCGGTTCTTGCCTAAACTGCATGATGTTCTTCCTAATGAGGGCAGTTTTGTGAATTGGGTAGAATTTCTTCAAGAAAGCCTTGATGAAATCATCCCACGTCATGACTCAATCTGCTGCCAAACTGTACAATTGTTTCTTAGCTAGGTCCTTTAGAGAAAAAGTGATGAAATATAACCTGACGGCATCGTCTCCTAGCTGGGGTATATGCATCATGAGGCACACTTCTTCAAATTCCCTAACAAAGAAGTATGCATCCTCTGATTCTAAACCATAAAATTTGGGAAGAGTGTTCATGAATTGGGGCTTTAACTCGAAATTATTGTCGTTTGCTTCAGGAAGTTTTATACAGGATGGCAATGAGGTTCTAGACGGGCAAACCTATCCTAACGTGAAGCCATCACCAGTTCTGGATGCAAGGGTAGAGAGGTGTTTCTAGTTAATCGGGAAGATACATGATCTCTCACCCACTCTTACATGTAGTAAGCCACAAACAACGTAAAAACAACAAACAATCGAAAAGAATAAAATAACAAATAAAGAAAGAAAAAATAACCACAAGCCTTAGTCTAAGGTACCTGGACCTAGACGACTCCTAACTGGTCAATTCTCCAGGGAAGGTTGTTGCAGGAACTTGACTACAAGCTAATCAGCCAGAAAAGGGCAAAGCTCGGGGGGAGGTATCCAGGCGGAGCCACGGACCTAATTACGCCAAACCACGGAGCTTTCGAGGCTTTGCCTCTTAATCCACTTTCCTTAGACACCGATTTTGCAGGAGTATAGTTCTTGTAATTTTCAACCTCGGTTAATCTCTTAGTGAGTCTGAGATGTCCCTAGGGCCAATGTCTATTGATTTTTAGTTAAGGCTTGGAGAGTGTGAGTGCACTTGGAGATAGTTTCTGGGCCAAGGAAGGGTGATGAAATTTTCACCTAATCTTGTTTATTTGGGTTTTGCCCTTAAAGTCAATTGTGCAAGTGTATAGTTTATTCACAACAAGAACATTCAAAGTGGTAAATCACTTCAAAATGTTGGTTTTATTCTATATGAATGAACATGTACCTTTTCTCCAGCACTCTTCAATAGAAATTGAAATGAATTGAAATAGACACGTGCCCTAAATGCAAAAGTCTAATCCAAATTTCAATTATGCAACAAGTGAATTTCTGTTAAGTTTATTATACATGCATAAAGGTGAAGCATCTAAGGAAACTAAAAATTTAGAAAGCAATTTTTTAGTGACTTTCGGCAACCCTGCACACGAGTTTGTTAGTACTTCAATCAGAAAAACTCGCTTTTACACAAATTTTTCTGAGGGCAAATGAATCCTCGCGCAATGTCCTTGGCCACCTCTTTCGCTTCCCATGATAGTGAGCTCCTTGGTACTTCTCCTACACACAAAAATAAAGAACAATCTTTAGTATTGAACAACAAAGTCGTTCCCTCCTCGGCAACGGCACCATTGATCGACAAAAAGCAAGTATAAGAATATGTGAAAAGAGTGTGGGTTGATGTTACTACTTTTGCGATTCTTTCGTAGTAGCGAAGTAGCTATACGGGTCGTATCCACAAGGAGGGAGAGCGATGGAAGCTTGATTCGGCTTCAAAGTTCAAGAAGAAAGAAAGTTCTTTGTTTCCAAATAAAGAATTGAAAAGTGAAAACAAGTTGTTTCAAGAATTATTGGAAAATGTTTTGGTGATTTGTAAAAGTGGGTTTTTCTTAATGGTAAAGGCGCATGGCTAACTTCTACTAATTGCTCCTACTAATCCCTAACTTCTTGAAGATGTAGCCTCACGATGGATCATAGGCAAGTATAACCCTTATGCATTGGAACTATTCACGTGAAAATCGAGTGAAAGTTCTTCCTATAACTTAGCTTTACACGACAAAACTCAGACATTCCCATATCAAGATCCAATAAAAGGTGAGAATACGGGAAGATACGAGTGCACTAATGGTATCGGCAAAGTTAAAAGAAAAGTCTCTAACTTACAACAACAAGCAAAGTACAACGCCCATAGATCATCAAAAACCATTTAAGTATGAAATATAAGGAGGCAAATACTTGTAGGTAAGTTAGAGTTAGAATCCTCGTCTTAAGATGCCATAGCTCTCATTTGCACAAGGCTTGTTTGACACTATTGACTCATTTGGTTTATCAATCAAGAAGTTAGAAATTAGTGGGTTAGTAGTTAGTTAGCCATGCAATGGTGGAGTTAGTTAGACATGGTAAGAAAGAAGCAACAAAAAGAAAAGAAGTAGAGAGAAGGTAAGTTACACTACAAAGGAGAGAAGTAAGAGTAAAAAGAGTTACACTACAACAAGGAATTAAAAGCAAATGAAAACACAAGTAAATAGAAAGAAGAAAGAGAAGTAGTACTTGTATTAGATTGTCACACTTCAAATACAACACTTACACACTCTCTCTCTTTCACTCTAATGGCTAAACTAAAACTAGAAGAAGCAAACTAAAGCAACTACAATTCCTAGCAACAAAACACAAAAATACAACTTTATTTTCTGGATCTGTTCTTCTTCAGACCCCATGGGGGGATTTATAGGCATCAGGAGAAAGAGGGGCCAGGGGGTGACCGCTGGCCCGAAGCCCGGGCACACGCGCGCCCATAGGGCCGCGAAAACGCGGCCAGGGCAGCGTTTCTGCAGCCCAGGCAGGGCGGCGCGTGCCCAGATTCGGGCAGTGCGTCACCCAGTCTGTTTTCTGACTCCTGGATGTTTTGAATTCGTGATTTCATGCCCTGGGCTGATAAAATCTTCACTTTAAAGTCAATGGCTACTTGGTAGTCCTCTAATCACCAATTAATTGGTGATTTTAGGTCTTCTTCTTCATTTGCACACCATAGACCTAGGATCAAGCAAGTAAGATTTTATTAGCAGAATTTTACATGAAATAAATGTGAGAATGTGATGAAAATTATGCAAAATTAGAGACTAATCACTTATCTTTAACTTCATATAAAGCTTCATCATAGTCTCACTGCAGGCTCACTTTTTAGCTTCATATGAAGCTCTATCATAGCTTCGCTGCGAGCTCATTTTAGCTTCACATAAAGTTTTGCCACAGCTCCACTAAGGGCTCATTTATTAGCTTCTCTGGAATCTTATTCCAGATGGAATTTCTACGTCAGCCAATTTGGCTACCTAGTTCAAATATGCATTTGCATTCAGTCCAGTGGACTTTCCTGACCAAATCAATGTCAAAATTTAGGTCACAGGCTTCAAGGTCAAAGTATTTCAAAATCTGCACCAATTCATTACAAATTCATGAAAATTTTAAAGGGAGTTTCGTTGACACTCCTAAAAGACAAACTCCAAGGCAGCTCTGCAACCAGTTCAAAAGATGTTTAACTTATCGACACTTCTAAAAGACAAGACGCAGACAGGTTGAAGACCTGTCCACTCTTGATGGACAAGCTAGTGACTTGGCCTCCACTGATCCAGTGAAGCAGTCAGTGAACCAAGTACTGCCTTTTGAAAAAGTTCAAAGAGCTAAACGAGCTCAACATTTAGCTTCACTTAATCCCAAATGGGCTAGCTTCGCCTAAGAAGCTAACTCAAGCACTATCAAGGACTAACTTTTAGCTCGCTGCAAGCTTATTTCTAACTTCGCATGAACCTCCTTTTAGCTCCGCTGCGGGCTCATCTCTTAGCTTCACATGAATCTTTTTTTGGCCTCTTTGAGAGCTCAATCTAAGCTTCGCCTGAGACCCTTTGCATAGCTCCGTTGTGAGCTCATTTCCAGCTTCGCCTGAAGCTTAGCTCTGATGAGAGCTCTTTTGGTCATTTTTTGACCATTTAATCTCAGATCGAGATTAATGTAATTAATATTACTTTTTGGCAGTTATTACAGGGATCTCATTACTTCTTATTAGTTGGAGAAGATCAAGGGAATATCCCTCATTAAGTGGAAAAATCAAGTGAATTTGTAATAATCCTGAGTCAGCTGGCTAATTAGCCTCGCAGGCACACTGCTAGCTTTACTGAGGCTGTGTTTAGCTTCACAGCGAAGCTATTTTAGCTTCAAATGTGAAGCTAGACTGATTGATTTAGTTTTGCTAAATCTAGGGGCTGTTATACCCCTGCAGAGCCTATAAATAGCTTATTTTATGAAAGAGCTCGGGGCGGAGGATTAAGGCTGGCCGGCTGGGGCTGGATTTTTTAGAGAGGCTGCTGGAATTCACATAAGAGATCAATCTCTAGCTCCCAAGCTTCTTTAGAGAATTCTATTTCTCTTTCAGGGTGCCAATACCCTGTCTTTAGGAATTTTAAGAATCAGATGAGAAGGAATTCCAAGCAGAAGACAGAAGACTCAATCGCTCGCATCGTCAACGGAACAAAGTGGTCACGTGCCGACCAGACTTCCAATTAACAGAACACTTCCCCAGAAACTCTAAGAAGAGTTCTTGTAATTTTTTTTAATTACTTATAATTCTCTTCAATTCTTTTGTAAGTTCTCCCACATTCAAATCTACGAAAAACAAGCTTATTTCATATTATTCAGTTTGAGTCAGTCTACTGAATTTCTGGCAGCATTTCCATCTGAAGTTTTATATGGCAGAAATGCACAAGACATAAAGGTCTCGAGTCTATTGATCAGTCGATTGAGCATTATCCTTAGTTATTCAAATCTTAATTGGTATAATCTCTGTCCATATATTTTCTATGTTCATCTTCCCCTTATCGAAACTTGAAGGATAAAATTTTTGTAAGGTGAATGCTATGTAACATTCCTTTCTCGGAATACATACTTAGGTACATGTTCTAATTTTTTTGATTATATTTTTGATTTTTTCCTATATTTATTTTGTTTTATAATTATTTATATTATTATTTGGTATCGGATCTAGATTCATGGACTCAGAGTTAGCCCTAGTCTGAACCGAGGACCCAATCCCTACGAACTGCTCAATTTGATCTTTTTGTAGTCAGATTTGACCGATTTCAGTTTTAAATACTATTTTTCAATATTTTAGATTTTCATGATTCTCTGAAATTTTCTGAATTATTCTGCAAAATCTTCAAAATCAGTATCGACCAGTATCGCCGATTGATTCTCGAATTTTTTATTTACAAATAAATTGAATTTTTAGAAACTGCTTTCACATTATTCCTCAGGATCACATTTTAAAGTATTTTTGGGAATTTTCTGATTCATCAAAATTCAACTAGATTTTGTATCAACTGGTTGATTCTAAGTTTTTTAATTTGAAAATGGTATTGAATTTCTTGAATCTGATTTTAACATGTACCTCATTATAATATTTTCTATATTTTGAGAAATTTTGGGACCTTTCTGAGTTAATTTATTTTCTAGCATTTCTAGCGTTTTCGGTATTTTTTCGGATTCGAAGTTTATATACAGATATTTTCCTTCCCTTTTTCTTTCTTTTCCTTTTTTCTCATTTACTCATTTCTTTCTCTTTTTCTTTTTCTTTTCATTTTTCTTTTCCCAATTTTTCTCCTCTACACAATTCTCCCCCAACTATCCTACTCAACTCATTCTCTCTCCTCTGCAAACGCCAACCTCCCCTAGATGCGGGTCTGCCTGGAAGTGGGTCTCACTCAGAGATGAGTGTTAGCCCAAAGGCCCATCACTCTAGTTTTAATAATGATTAACTCATATAGTTATTGTACTAATGATTTTGTATTTAATAAGTTTTAGATATTTGATCAAGATCTTAGTCGGTGGTTAGCTTCAATAAAAGATTCAAAGTCAAGTTTTGAAGCTAGCACGTGTTGATTTAAGAGCTCACGTATCAAGATCGTATCAAGTACTCAAGAGGAGTCTAACTCTTTGGATCAAGGTATGGATCAAGTCAAGATGAAGAAGATTTTCAAGAGAAGATTTTGGACTTGATTCATTTTTGTAAGTGTTAAGATTTTTTGTTTTAGATAAAATATAAAGGATAGATTAGTTGTGGATTGCTCAAGTTTACACACACACACACACACACACACACACACACACACAAAGTTTGGCTTTCAAAAAATACGGTTTTTGTTTTAAGCTTTAAATTCTATGCCTCAAAAATAGTTCGCATGTTTGTAATATATGTTTATTTTTTATCAAACAAATTTGTACTTCAAAGTATTTCAATGAACTTATTTTTATGGATTTTATAGAGATTTTATGGAATTTAAGAGGTATTTAAAAAGTTGTTAAAACTGTTTTTGGGTTGCTTGCAGTCGACCGACCAGTCGACCGCAAGGCTGAGCCGGTCGACCTGGCGGTCGATCGACGTACACAAGACGTGCACAAGCCCGTGTGACTTGAGTTCGGTCGATTGGTCAACTGCAGTAGAGATCAGCCGACCGACTGAGTATGCAGAGCTCTTGGGTTTTCTCGGTCGACCGGGCGGCCGACCGTTCTGCTAATCTGCTCAATACCCTTATAGTTTTTGACTATAACTTTTATTCTTATATTTAATAAATATTATTTAAATTGTATTTCAAAGATAACTTTTAGGGATGTATTTCTTATTCAATAATCATTTTTTAATTTAAATGTTAAAAATATCAAATATTGGGTCGAAATCTGTTCTTGTTCTGAATTACAATTTCTGATTTGATACCTTTAGTATTTTATTGATAACTTTCAACTCAAAAATGATATTAATTTGATTTAAGTTGCATTAAAAAAAAACCGCAAGATCTACAAATTCATCCTATATACCTATTTCCTAATTCGAACGTTTTAGACTTCAAAACTGTGCTCAAAGTTGACCTATTGTACAATTTGAGTCTAAGGTCGTTCGACCGGTCAGTCACTGCCAGACTCTAACGGTTAGAAATTTGACCGCTGGTCGGTCGACGGTTCAGTCGGGTGGTCGACCGACAAGTCATTCTGCAGTTTTTGAAGAATAACGGCTAATTTTTCTTAGCCTCTAAATATGGGGTTTTTTGGTGAGTTTTAAACAAGTTTTTCATGAACTTATTTTTCATCTTCAATAGAGTTTTCTCAATAAATTTTTAGAGCTTCATTGCCATATCAAAAGATAGTTTATCAAGAGTGATTCTCTTGAGTTTTCAAAAACTTTTTCTTGAGTTTTTCATTTTCAATCTATCTAATTTTTTCACACAAGCTTGAGCCTTTTCATTACCATATCTATCCTATAAGATCCTTGTTTGTGAGAGTGCTTGTTGGTGATCCACAGAAAAGGTCAAGTGTTCCAACCATTACATTTGGAGGAGCTGTAGAGGTTACAGCCTCGGTGAGCTTGTGGGTTCGTATTTATTGTTCTTGCGGGAATAAGTTTTGAAGCTAGCACGTGTTGATTCAAGAGCCCGCGCATCAAGATCGCATCAAGTACTCAAGAGAAGTCTAGCTCTTTGGATCAAGGTATAGACCAAGTCAAGATGGAGAAGAAGATTTTCAAGAGAAGATTTTCAAGACATGAATCATGTTTGTAAGTATTAAGATTTTTTATTTTAGATAAAATATAAAAGATAAATTAGTTGTGGATTGCTCAAGCATATACACACACACACATAAAAGTTTGATTTTCGAAAAAAACAATTTTTGTTTTGAGCTTTAAATTCTATGCCTAAAAAATAGTTCACATGTTTGTAATATGCGTTGATTTTTTATCATACATATTTGTACTTCAAAGTATTTTAATGAACATATTTTTGTGGATTTTATGAAATTTAAGATGTATTTTAAAAAATTGTTAAAACTATTTTTGGGTTGCTTGTGGTCGACCGACCGGTCGACCGAAGGCTAAGCCGGTCGACCGGGCAGTCGACCGACATGCACAAGACGTGCACAAGCCCATGTGAGTTGAGCTCGGTCACCGACGGGTCAATCGCAGTGGAGATCGGCCAACCGAACGGTCGACCGACTGAATTTGCAGAGCTCTCGGGTTTTCTCGGTCGACCGGACGGCCGACCGTTCTGCTGATCTGCTCAATACCCTTATAATTTTTTGACCATAAATTTTTATTTTTATATTCATTCAACATGATTTAATTGAATTTCACATATAATTTTGAGGGCTACATTTCTTATTCAATAATCAGTTTTTGATTCAAATGTTAAAAATGTCAAATATTGGGTTGAAGTCTGTTCTTATTCTGAAAATAGTTTACACTTTCTGGTTTGACACCTTTTAGTATTTAATTGATAACGTTCTACTCAAAAATGATATTAATTTGATTTAAGTTGCATTAGAGGGCAGACGTCAAGATCTGCAAATTCATCCTATATATATATTTCGTATTTCAAACATTTTAGACCTCAAGACTGTGCTCAAATTTGACCTATTGCATAGTTTGAGTCTAAGGTTAGTCGACTGGCCGATCGACCGCCATACTCCAACGGTTAGAAATTTGACCGTTGGTTAGTCAACTGGGCGGTCGACAGACAGGCCATTCTGGCCAATTTTTGAATCATAATGGCTAATTTTCTTGGCCTATAAATATGGGGTTTTTTGGATGAGTTTTAAACAAGTTTTTTAAGAGCTTATTTTCCCATCTTTAATAAAATGTTCCCAACAAGTTTTGAGAGCTTTATTGCCATATTAAAAGAGAGTTTATCAAGAGTGATTCTCTTGAGTTTTTAAAAGCTTTTTCTTGAATTTTTCATTTCCAATTGATTGATGTTTTACCTGCACACAAAATACAGAATTTCAGAATTTAGAATAAAGAGTGCAAGTACTCAATACTACCGCATTAGCAAGTGGCTATGCGGGTCGTGATCCATAAGAAGGGACTAGCGATGAAAGCTTTTTTAACAGGTTCTCTTTTAAGTTACATGCAATGGTTAAAGATCTTCTTTTAATTCTTTAAAAGAAAAGGAAAAATAAGTTAAAGTTAAGTTAAAAAGAAAATGGTAGATTGAGAAGGTGGAAAAAATAGAAAATGGATATTTACAAAGAAATTGAAAAGAATGATAAAATAGTTGTGAGTTGATGGTGTTGGTGATCTAAACTAAAGAATTAAAAGAAAGAAACTAAAAGAAATACTTACCTCCTTTGGTCAAAAACTTACCTTGAATCTTTTGTGACGATGCTACCTTGAAGTGGAGGCAATCAGTGCATAGCCCATAAGAGTTGATTCTCGTCTCTTCGACATTACATCATCAAGACAATACAAGCATGAAATGATACAAACTGAGACTAAAATCCATCGTCATGAGCTATCGGTGGCACTCGCAAAGGCAAGGCTCTTTCGATGCTATAAAACTCACGTGGATAGCTAATTGAGGTTTTTACCTGCCCAAAATATAGAATTTTAGAACTTTAAGAATAGAATGCAAGTACTCAATTATACAGCTATAACAAGTGGTTATGCGAGTCGTGATCCACAAGGAGAAATACGATAAAAGCTTTTCGGTGTTTTTGTTAAGTGACAAAGAAAGAAGTTGGTGTCTTTTTTTTAAGTTGAAAAAGAGAATGGAGAGAAGGGACATGATTAAAAGAAAATTTGAAAATTTGGAGAAGGCTTTGGAAAAGGTGATTTAAAAAGTTTTGAGAAGTGATTTATTGTTTTTAATTTAAGAAAAAGATCTGGGCTCACTAATTTTCTACTTAATTATATATACTTATCTCAAGAACATTGGGTATATCACTTTTATCATAAGCAGAAACCTTTAGCTTCTTTTAATGTCCAAGTAAAACAAATAAGATGGTTTCGTTTAAATCTTAAGTCCTTTCTTTACAAATTATTAAAAAGAGAATGTTAAACCATCAAGCGCGAAGAAGCAGTATGAAATAAAAACAGTTTAAAGAGATTTGTGCTTTGAAAGTCCAAGTTAAAATAAAGACATCCTCGTGTGCTTTCCAGAATGAAGTTTAACTAAGGTATTTTTCTGATTCAAAAAATGTCGCTTTTATGAAAATCAATCAAGAGAGAGGTGATAGAAGAGATTAATTAGTAAGCCTATAAAATTATTTAGCTACTCATTATGAAATGAAAACAAACAAAAGATTGACAATCAAGCATAAATATACCAAATTCTAGTTGAGTTGAATGAGCAAGTAGAAGCTCATTTGATTGTCACTTTAAAGACGAATTACACACTCAATTCCACTCTTCTCTCTTTGCTGGTCTAAACTAAAAAAATAAAGAGGAGATACAACTTCTTCAAGCTATCTAACAATGTCCTAAAACCCTAAGAATGAACAAGAAATTTAATCCTAGTCTTCGCCCTTTTTCAGTACAAAACCCTGCCCTTTTTAGGCAAAAACCCAGAGGAAGAAGAGTGAGGAGATAAGGGAAGCAAACGCTTCCCTTATCTCCACCAACAAGCCGCAGATTCACGGCTTGGGCCACGGATCCGCGGCCAAATTTGACTCTCTTTTGTCCGGCTAGATTTGCTGTTTAACTCTGATTCTGATCTGATCATCTGTGATTATCAAGCTAACCAATTTGGATTTTTGTAAAATCAAATTAACCAGTTTTCAAACTCTCTGATCTGCCATAATCTGCCCTGATCTTCTGATTTTGAATTAATTCTGAATTAAATCAGAATTTGATGGTCTTTTGGGCTTGTTTTTCCTCCCTTTTCTTTAGCAATGGGCCTGTACTTTATAGAGAAAAATAAGACTTATTAATAGGATCTATAGATAATAAACATGGTAATGTGACAATATATATGCAATATATGTGATCGATCACACCCCGACACTTATCTTTTGCTCGCCCTCGAGCAAAACATAAAAACTAATCCTAATAAATTATTAGACCACTTTCGCAGGTCACTTGATTGCACTGAGCATGTGCAACAAGCCGTTAAACCTCTAGGTTACCCCTAAAGGACGAGTTTTGTCTCGTAAGGGTTTTCAGTAGATTGCACCCAGAAAATCCATAAAAAAAGAGAAAAATGTTAGTATTATTGAAAAGCATTTTGAAAAGAAAGAAAAAATTTGAAGTATATTTGTAATAGTTCAAGTAATTTATAAGTTATAAGAATATCGAACTTTTCATTCCTAACTTAGTCTCTATTCAAAAACATGTCATCAATTAAATTAAGGAGTCAAATTGTATTTTTCATCTAGTCTATTACTTTACCCTGAGTCATATGCACCTTCGTGACCGTGAAGTGTGACTAAAGGTTCTTCAACATTAACTCCTATGCCTTATTTATATTTTTTTTGGTGGTATTTCTTCATCAATTCCATTAGGCTTTCTAATCTGCCCATGTAACGAGCCATTAGTCGGTGACACCCAAAATGGATAGTCTTAGGGCACCAGGTGAGAAAACACCTCTAAGGACTTAAACACTCAAGCAGACAAGGCCACGAAACTAAGGGTTTTTATTTATAAAATGTACCCATTTAGGCGTGAATACTTATGCTTCATGAGGTATAAATACCCAACTTAATCAGAGGGTTTGTATATATATATATATATATAATATATATATATATATATTTCAAACTTATCTAATTATTTTTTGCATAAATACCAAGGCTTTCTTAGGCCAAAGCACCTAGCTAATCAATAATTAGATTTATTTATTTTTCATAGATATACATATATATTTTTTTTCTTTTTTCTTTTTTCTTTTTTTTATAAGGCATAAGAGTCTTTGTTTTTTAACCTTAAGTGTGTAAGTGTATAAAGTGTGCATCTTTCAACAAAGTAAAGATCAAGACTAAATTACTTTCACAAATTTTCCTCCTAACCCTAAAAATCAAACAAGTCATCTTATTTTGACCAAGTGTAAAAAATCCTAATTATGATTTTCCTATTCCATAAAATTGAATTAATGTCTTACAAAAAATATGTCAAAATATTGTTCTTACCTTTCAAAAAGTTATATATATTATATATATATATATATATATATATATATATATATATATATATATATATATATATATATATATTCTTTCTTTGTTTTCTTCTCTTTTTTTTATATTAGTCATGTTAGAGCCCTCCCCCACACTTATCTAATGCATTGTCCCCAATGTATGAAAGAAATGTACAGATGGATGAAATGAAATATAAAAGAGGTGCATATATTAGACAAAAATATATACAACATCAAGTTTCTCCCACACCTAGATATTTTTTGGTCTCATCCCTCTAGCTCTCTTCCATCATTCCAATGGGTCCTCTTTATACTGCATAGTGGGGAGGCCAATTTTTTTGTTATTTTAACTCTCTTCCTCCCCAGTCTCACCTTTTTTAAGTTTTTCTTCCTCATATTTCTACATTCATTATTCAAAATTGATCTCCACCATACTTCTCAATTGGAACTTCCTCAATGAATGCCTAAGAATTCTAACTCAGTTCCATATATCTCCTCAAAGTTTAGGTCAACACTTTTCTCTGGAGATGTGTAATTAACCAAAATATCCCTAGCCGGTTCATCTAAACACATGTGTTCTTGTTCGAAGAGGTTTTCAAAGTGTATGTCAATCGGAGGTTCTTGAATTATATTCTCATGCGATATATTATTAGTTGGCTCAGCGAAAGTGAAGATATTCAAATCAAATTTTCTTTTTTTAAAGGGGACTCTAAAATTAGGATATCTGACATATGCTTTGTCATTAAGATAATCACATTCATTCTTAAATAATTCATCAAGAAACAAAGACTCATTCTCTATACCTTCACATTCTTCATCACGATTATTTTCAACAAAGTTTACCTCAAATGTTTGGTCTCTTATCTACGAGATTATTTTTCTAGGTTGAAGACATTAACTTCTCTAGTTATGTCCCCAAAGGTTAATCTTATAGACCCATTCCTACAATTAATAATAGCATTAGCAGTAGTAAGGAATAGGCGCCCTAGGATAATAGGAGTTTAAGCCCTAGGATTGGACACAGTTTGTGTCTCAAGAACTATGAAATCAACTGGGTAGATAAACTCCCCGACCCGGATAAGGACATCATTAATTTCTCCCTTTGGAACTTTCACAGAACGGTCAGCTAGTTGGATTGTGACTCGAGTTAGACTAAGATCGCCCAACCTGAGTTGTTGATAAACTGAGAATGGAAGCAGGTTGATACTCGCTCCCAAGTCAAGAAGTGCGTGACTAATCTCGGCTTGTCCTATAGTGCAGGCAATGGTGGAACAACCCAGATCCTTGTAATTGATAGGGATCAGACCCGACAGTAGCTCACTAATGTTAGTGACTAAGAAGACTTTCTTGGCTACAGTAGTCTTTCTCTTCTTGCTGCACATGTCCTTAAGAAATTTTGCATAGGATGGGACTTGTTGGATGGCATCAAGGAGTGGCACATTTATCTTCACTTGGTTAAAGATCTCAATTATTATATCCATGTGTTGATTCTTCTTGTTATTCTTTAGCCTATTAGGAAATGGTATTATAGACTTGTACACCTGACTGGTTGACTTATCTGCTTTAGACGTCAGATTTGAAAGGATTGGGACTAGATGAGATGGATGCTGGAGTGTGATTGTGCTGACTGGGATTGGGTGGTGTTAACACTTGATTATC
Organism: Agave tequilana; assembly: GCA_038442645.1. NCBI lineage: Eukaryota > Viridiplantae > Streptophyta > Magnoliopsida > Asparagales > Asparagaceae > Agave > Agave tequilana. The sequence goes on from JAVJIF010007672.1 coordinate 121,338, forward strand.
AACTTTCTTTCCCGACCTCAATGTATGAACAATGTTACATTGATTCAATGATTGATCCTCAACCAAATGAGCTTGTTGAGAATTCTTAGGGTTCATAATGGTTGACTGGGCGAGGTACCCTTTTGCCTCTCATGTTGTCGATTGGCTAACTAGCTCATTTGAACCTCTGGCCTCTATATTGTTTACATGAGGGAATCTTAGTTCTTCATGTACCTTTTCATGTTTCTCTCGAAGTCAGTCATTCTCTTTTCATGTTGAGGATTTTGAATGAAGATTGTGGAGCTTGGTTGGGAAATTTTTGTTGATAATTTGAAAATTTGGGTGGATGGTTGGGAGAGTTATGATGGTGATTAGAAAAGTTGAGTTGATAATTGGAAGAATTATTGGAATGATGAAAGTGGCTAGCATGGTTTGACCATGGGGGGTCATTGTTGCGTTGGCTCCATGAGAAATTTGGGTGATTTCTCCAGCCAAGATTATATGTTTGTGTGTAAGGATCAATGTTTGCCCTTGAAAAGTCCGCATTCATTGGTTCAGGATATTATTGCTCAGCTTGAAACACAGGACACTCCCTAAACACATGATTCATGGCTTGACAGTTATACAACACGGAGGTTGAAATTGGTTTGGGGACTTGATTGACTGGACTTGGTTCCTTAGTTTCTAAAGCTTCCAGTCTTCTCGCTAGGTTAGCTAACTTTTCCTCATTAGCTATGGATGATTCAATTGAATGGAGACCGCCTTTTGAAGAGATAGAGTTTGAATTCCTAGAGCTTTCACTGTTTGGTTCCCATTGGATGGTATTTTCTGCTAGATTCTCATATAAATCCTATCCTTCATTCTCATCCTTCAGCAAGAATCCCCCTTGACACATGCTTTCTAAAAGGGTCTTGGTTGAGTAGTCTAAACCATCATAAAAAATTTGGTATTGTCGCCATTTCTCTATTCCATGATGAGGACATTAGACAAGGAGGTCTTTGAAATGTTCAAAGTACCTCCAAAACGGTTCACTAAGTCTTGCTTAAACTGCATGATGTTTTTCCTAACGAGAGCGGTCTTATGATTTGGATAAAATTTCTTCAATAAGACCTTGATGAAATCATCCCAGGATGTGATAGAGCTGGCCGCTAAGCTATATAGTCATTTCTAAGTCCTTAAGAGCGAAAGGGATAAATCTCAACCTAATAGCATCATCTGCAAGTGTGAGATTTTCATCATTAAGCATACTTCTTCAAATTCTCTTATGAAGAAATAAGCATCTTCGCATTCTAAGCCATGGAACTTAGGGAGTGTGCTGATGAACTGTGGCCTAAGCTCAAAGTTGTGTTCACCAACTGATAGAAGTTAGAAACAGGATGGAAGTGAAGTTCTAATGGGATAGAACCTATCCTGCAAAGATGTCAGTTGAGATATAACCGAATCTATTCTTGGTTCGAACTTGGGTGGTGATGTGTTTCTAGTTAACCTAGATGAATGAATTAGGTTTTTTTTATCACACTTGCATACATAAACACAATCACAAACATGTTCACCAATAATCAACAAAAGTAAACAACCAAGCCTAGTCTAAGGTAACTTTGACCTAGACAACTCCTAACTGTTCGATTGTCCACATGAGGTATAATGCAGGCTTTGACCACATGCTAATCAGCCAGGTCAGGGCAGATTGGTGGGAGGTATCCGCGCAAAAGCGACGGGCCTAATTAAGCCAAATCACCAACCTTCGGGGTTTTGCCCCTCAATCTCTTTTTCAGACACTGATTTGGCAGGAGTCAAATTCTAACACCTTCACCATTAGGATAATCTCCTAGTGAGTTCGAGATATCCTTAAGGCCAATGTCTATCAGATTTTAAATTAGGCATAGGCTGTGTGTATTTGGAGATGGTTTGTGGGCTAAGGAAGGGTAATGACTTCCACACCTTATCTTGATTTGGGTTTTACCCTAAAGATTTATTTGTGCAAAGTGTGCAGATATAGAAAAGTAACATTCACACGCAAATATCACCCAAAAATGTTTCCTAAACTATATTGAATTTCTATCCATATGCATCATGCTTCAAAGTATTTAAATATCATGTTTTTATATTTGAATGAGTTTTGGAAAAATCAGATTTTCTATTGAAAAATTCAAGTTTACAAAAATACGGTTTTTGGTTTTCGGCAAAATTTCCATAACACAAATGGTTCAAAAAGTTTGAAATTTGTGTTGAAATTTTTCACACAAGTTTGTATATCATTGTATTATGCTAAAAACTATTTTGTGGATTTTTGGAGATTTTATGAGATTTAATTGGATAATAAAACCTAAGTTTTCAATCCCTAAAACAGAACTGCCAAGCTCTGGCGGTCGACCGCACGGTCGACCGGAGCGGTCGACCGGACGTGCACAGATACGTGCACGCAGCCAGCCCATTGAGGGTCGACCGAACAGTCAACCGACTGAAAGCAACCCACTCTCGGGTTGCTCCGGTCGACCGAGCAGTCGAACGGCCAGAGAGCCGTTGCTCTCTGGTTCAGGGCCCGGTCGACCGGGCGATCGACCGGTAGCAGCTAACGGTCAAAAATCGACCGTTGGCTGGTCTACCGGCCGGTCGACCAGAAGGTTAAATCTGGCCTTAATTGCTGCTAACGGCTAATTTTTCCAAATGGCCATAAAAAGGGTTTTCTCTTAATAGTTTTGAACAAGTTTTAAGAGAGCAAAATTTTTGATCTTACCAGTATTTTTACAGCAATCAAAAAGAAGTTTTTGGGCTCAAATCTTTACTATCTATTTGGTGTTTTTCTAGGGCTTGGAAAATCAAAGAAAAGTGTTTTTTGGGAAAAGTGTTTTTGATTCAATTTCTTTATCTTGATTTCAATTTTTCCCAAGGATTTTCTTTAAGTATTTGTTTTTTATTCCTTTATTTTTCACACTTGAGCTTCATTCTATCCTATCTATAGGGTCATTGTGTTTGTGGGAAAAGAGATCGATTTGTGGTCTTTTGATCACCAAGTTGTAAACCCTAATTATTGCTTGGCTTTGTGCCTTTCCTCATAGTGTTGAGGAGGTTGTGCAATTGGGTTGTATCCCTCAAGTTGTGAGGTGATCCTTGTGTAGCTTTGTGCTTATCCCTCAAGTTGTGAGGTGATTGTTTTGTTGGCTTGGTGCTTAATCTCTAGTGAGAGGTTGTGGTTGTAAAGAGAGGAGTTGGGTGCTTCTACTTATTGTATTGCCCCAAATCCTCGGTGGAGGTTCCCGGTGTGGGAGTCCTTTGTGGACAAGCTAGTGGATTCGAAATCCTTCTGGGTGAAGGCGGGGACGTAGAGCTGGGTGCTCGAACCTGAAAACAAATCTCGTTGTTTGCACTTGATCCATTGACTCTTACTCTCTCTACTTTACTTTGTGCATTGATCATATTGCTATATCATATACTTGCTTGTGCGTTGTTGCAATTAATTTTAAATTCCGCATTTAGTTCACTAGATTAGCATAATCACCTATTCACTCCCCTCTAGGTGATTTCAATTGGTATCAAAGTCTATGCTCCTGATATTTAGGTTTAACCACCTAGGAGTGAGATCTTGGTTTGCTAATCTTCATTTGCATTTGCACACATATAGTTTGCACTCATGGATAGCCCTCCTATGTTTTGATATTTCTAGACTTGATATTTGGAAGGCCAAGATGAGTTGTCATTTGAAAGCATTAGGATATAAAGTTTATTAAGCCATTACCAAGGAATCCTACCCCAATGATAGCAAACATAAAAAGGCCAATGTGTTAGCCCTTAAAGCACTTAGAGCATCTCTTGATAAAGATTTATTAAATGTGTTTGCTCACTTGATTCGGCTTTTGCAGTTTGGAGCATTTTAACTTCTCCCGACTACCAAAGATCATCGATAAGATGAGGAGATCTAGGAGAGACAAGTCCGACGAGCATTGCCTCATGGTCCAAGCGAATGACTCTCTTGAGGTACAATCAGAATCTCAACTAGATGCTAGCTCTAGTTCCTATTGCTATGGGTGTTTAGAAGTACAAACCTTAAATGTAGAACTTGCTACAAAGCTTGAAATTTTTTGGAAAAACATGACCTTTTGAAAAGGAAAAATTTTGAACTTAAAGAAGAATATAAGGATTTGTGTTCAAGTTTTGAATTGATTTTGCAAGAGAAGGAAGAGATTTGTAGTGAACGTGACTCACTTAAATCTCAACTAGACCTTGCCATAAAGAAAATGAATTTTTGAAAAGTAAAAATGATTGTGATGATGTTGTGAAAAACAATGAGGTCTTATCTTCAAAATTAGATTTTATTTTAAAGGACAATCATTCTTTGAAAATGAAATTGAGTTTATTTCAAAAGAATTAGATTTAGTGTTAAATAAAAATAAATCTTTGCAAAATGATATAGATTCACATGTTTGCCATGCTAGTGTAGCCTCACCTAGCACATCTATTGCATGCTCTACTTTATCTTCAAGTATTGAAAATGATATAAATGTTTTGAGAAAAAGTATTGATTGTTTGGGCTCCACTTTGAGCCATTGTGTTGTGAGTCATACACGCTTGGAATCTTTGTTTCGAAAGAAACAAGTTCCATCATTGCATGCATACCCTCCACGATATACACATGCTCCTCACGTACACACCCATCACACTTTGTATGCTCATGTGTACACATGTACACATTGTGGACATAAGGGCCACCTTGCTAAATTTTGCTATGATTGTATACATGATGTCAATTTAGCAACTAAATTGTTTGGGTTAGGAAAGGTACTAACCCCTATGGACCCAAAAGGAAATGGGTACCAAAATCACCCCTATTGTATTTGATGTAGGTGTGGGCTCTCACATGACGTGAGAGTAGCGGTACCTTGGACTGGATGCGTTCCGAGCTTCATGTGGACTATTTGGATGCATCACTTTCAAGAGTAGTTTGGTGGGAGGATCACCATGTTTTGGAGACATGGAGAGTTGCCTCTTCGGTTTTGGTAATAATTCTTTACTCCCGTTTATATTTACATGCCTTCATATCATTGTTTATAGTATGTTTTGATTATTATGATAATGTCATGATTATTAGATCCTTGACATGCATGTATAGCTTTGAGACACCCATGTTTAATATGGACTATTACTTTTGTGTTCTCGCATATGTTTAGCTATCATGTTTATCATAGCTCTAATAACATGTGAATTTACATAATAATCATGTTTATGTTTATCATGTTAATTTTTGTCTCATTTGATGCTTCATGTTTTTGATTACTTGTTTAAATGTTGATTTTCATTAAGACTAGGATTTATATTTGTACATATAGTGGGCCACAAATAAATTTTTATATGTTTGTGTTTGAATGCTTATTTGTACCCATTAGATGTGCTAGTATAGTCTAGTTATGATTATTCATACATTTAACGTGTATTCTCATATTTTCATGTTCATATGTTTAACTTCATGTATATGTCTATCTTGTCCAAACTATCATCTATACATATACATCCTTTGAGCCACGTGCCTTCATGCATATACATTTATTGACTCGTTGTGTTTTGGATATGTATGTATACTTGTTTTTTGTATAAGATATACATATGCCTTGAAGTTAAATAGTTTTTGATGATTTTCATGTTTTACGGAATATTGAGCTTTATTGCTAAATTTCATGATTATGTGTTTCACACTACACTTGTACACTCACTTTGTTTAAATGTTTCTCATGATTATGTTTCCATGAGTATGTATGGGCTTTATGGATTTTGCGTATTTTAGTGATCATGTGATTTACATAGTTTCATGAAATATAATTTTATTTTATTCCTTACTTGAAGGATTTCGTACTAGTTTTCAAGTTTTTCACTTAACTAGTTCAGATTCTTCGTTATGGTAGAATTTTCAAACATACTTTATATTTTTCAAACCTATTTTTGAAAACCCCAACCTATTAAGGGAGGTTGGATGGGAGACCATGCCTATGTATGCTTTATATTAAAAATCTTTTTAAACATGAGCATGAATGGGTGGTAGGATATGAGGTATACACTTGATATTATTATTATCAATTTGGTATCACTGGATCTTTTTAATTGGTATCAATATTGACATTTTTGTATACTCATATATATTTTTATGTATGTATGCTTTCACTTCAAATTGTATCAATTTCGATTGGTATCTAATTTTTCATACATATATAAATTTTGTTTATGAATAAGCTTGAATCTTTGATGACTATCATGTTTTCAATTGATTAGTTTTTCAATTGATATTTAATAATGATGTATAAGCTTATAACAAATAAATTTGATCATCGTTTTATTTGGTATTTCATAAAGGGGAAGAAATTTTGTATTTTTATCTTTCAATTGATATTTTGTTTACCGTTGATTTCTACTCCACACTTTATATTGAAAATTGATTTTATTTTGGTATCATATGGTCTAAATGACAAAATATTCACAATTGATATCAAGATTCTGTTTACTTTCAATTGGTATCTATTGATCTATTTCTTTCAATTAGTATCAAGATTTTGTTTATTTTCTCACTTTGGTATCAATGCCTTATTTACTTTCAATTGGTATCTAAAAATTTGATTTGTTTTATTGAGAAAATTCAAAATTTTGTTTTACTGTGACCCCTTTATTGATTCTTTGTTTTGAACAAAAAGGGGGAGAAGAATAATTTTTATTGGTTTATCGTTTACCCCTTTGTTGATGATTGACAAAAAGGGGAGAAGAATTTGAGTTATATGCATGATTTATGCATGATCTTTGTTTCATGTTTGATATTGAGAACATGTTTTATTGGTAACAAGAGCATTATGTAATATATGGTATGAAGAGCTTTCATTATGTAAGTTTTGATTTATGTAAGTTTTGGTTTATTGGTATCAAAAGCATTAAGTAATTTTGGTATCAAAAGCATTCTTTAAAGAGAACATGTTTATGAAATTAAGAAAAAGAAGAATAATTTGTTTTACCTTTCATTTGGTATCAAGAGCATGTTTTATACATTTTATTGTTTTATGCATATCTATTGGTATCAAGAGCCTGTTTATATGCATTTCATAGTTTTATGCATATCTATGCATTCTCATGTTTTATATTCATTGCATATGTTTGTTGTTTTCTTCTATGCATGAGTTAAGGGGGAGCTTTTTTGAAGCTTAACTTTAATCCATGCATATATAACTTCATGAGTTTTGTCATCATCAAAAAGGGGGAGATTGTTGGCCCAAAGGCCTTCCACTCTAGTTTTGATAATGATTAACTCATGTAGTTATGTGTACTAATTATCTTGTGATGTTTAGTTTCAGATTTTTATTCAAGATATTAGTACGTGATTAGCTTCAACAAGATGGTTGGAAGCTTTCACATGGTGTTTCCAGAGCCTGAGCATCAAGATCATATATAGCACTCGTTGGAGTCAAGCTCGGAGTTTTAGAGTTTTGGATCGAGTCGACTTGGAGACGGCGCTCTACAAGAAGACCTCGGTACCTAGTTTAGTTTTGTGTTTAGATCCCTTTGTAAAGATTAGAATAGTATGATATGCTCAAGTTCATAATACACACACGTTTTATGTTTTGATTTTGGTTTTCGGTTTAATTAGTTTAACCGATCTTGGTTTTCATGAATAGATAAGTATCAAAAAAAGTTTACATGTGTTTATGTATATTAGACATGTTCTACATACATGTATGCTTCATATCCTAGACAAACTTAATTTGATATACCTATTCATGTGTTTTAGGTTTTGTATTTTAACAAAACATATTTTGGAAATAAAGTCAAAACTATGATATGTATATATTTCTTGTATATTAGATTTCTATCCATATGCATCATGCTTCAAAGTATTTAAATATCATGTTTTTATATTTGAATGAGTTTTGTAAAAATCAGATTTTCTATTGAAAAATTCAAGTTTAGAAAAATACGGTTTTTGGTTTTCGGCAAAATTTTCATAACACAAAATGTTTCAAAAAGTTTGAAATTTTTCACACAAGTTTGTATATCATTGTATTATGCTAAAACTATTTTTGTGAATTTTTTGAGATTTTATGGGATTTAATTGGATAATAAAAACCTAAGTTTTCAATCCCTAAAACAGAACTACCAGGCTCTGGCGGTCGACCGCACGTCGACCGGACAAGTAGCCGGTCGACCGGAGCGGTCGACCGGACGTGCACAGATACGTGCACGCAGCCAGCCCATTGAGCGGTCGACCGAGCGGTCGACCGACTGAAATCAACCCACTCTCGGGTTGCTCCGGTCGACCGAGCAGTCGACCGGCCAGAGAGCCGTTGCTCTCTGGTTCAGGGCCCGGTAGACCGGGCGGTCGACCGGTAGCAACTAACGGTCAAAAATCGACCGTTGGCTGGTCTACCGGCCGGTCGACCAGAAGGTTAAATCTGGCCTTAATTGCTGCTAACGGCTAGTTTTTCCAAATGGCCATAAAAAGGGTTTTCTCTTAATAGTTTTGAACAAGTTTTAAGAGAGCAAAATTTCTGATCTTACCAGTGTTTTTACAGCAATCAAAAAGAAGTTTTTGGGCTCAAATCTTTACTATCTATTTGGTGTTTTTCTAGGGTTTGGAAAATTAAAGAAAAGTGTTTTTGGGAAAAGTGTTTTTGATTCAATTTCTTTATCTTGATTTCAATTTTTCTCAAGGATTTTCTTTGAGTATTTGTTTTTCATTCCTTTATTTTTCACACTTGAGCTTCATTCTATCCTATCTATAGGGTCATTGTGTTTGTGGGAAAAGAAATCGATTTGTGGTCTTTTGATCACCAAGTTGTAAACCCTAATTATTGCTTGGCTTTGTGCCTTTCCCTCATAGTGTTGAGGAGGTTGTGCAATTGGGTTGTATCCCTCAAGTTGTGAGGTGATCCTTGTGTAGCTTTGTGCTTATCCCTCAAGTTGTGAGGTGATTGTTTTGTTGGCTTGGTGCTTAACCTCTAGTGAGAGGTTGTGGTTGTAAAGAGAGGAGTGGGTGCTCCTACTTATTGTATTGCCCCAAATCCTCGGTGGAGGTTCCCGGTGTGGGAGTCCTTTGTGGACAAGCTAGTGGATTCGAAATCCTTCTGGGTGAAGGCGGGGACGTAGACCTGGGTGCTCGAACCTGAAAACAAATCTCGTTGTTTGCGCTTGATCCATTGACTCTTACTCTCTCTCTACTTTTACTTTGTGCATTGATCATATTGCTATATCATATACTTGCTTGTGCGTTGTTGCAATTAATTTTAAATTCCGCATTTAGTTCACTAGATTAGCAAAATCACCTATTCACGCCCTCTAGGGTGATTTCAATTGGTATCAGAGCCTACGCTCCTGATATTTAGGTTTAACCACCTAGGAGTGAGATCTTGGTTTGCTAATCTTCATTTGCATTTGCACACATATAGTTTGCACTCATGGATAGCCCTCCTATGTTTGATATTTTTAGACTTGATATTTGGAAGGCCAGATGAGTTGTCACTTGAAAGCATTAGGATATAAAGTTTATTAAGCCATTACCAAGGAATCCTACCCCAATGATAGCAAACATAAAAAGGCCAATGTATTAGCCCTTAAAGCACTTAGAGAATCTCTTGATAAAGATTTATTAAATGTGTTTGCTCACATGATTCGGCTTTTGCAGTTTGGAGCATTTTAACTTCTCCCGACTACCAAAGATCATCGATAAGATGAGGAGATCTAAGAGAGACAAGTCCGACGAGCATTGCCTCATGGTCCAAGGGAATGACTCCCTTGAGGTACAATTGGAATCTCAACTAGATGCTAGCTCTAGTTCCTATTGCTATGGGTGTTTAGAAGTACAAACCTTAAATGTAGAACTTGCTACAAAGCTTGAAAATTTTTTGGAAAAACATGACCTTTTGAAAATGAAAAATTTTGAACTTAAAGAAGAATATAAGGATTTATGTTCAAGTTTTGAATTGATTTTGCAAGAGAAGGAAGAGATTTGTAGTGAACGTGACTCACTTAAATCTCAACTAGACCTTGCCATAAAGAAAAATGAATTTTTGAAAAGTAAAAATGATTGTGATGATGTTGTGAAAAACAATGAGGTCGTATCTTCAAAATTAGATTTTATTTTAAAGGACAATCATTCTTTGAAAAATGAAATTGAATTTATTTCAAAAGAATTAGATTTAGTGTTAAATAAAAATAAATCTTTGCAAAATGATATAGATTCACATGTTTGCCATGCTAGTGTAGCCTCACCTAGCACATCTATTGCATGCTCCACTTTATCTTCAAGTATTGAAAATGATATAAATGTTTTGAGAAAAAGTGTTGATTGTTTGGGCTCCACTTTAAGCCATTGTGTTGTGAGTCATACACGCTTGGAATCTTTGTTTCGAAAGAAACAAGTTCCATCTTTGCATGCACACCCTCCACGGTATACACATGCTCCTCACGTACACACCCATCACACTTTGTATGCTCATGTGTACACATGTACACATTGTGGACATAAGGGCCACCTTGCTAAATTTTGCTATGATCGTATACATGATGTCAATTTAGCAACTAAATTTGTTGGGTTAGAAAAGGTACTAACCCCTATGGACCCAAAGGAAATGGGTACCAAAGACCACTCCTATTGTATTGATGTAGGTGTGGGCTCTCACATGACGTGAGAGTAGCGGTACCTTGGACTGGATGCGTTCCGAGCTTCATGTGGACTATTTGGATGCATCACTTTCAAGAGTAGTTTGGTGGGAGGACCACCGTGTTTTGGAGACATGGAGAGTTGCCTCTTCGGTTTTGGTAACAATTCTTTACTCCCGTTTATATTTACGTGCCTTCATATCATTGTTTATAGTATGTTTTGATTATTATGATAATGCCATGATTATTAGATCCTTGACATGCATGTATAGCTTTTGAGACACCCATGTTTAATATGGACCATTACTTTTGTGTTCTCGCATATGTTTAGCTATCATGTTTATCATAACTCTAATAACATGTGAATCAAATTGATAAAAATACCCTTTTTTTATTTCTAAACTGGCATAAACTCATCCACAAACAAAAATTACCTTAAAAAATTTTCAGTTGAATATATCTACAGTTATAAAATTCGTAATTCTACTACATCGAAAATATAATAGAAAAATATTTGGATTAACATAATGTAAAATAAGCAGAAGCATTGAAAAGTAAAAAAAACATGCCATAGTTGCAGACTTAATACAATATATCTTTCAATTTTATATGACGACTGCGACACTAGTCACAATCATAGTATAACAAAACTTTTTTATATCATGTCTACGACCCTAGTCGCATTCCTGTTTTATATCACGTCTGCGACCCTAGTCGTATTCTTTTTTTATATCACGTCTGCGACCGTAGTCGCATTCCTTATTCGCATAAAAATAACAGACGAAACATGCTATCGTACAGCATTGCGACCTCCTTCAGCACTGCGATCAAAGTCGCAATCTTTTTTCGCATGCCTTATGAAAAAGATTTTTTATAATTTTACAAAGTAGATTAGCCATGCGATCCTGAGATTAGTTCGCGTATATCACATCTTATAAAAATACTATATTAATTACACTAAATTAAATGAAGTAATTAATATTCTATCTACCGTGATACAACAACAAGTCTAGAAAAAAGATGCACTAATGTTAATCTCGATAAAGGAAAGATGTGCACCATACGTAATCTAAAGATATAGGTAAAATATTCTATAAAAAGTTAAATTGTACTTCACGTAATAAACCTTTGAAAAAAAGGAACTCTTCGAATTCTCCCGATATAACTCTTCAATTAAATATTTAATTTTTTTACCACTTCTTACCATACTCAACCGTCACCTGTAACAATTATTATTACTATTCATGTTCTTTCACATTATTGACCTTTATATAGTGCTTGTAATTAATATTATCTCATACCTAAAAACTATATTTTTATTCTTCTTTTCAATTTGATTTCAAAAACTTTCAGAAAATAATTCATTCTTTAATCATGTCTTCCCCATCTACTTCCTTTGAACACTTAGATTTCAACTTCAATCATTCCCCCACCGGTCCTTTTCTTCAGGTATTCTAGTGAATCTGATACCAGTCTGCACTTCACTCCTTTTGACTATCTCACTATATCAAATAATATATTAACTGATCCTCCTATTCATGAGGATGGTGAAGTTTCATGTGGGTTAGTGAGGAGGACATTATTCCTCTACCAATTGACGGAGACATGCTTGATGAAAGCATGTCCTCTGATACTATAGGCTCGCTTTCTCGCAACGGATCGGACGAGGAGCTTGATAGAGACGATCCATTCTGGGAGTTTATCGATGAACCAAAAAAATCTCAAAAACAGGAAGATGATGAGGAAATAAGTGATGAACAGGAAGACTAGGAGAATGAAGACGACGAATCTGCTTATGATGGTGATGATGACGAGGATTAGGATTTCCTAATCTTCTGATATTCAAAGTTATTTTTTCTTCTTTTAAAAGCTTTTAATGCTCTTTTTTATAAGGTCTCTTTCTCACCATATTATGTTATAAATAAAATTTACTTCTATCTGTAAAATAATCTTTCATATTTTAAAATACATATAAAGTATACCGTATAGGTATTAATTCTGCATCTTATCTGCGATAATGGTCGCAGTATTCATATAATAATTACATATGAAACTGCGACCACGGTCGCTGTCCAGCAATAAATAGTTTGATCATTAAACTATATAAATAGATAATACTGCATCATCATCGCAATCCTCTTAAATCAGTATATTTCACTGTATATTTCACCGTATATCAAAAATTAGAAAATTGCGACTGCTGTTCTTAAACACTGCGATCATAGTCGCAGTCGTACTTCGCATGCAATAAGTGAAAAAAAATTCGTAGTTACATTTAACTTAGCAATAAGCAAAAACATATAAAAACCATATGTAAACTGCGACTATAGAATCAGTCCTTAGTCACCGTTATTACATTTAACTTAGCAAACAAATCATCCAAAAAAAAATGCTGTCGTGAGTACTGCGACCATAGTCGATGAACTTGATCGCATGCTATATGTAAAAAACCAATTTAATAGTTCATAGGCGGATCAGACAACAGTCACAATGAAGAACAAAATATATAAAATAATACGTAAACTGCGATTATACTATCAGTTATTAGTCACCGTTATTATATTTAACCAAGCAAAAAAAATGTCAACGACTTGCTCTCATTAAGCAATGCGATCATAGTCGCAGTCCTGTCCTAATTCAATATGTAAAAAAATAATAATTTATAAATTACATGCAAAAAAATAAACTGCGACTATATTAAAAATCATTAAATTTCAAATCAGATAACAAAAAAATAAAGAAGCATTCAAATTAGTTTCGTGATTTGATAAAAAAATATAGGCAGTTTGGCCGCGGTTATAAAAGATAATTGTGACAAAATTGAATAACGTCAGAAAATATAAAAATATAATAAACTATACAGAACCACTGTCTTTTACCGCAGGGGTATTTAGTAATTTCAACTGTTTCAATAGGCGGAGCGTCCTTTCTAGTGTGGCTAATAATGTGCCACGTGACCGCAGGCTGAGAGGGTCTCTCAGCCGTCGGCAGATATACATTTCTCTCTCTCTCTCTCCTCTCTCTCTCTCTCTCTCTCTATATATATATATATATATATATATATATATATATATATATATATATATATTATATATATATATATATATATATATATATATATATCATTCTTGTATACACACATGTGATTAGTATATGATAATCATAAATCCATACCCAAATTATCCATACTCTTATATTTATAATTATCCAATTCCATTCCACTCCAAATTTTCTCCAAAAATTCCTAAAAATCCATTTTTATGTAAGGACTAGGGGATCATCCCAAATGACTGGCTTTCTAGGTGGAGTTGGCGAAATTCTTATAAACCCATGATCATCCCCGTGTCTACCAATGTGGGACTATTTGTTTGACCTAAATCCCAACAATGCCCCCTCTCGAATAAAGAGTCTCCCTGTAAGCTCATCTTCACACCTGGAAGACCATCTTTACACCTAATATGCTCATTCAAGATCGAGATCCTCTTCACTGCGTTACAGCATACGCCTTATGTGAAGCAGGCTCCGCTGCCAATTTCGAGAGCTCAACTAGTTCTACATGGACTATGTTGCGCCTTTTCTGTGCCCCGAGAATTGAACAGGTTTTATCCCCCTCAAACAAAGAGTTTGGGCCTCCCTGCGGCCGATCTTTCTCACACTCCACATCCGAGAAGATCATATGCTCAATCGAGGTCACTTCTGTTCACCGCGTTGGATGACAACACATCTTACATGAAGAACTTGGAGCACTCCTCTTCACTGCATTGGACAACACGTCTTACATGAAAGCACCTGGAGCATGATTACCTCCCTAGAGCTTAATCTTTATAGATCCAGCTTAACAGGGCCCCACTGCACCTTCCGCTATACCCTGGAGGATCGAACATCACCCACACACACGGCTAAGTTCGGGATATGGCTCTGATACCATTTGTAAGGACTCGGGGCATAATCCGAAAAGACTAGTCTTCTAGGTGGAGTAGCCCAGATCCATATAAAACCATGACCATTCTCATGTCTAGCCGATGTGGGACTATTTGCTCGACCTAAATCCCAACATTTTATACATGATTAAATTTAATTATTACCACAGATAATCCTATTTAATTTTATTAATCACGGATTAGAATAATAAATCAAGATTTTAAAAATTGGGGTGTTATAAGGAGAGGAGTCAAATAAGGATAGAGGTGTCAACTGGGCCGCGCCGAAAAATCCGCATGGGAATGACTCAGCCTACCTGACAACCGGGCCATACCCGGCCTAAGTTCGGCCCTCCCACGGGCCAGACCGGGTTCATAATAGGGGCTCACGGCTCTCCTGGGTCGAGCCCAGGCCAGGCATGATGCCTGGTACAGTCGTCCAATGGTTGTTTGAGACATTGGACATGGCACAGGCGGGCCCACCTGCCTATCCAACGGCTGTGTTGGGGCCCCTCAACAGCTATTTTAGCCATTGGGGGCAATTTGTAATTTTTTTTCAAATAGCCCCCATAGGTAGAATCTAATTTGGATGGAATTTTTGCAAAAAAAACTACAAATAACCCCCTCTTTCCCATTATATATACTCTCTTCCCTACTCCATTTCATCATAATAAATCCTCTAAAAATCCTCTAAAATTATCAAAAAATCTTCTCTACAAAGTCTCGCAGTCAAACTCTCAAGCTCTCTCTCTCTCTCACAAGTTCTTAAGTTTTACAAGCTCTCTTTGTGAAATTGCATTTGTGAAGTAATTATATTTTTACAAATTAGAAGTAATGGATGCACAATTTTCATCTGCAGGTCCTAGTCAACCTTCTAGATCTAGATTTAATCATAGTTTTAATTTGGGTAATGAAGAGTTGTTAGCTCTTAATTTGTCTTTAGCTGACACTCCACAAATTTCATTTACACAATCCTCAGATTTTTAATGCTTCTTATGAACCTATTGTTGGTCCTGAGATGATGCCAATTGTTGGATCTAAAATACACGTCAACACTCAAATAAAGATATTAGTGTAAATATAAAGTACTTGCAATAAAAGAAAATTAAATCTCAAAAAAGATAAGCAAACGCAAAGACAAGAGTTTTATCTTGATTCGGTCCTCGTGACCTATATCCAGTCTCCAAGCCACCCGCTTGAGATTTTCCTTTATCCTTTAACTTTGTACACCCAAAATAACCACCTTGCACACCACTTGACAAATCCCCTTTGCCAAATGTGTACAACTCTTCTTACAACCAAGAAGATCACAACACCTTGTACAAACTCTCTTCAACCCGAAGACGCTCTTGTACAATGCTCCTCTTTGAGTGATTACAAACTATCCTATAAGCCTTGAATCTGTATGTGATCATGGACAAGGGCTATTATAGGTGGACTCTCAGAAATCTTCACTATAGAGTAGGAATTTGAATGAAGAACTGAAAGTGAAAAACAGTTTTCTGAAATCAGATTTTTTCCAACAGAGTTTTTAGGCAGAAACTATTGATTTGAATTGGTGTTTTTAGCCTAGGACAACATCCCTATTTATAGGTGAAATCTATAGTTAGTTAGGGCAGTTATCAGGACAAATTTGAATTTTGAAAAGTTAAATAAAATACCAGAATTCAATAACTGTACAACAGTTACAAACTGCTATAAGTCGACTAGGGATTGGGGTTAGTCGACTAGTATAGGCAAATTTTACTGGGTTAGTCGACTAATCTTGGGTATAAATCGACTACATAAGACTAAAATAGATATGCAAGTTTCTGAAAACTATAGTTAGTCGACCAGCAGGAATTATAAGTCGACTACAACATGTATTAGTTGACTAGTCATTTTGATAAGTCGACTAACAGCCCTATTAGTCTGCTAATAGGAAGCGTCAAGTCTGCTAATAGCAAGGGTCAAGTCTACTAATAGGAAGGGTCAAGTCTACTAAGAGGTGATCAAGTTTACTAATAGGAAGGGTTAAGTCTACTAATAAACTAATGATGTGTATATGTGTTTCAAAGCTTTTAACATACTATTAACCATTACAATACACATCAATAGCAACTCTCTTTGGGAAGTCTTGATCATATAGAACTCTTGAATAGGCTTGTGAGATAGAACTCCAATGATATGTCTTCACAAATCTATCATCAAAAGAAAGTTCTAACATTCTCCCCCTTTTTGATGATGACACTTTGTATGCATAAATACCCCTGTAGAGAATATATTAAATGTTCTCCCCCTGCAGAAAATATGTTCTCCTCCTGTAGAAAAGAGGTTATAATAGTATAGAAAAACATGTGTTCTTCTCCTGTAAAAAATATGTCATAACATATATATATGATAAATATTCTGAAATAATTTTCTTATCAAACTTCTTATAGGTACCTGAAAGATAGACATTAGAATGGTACCAATTTTTAGAAGATCAAAGCATTAACCTTTAGGAGACTAAACCTAATTTGAATTTGGTTTCCATCTATTAGTATACACATTATTGCATGAATTACATATATCATGTATGTATGATGCAATATAAGTATCTTTTACAATAATGCTTAAGTTTTTAGGAATCCATATGAACTTGTTCTTAATTCTTTTTGAAATAATATCAATATTTCTGTTCACAAAAGAATTATATGGATTACTAACATATATAGATTTTTCAAAAAATTTAAGACCATAATGATTATGTGACATCTTTTGATATGATAACAAATCATTTAGCTTTTCTTTTCCTTGATGAAATTTAGTCACATTTTTCAAAATCTCCTCATATTTCATTTGAAAAATTGATATGTCTTTATCTAAAACAAAAATTCTTTCATTTAAAGACATAATTTCTCTTTTTAATAAAACATTAATTTGTAATAAATTCTCAATATCTTTTTTTAATGATGATATTACTTTTTCAAAATCATCTTTTTGAGAATTTATAGAAACAATTTGAGAAGCATAACAAGAATTTTCTTTGAAAAGTTTTTCATTTGCCTTTGTCAAAACTTTATTCTTTATCTTTTCATTTTTAAGATCATTGTATAATTCTTGAAATGCATCTAAAAGTTCAGAAAATTATACCTCATCTTCTTCTAGAGCCATGTAACAGATGTTGGCATGTTCAGTGATTTCTTCTTCATCAGAGGAAGAGGAATCACTATTTTCCCATGAAGTTTGGTGGTCTTTCTTCTTTCTAAACTTTTTGCTCTTGAATTTACCTTTATTTTTGAGCAATGGGCAATCCTTCTTCATAGGGCCTGTTTTATTACAATTAAAACATTTAAACTTACCTTGCTTCAAGAATTTTCTAAATTTTCTTAAAAGCATTGCCATCTCCGCTTCATCATTATCTGAATTATCCGTGTCTGAGGATGCATGGAAGGCAAGTTCTTTCTTCCTTGAGAGAGATTATTGTTCATCCTTCTTTCTGTCTTCGAGTTGCACTTCATATGCCATTAGATTACCAATAAGGTTTTCTAATGACATTGTTGAGAGATCATTCGCTTCTTCTATTGCAGTTGTCTTCTTCTCCCAATTTGTTGTGAGTGCACGAAGGATCTTGTGAACTTTTTCGACTTGGGTGTATTCATTTGAAAAGTTCAAACCTGTGGACAAGAACAGTAATTTTAGATTCCTTAACTTTATTTGTGCCTTCATGTGTTACCTGTAGAGTGTGCCATATTCGATTTGCAGAAGTGGCTGTTGACACACGGTTGAATTCTTCTTTGGTTAAGGCACAGAATAAGACATCATCACTTTGGCATCAAGGTTCACATTTTTCTTTTGATCATCACTCCAAGAGGTGTAGTTGATTGTCGGCTTGATGTACGGTGCTTCTACTATGTTCCAAAGTTCGTAGTTGAGCGATTGCAAGTAGATCTTCATTCTACACTTTCAATAGTTATAGTTGGATCTGTCAAATAGCCGTGGACATTGTATAGAATGTCCTTCTTTGAATTGTAACGAAGGAAACTCCGTTGCCGTCCTTGTATGGTTGTTGACTGGGTATGCAGGGCTCTGATACCAATTGTTGAATCTGCTCTGATACCAATTATTGTCCCGAGATAATGCCAATTGTTGGATCTAAAATACACGTCAACACTCAAACAAAGATATTAGCGTAAATATAAAGTACTTGTAATAAAAGAAATTAAATCTTAGAAAAGATAAGCAAACGCAAAGACAAGAGATTTATCGTGATTCGCTCCTCGTGACCTATATCCAGTCCCCAAGCCACCCGCTTGAGATTTTCCTTTATTTTTTGACTTTGTACACCCACAATCAACACCTTGCACACCACTTGAAAATCCCCTTTGCCAAATGTATACAACTCTTCTTACAACCAAGAAGATCACAACACCTTGTACAAATTCTCTTCAATCCGAAGACGCTCTTGTACAATGCTCTTCTTTGAGTGATTACAAAACTATCCTATAAGCCTTGAATCTGTATGTGATTGTGGACAAGGGCTATTATAGGTGGACTCTAAGAAATTTTCACTATAGAGTAGGAATTTGAATGAAGAACTGAAAGTGGAAAACAGTTTTCTGAAATCAGATTTTTCAACAGAGTTTTTGGCAGAAAACTATTGATTTGAATTGGTGTTTTTAACCTAGGACAACATCTCTATTTATAAGTGAAATCTATAGTCAGTTAGGGTAGTTATCAGGACAAATTTGAATTTTAAAAAGTTAGATAAAACACCAGAATTCAATAACTGTACAACAGTTACAAACTGTTATAAGTCGACTAGGGGTTGGGGGTTAGTCGACTAGTATAGGCAAATTTGACTGGGTTAGTCAACTAATCTTGGGTATAAGTCGACTACATAAGACTGAAATAGATATGCAAGTTTTTGGAAACTATAGTTAGTCGACTAGCAGGAATTATAAGTCGACTACAACATGTATTAGTCGACTAGTCATTTTGATAAGTTGACTAACAACCCTATTAGTCTGCTAATAGGAAGGGTCAAGTCTGCTAATAGTAAGGGTCAAGTCTACTAATAGGAAGGGTTAAGTCTACTAATAGGTGATCAAGTCTACTAATAGGAAAGGTCAAGTCTACTAATAAACTAATGATGTGTATGTGTGTTTCAAGGCTTTTAACATACTATTAACCATTAAAATACACATCAATAGCAACTCTCTTTGGGAAGTCTTGATCATGTAGAACTCTTGAATAGGCTTGTGAGATAGAGCTCCAATGATATGTCTTCACAAATGTATCATCAAAAGCAATTTCCAACACCTGTCACTACTACTCATATACCTTCTAATTCTCTCGAAGTATCAACTACTATGACATATCTTAAATCTGGAGTTTGAAAATATTTTAATAAAGTAATTGTTGATGAAGATAGGAGAGCTCAATGTAAGTTGTGCCTAGATATTTCATATGCTTTTCCAAAAAATGCTGGAACCGGTCCATTAAGCAGGCATATTAAGAGTAAACACCCCAAACACCAACCATGACAAATACAAATTAGCACTTTAGGTGGCACACTAGGAACTTTTTGCTTTTAATCGTGCAAGAGGAAAGACTAATTTAGGTAAATATTTTTTCGCTCTGAACATCCTTTTAGTATAGCTAAAGATGAGGCATTTACAAAATATAATGAACAACTCATAATCCAGATTATTGTTGGCCCAATGTTACATTTAGTGGTTTCTTATTTTGATCATTACAAAACTCATGTAGTTATGAGGTACTAATCAAGTTCAATTCTTTAAGTTTTTTAGGGTTTAAAGAATATTTAGTTTCATTCTTCCTCAAAAGGAAGGTGTTGAAGTGCTTAAGCTTACTCAAGAATGGGATTCAAGCTTGGACAATTAAAAATGGATATTTGGAGAAGCTCACTTGAAGGCATGTAAAACCTACATAGGAAATTAGAATGTTTAAGTGTAGGGTGTTAAATTGATGCTCAAGATCACACACACACACACACACAAAAAAATATAAGTTCATGTCTAATTTTTGGGTTTGGTATTTTGCAAAATGGTTATTAATACATGCTCTATATTTTTGTATATTTTTATATACAGTTTTAAACACGTATCTCATAACTTACATGTTGTCAAAACAAATTATACATATATAAATTATTTTAAAATATGTTCTATTTCAAAAACTATCTTTAAAATAATTTTTGGGGTAAGTCAGTCGACCAACCGATCCACCGTCCAATGTGCAAAGCAAATGCATAGCGGCTAGTCGACCGAGCGGTTGACCATTTGTGCACAGCCTATTTGTGCATGTTTATCAGCCGACCGACTGGTCGACTGCCAAACCTCGGCTGCCCCTGTTTTGCACTTTGGTCGACCGATTGGTCGATCGTTACTCATGTCGTGCTCTTTGTTTATTTCAGTCGATCGACTGAAAATGGCTAGTTTTGAGCTAGGACATGTGGTTGATCGGCCGGTGACCGACATGTTGTCTCTGCTTAGTAAAGGCTATTTTTTAAATCTGCTGGATTTTTGACTTTTCTCTAATGGGTATTTTTGCAGTTTTTTAGTCTAATCACCCACCTAATACCCTGTTTCACTCCTCTAATGATTTTTACCTATTGCATATATATATGATTCATTTGTAGAGGATTAGACAACAATTTTTGAAAATAAATCAAGTTTTTATTAAAGATAAAAATTTGAAAAAAATTTAGTTTTCTAGTTTCAAATGCTCTCAATTCCAAATCAATTTCTACAAGTTCTAAGCTCTCAAGTTTACTTTTTAACTAAATTTTCTCTCACACAAACTTCTTGAGCTTCATTTCTCATTCTACACTTTAGAAAGTTATAAAGAGAGGGTTTGTGATCTTTGTGGTCACCTAGAGCTTGTAAACTTCATTAGTTTTGTACTATTGCTCGAACGATCGAGAATGGATATATGGAGAAGCCCACTTGAAGGATGTTTGAAGACATGTAGAACCTATGTAAGAAATTAGAATGTTTATTGTAGGTGTTGAATTGATGCTCAAGATCACATACACAATAAAAGATTCCATGTCTAGTTTTTAAGTTTTGATATTTTACAAAATGGTTATTAATGCATACTCTATATTTTCCCATATTTTTATATACAGTTTCAAACATGTATCTCATAGCCTATATGTTATTGAAACAAATTTTATACATATATAAATAATTTAAAATTATGTTATATTTTAAAAACTATCTTTAAAATGGTTTTGGGGTAGGTCGATCGACCGACTGATTGACTGTCCAATGTGCAAAGCAAATATACAGCTACCGGTCGACCGGGCGATCGACTGTTTGTGCACAGCCTGTTTATGCACGTTTGTTGGTCGGCTGACAAGTCTACCGCCAAACCTTTGCAGACCCTGTTTAGCACTTCGGTCGACCGACTAGCAATGACTAGTTTTGAAATAGGCCGTGCGGTTGGCCGGTCGGTCGACCGACAAGTTGTCTCTGCTACAGTAACGACTAGTTTTAAATCTGCTAGATTTTTGACTTTTATCCAATGGCTATTTTTACAGTTTTTGGGTCTAATCACCCATGTAAAACTCTGGTTTACTCCTCTAATGACTTTTACTGATTACCTATATATATGGTTCATTTATAGAGGATTAAACAACAACTTTTGAAGAAAAATCAAGCTTTTATTAAAGAGAAAAGTTTAAAAAAATTTAGTTTTTAAGTTTCAAGTGCTCTCAATTCCAAATCAATTTCTTCAAGTTTTAAGCTCTCAAATTCATTTATTTTAACTGAATTTTCTCTTACATAAACTTCTAGAGCTTCATTTCTCATTCTATACTCTAAGAAGTTGTAAATAGTGGGTTTGTGATCTTTGTGGTCACCAAGAGCTTATAAATTTCATTGGCTTTGTGCCGCCTCTTGTATAGAGGTTTTGAAGGTCAGAGTTATTATAGGTTGTCTAAAATATTGAAGATTAAGCCTCAGACACAAGCCTTATGCCAAACGCGAGGGTCGCGTTTTAACCCAAACGCGGACCTCTCGTCTTTTGTCAAATATGAAGGTCGTATTCCCAAAACTTAGACGTGGACCTTTTTCCTAACACGAGGGTCACATTTCATTTTAACTCAAACGCGGATGTCACACTTCATCAACAACGGATGCAAGGTTGCGTTCTGTACTAAATGTGACAGTCGCACTGCTCCTCAAAATGAGAGCCTGCATAGCTCCGCGTTTCAACTCAAAACGCGAGCCTGTGAGCTCCGCGTTTCTTCATCAGAGCAAGGTCGGCATCCAGCATGAGACCTGTATTTCTGTTGTAACTTACAGTCATGAACTGGGTCAGTTATACCTTACTTTCTCCTACCTAATGAGGGATTAATCACCATTAATTGAGAGCTTTAAGGGGTTGGTTGCGCCCCTGCTTCTCTATAAATAGTTGTGAGAAGTTATAAAAAGAGGGGGATCAAAGAAAGCCGAACTGGAGACCAGCCCCCAAGAAGCCAAACGCTAGAGGTAGAGAATCCCTAAAAGGCAGACTTGATGCTTGATGCTTAAAGCTGGATAATCATAGAAGACTGAAGCTAAGCACAAGGCTGCTGAATACTCAAACTTGTTGAGTTCAAGTTCTGTAATCTCTTTGAGATTTTAGTCACTATTTAAGGTTTCATACCCGACCAGTGCGTTTTTAATGAGAGCAAGAAGATCTGAAGATCAAGCTTCTAGTTCAGCTCGTCAACGAAGAACAAGAATCACTCTCCATCGCTACATCAAGAACCCGGTATTAAATAAAGAGGAGATCTACTCAAAACGTCCTCTCTTTTGTAATCGAAGATCTTGATCCATTGTAACCTTCTTTACAATCAATAAAGATTTTACACGTTTTCAAATTTTTTTGAGAAACAAAATATGACGACTTCGCTAGGGACCATTTTCTCCACTAATGAGAAGGCCTTAGTGCAAGCCGACCTCAAGCTTCTCAGATCGACGGTCAAATCACTCATCGTCGAGTTCAACCAAGAGAAATTCAAAGAGCTTCTTTCCTCAGGCTCCATTAACCCAAATTAATGTGGCAGTACCGTAAAGTCTCTTCGGAGACTCGCTCTGAACTCTCTTCAGAGACTTCTCATAGAGAAACCCATACGCTTTTTGACAAAGCAAGTGGCTCAACTTTTCTTGAAGGTCTGACAATCTCCCGTGGAGTCAACATGGCTTGCGACAATGTCTCTCAAGAGACCCACAAAGCAATGTCTTGGCTCATGTCTAACACAGTGGCGGAGACCAATCTCCCCGCCAAACTCCTCTGAAGGCTCAGCAAAGTCAATTTGTAAAGGGTTCGCAATAACTCCTGCGAGTCAAGCTGATTGCTAATCGACGGTGAAGACGTCGAGCTCGCTATCAACAAAATGAAGCTGGAGATAGTGTTGTTTGCACTAAATGCAATGTCGTGTTTAGCCCCGTGTTCCTTCTTCAAAATGTGACACTCATGTTCAAACGTGATAGTCGTCGAGAAGCGAATTACACGTCTCTATGAAAAAACGTGATAGCCGCGTTCAATAGAAGACTGTGCTAAAATGCGACCTCCGCGTTTCATTTCAAAAATGCGAAAGTCGCATTTAGCAGAAGACTTCATTAGAATACGAGGTCCACATTTTACTTCTAAAATGCGAGAGTTGAAAGTACACCTAGAGGGGGGGTGAATAGGTATAAATGCTAATCTAAGGCTAAATGCAAACTCTAATGCTCTAAAAGCGGAAGCTAATGCAAGTGTTGGACAAACAAATACAATTCAACAAGTGTAGCCGAATTCCCCTTGCGAGGCTCTGAACTAACTCCTCTTGATTCCCCTTAAAATGGGTTGAGGTGCTATGTGAAGCTCTTGTTGGATGAGTATAAGTTAGACACACACACACAAGCAATCCAAACAATCAAGGATATAGCAATACAATGCACACAATTAAGCCAAGCAAGTATAGATGAATAGCAATAGAAATATATGCAAGGCAATATGAAACAATGCTCAAAACACAAGCAAGTATATATGATGATATGAATGGATGATGCTTGCACAAATGTAAAAAGAGTAGAGTTGAGAGAAATTGGATCAAACGCAAAGACCAAGATGTGTTTCGAGGTTCGAGCCCCTAGCTCTACATCCCCGCCTACACCACCGTGTAGGATTTCTAATCCACTATAGGAGCCCCTAACTCCTCTCTCAACTTACAATGCCACCGAGGCAATACAACACACAATCCACCTCTACCGAAGAGGGATACGGCCCGTAGCCAACCACAACAAATGCCTCTCCTTAAGAGGCTCACAAACCAATCACCCGATCACCTCTACCGAAGAGGGATTCACAAATAAAAGGGTGTTTACAACAAGTGGTTCCAAAAACCACAAACTCTCTTTTCTTTCTCTTTTCTTTCTTTTCCACAAAAACAAAGATCCTAATAGTTTAGGATAGAAGATAGCTCAAGTGAGGAAACTAGGTGTTTTGGAAAACAAGCAACAAAGAAAAACACTTGGGAAATTTCTTGTAAAAGATAGAGAATGAATGCCAATACAAAAATCCCAAATTCCAATTTCTTTGATTTTTCCAAAACCCAAATCAATAAAGATGAGAAGTTAAAAGCACTAAAAACTCTTTTTAAAACTCTTTTAAACTCTGCTGAAAACCAGAAATTTTTCTCTTAAAAACCTTAGCCAAAATCCCAAATGAATAGGGTATATATAGGCCAAACCAGAAAACTAGCCGTTAGGCTGATGTGGCAATTCTGACAGCCACCGGTCGACCGGCCCGGTCGACCGGCAACGGTCGAAAATATGACCGTTGGGGCTTCGGTCGACTGCCAGTCGACCGACCAACAAGGAGGAAACACAGTTTCCTTCTATCGGTCGACCGACCCAGTCGACCGAAAAGATACAGAGAGCAGACTCTCTATATCGGTCGACTGGGTCCGTGACCCGGTCGACCGACGGACATGCACAGCCTGTGCATATCCGGACACAGCAGCCGGTCGACTGTCCCGGTCGACCGGTCTGCCTGAAATACAGTTTTTCTGGGCAGATTTTTGAGATAGAAAATTTGTAAAAAATCTTTTAACACTTCTAAAAAATCCACAAAAATATGTTTTATCATTTTACTTGAAAACTAAACTTGTGATAAAAATTTCAAGACATATATCAATCATATCAATTCATTTTTGTGTCCTGCCAATTTTATCATAAATAAAACTTGTATTTTTATCAAACTAGATTTTTCCAAAACATGAATAGGAATGTCAAAATAAGTTTGTCTATAAGTTAAGCATGTATGTATAACTAGAAAACATCTACTATACATATAAATCATGAAAACTTGTTTTGATCCAACTATTCATAAAATCACACATTAAAACATAAAACGTGTGTGTTTGTGCACTTGAGCATATCAACTAAACTAAGCTTTACAAATGGATCTAAAACACACTAAACTAAACTAGGATACCTAAGTCTTCTCTTGATGATCTCCATCTTCAAGTAGACTTGCTCCCAAACGCGATCCACCGAGTGCAAAGGTATGATCTTTAAGCTTTGGCACCGGAATCACCATGATAAGCTTCCAAACACCTTGTTGAAGCTAATCACCAACACTAATATCCTACTAATGATCTGAAACTTAGAAACACAAGAATATTAGTAAATATAACTACATGAGTTGATCATCATCAAAACTAGAGTGGAAGGCCATTGGGCCAACAATCTCCCCCTTTTGATGATGACAAAACTCATGGAGTTATATATGCATGGATTAAAGTTAAGCTTCAAAGAAGCTCCCCCTTAACTCATGCATAAATAAAATAAAAAAATATTAAACAATATAAACATGTTATAGCTCTAGATACCAATGAAGTAAGACAAACTCTAAGCTCTAGATACCAATAACATAAACAACACATTCTTAATAAAACTTATTAAAACAAATACATGCATATAAAAGCCAAAAGCCAAATTCTTCTCCCCCTTTTTGTCAATCATCAATAAAGGGGTAAAATTATAAAAACAAATTATTCTCCCCTTTTTGTTTTAAATCAAGAACCAATAAAGGGTTAAACATCAAAACATTGATATCAATTAAAAATATGTCAATGAAGTGCATCTAGATACCAATAGAAATTCAACATGGATCAATAAATCGTATGTGAGATAGACATTCATGAAGAGGAAGACGTTAAGTTAGCTTCCCTACATATATGAATTACATGAAGAAAGGAAGACACGCCCTAATTCACATAACACAAAATACGTAATGCATAAAAAGAGATGTGAAGCTCTCCTTACACACGTGTATCTCATAAAGAAGAGTTGTCAAGCTCCTCAATATAGGATACACTCAACATGAATCTATACACATATAGGCAATATAAGTCAAAACTATTGAAACTTTCATAAAAACAAAATTTTGAAATACCAATTAAAATAATGCATAGTCTTGATACCAATTTAAAGTAATCAATTTAAACACAATTGAAACTCAAGCACTAGCATAAACAAAAATATATGTATGAAAATTAGATACCAATTGACATTGATATTCTTGAAAGAGTAAGCATACATATACAAAACTTATATGAGTATACAAGAAGATCAAAATTGACACCAATTGAAAGAGTTCAATGATACCAATTGAAATAACAAGCATGGTATATCTCATATTACAAAGAAGAATTCGAACTAGTTAAAAATGGAAAGTTTTGTAAACTAGTACGAAATCCTTCAAGCAAGGAATAAAACAAGATTATTTTTCATAGAAATGAAAATCACATAATAATCATTCACTCTAATCAATAAAGCACAACTCATGAGAAACAAAACATGAATAAGGTAGTAATTACGAGTGTATAACTAACATGTGAAAATCAATTATGAAGAATATTTCATTAAGCTCTTTTAATTCTTTAAACAATAATACTTATCTAAAACAAAAGATCATAGAACTACTTAATCTTCAAGGCATATGTATGTCTAGTATAAACTAAGGTATACATACATATCCAAAATACAAACGAGTCCACAAAGTATATGCATGAAGGCACGTGGCTCAAAAAGGAATGTATATGTATAGGATTAGTTTGAACTAGATGGACATATACATGAAGTAAAACTTAAATATGAAAACACGAAAAACCAATTTTCATTAACTAATTTCATTTCAAGGTATATGTATAAATTGTCAACACAATAAGTATACATACATATCCTAAACACAATTGAGTCCATATATAAGGATTTGCATGAAGGGCAAAAGACTCAAGGATTATACATGTATATCTTAATGTTTTGGCAAAATAAACATATACACGAAATTAAAACTCATATAAATTAAAAAATATGAATACAAGTCTAAAATATATGAATCATCAAAACTAGACTATACTCATACAACTAATGGGAACAAATAAGCATTCAACCCAATCATATATAGATTTATTTTTGTCCCACTATATGTATAGGTATATAACTAGTCTTAATGAAGACTAATACTTAAACAAGTAATCAAATCATTAAGCACAAGACAAACACGAATATCATTTTGTTAAAACAAAACACATAAATTCATCAAAATTCTTTTATTTTGTGAACCAACTTCTAGGTATATGTATGATCCATCCAAATCTAACAATATGCATACATATCCCAACCATAAACGAGTCTATTTAAAAATATTTGCATTGAAGGCAAAAGACTCATGGGTATACATGTATATTTATTAGGTTTGAATTTAAAATACATATACATGAAGTAGAATCATAAAGATAGGTATGACAAGTATAAATAAAGGAATCATCAAAACTAGCCTATACTTGTGCACATAGTGGGTACAAATGAGCATGAAGGGCAAAACATATATAAGTCAATTTGTTCTCACTAAGTGTACATGTATACATGCAAGTTTTGATAAAATCTACATTTAAACATGTATATACCACATGAAGCACAAAACACATATAAAACAACATGATACAACTAAAACATGAAACAAACGTTCATATGATCAATATGTATATGCATATGCATTAGATCTAGGATATACATATTAGATCAAAAGTGAGATCACACAAATATAAATCTATATTGAGCATGGGTGTCTCTAAACAACTAAGCATGTATATCACTAATCTAATGAACATGATATAACATAGTTAACATTAAACAATGACATGCCAAAAAAAAAAAAAAAAACAAATGATATGAACATGTAAACAATAATAAGGAGTTAGGAATTGTTACCAAAGCCTTAGAAGGCAACTTTCCTTGTCTCCAAAACATGGTGGTCCTTTCCACCAAATCTTCTCCCTTGAAAGTGATGCATCCAAAAAGTATTCTTTAAGCATGGAACACATCCACTCCAAGGTGCCAACACTCTCACGTCATGTGAGAGCCCACACCTACATCAAAAATAGGAGGGGTGGTCTTTGGTACCCATTGTCTTTTGGGTCCATGGGGGTTAGTCCCTTCTCTAACCCAAACATATTTCTTTGCTAAATTTGGAGTATTTAATCTATCATAGCAAAATTTAGCAAGATGGCCTTTTCGACCACAATGTGTACAAGTGTACACATGAGCATACATAGTGTTAGGATGGTGTCCGTGAGGAGCATGTGTATGCCGTGGAGGGTGTGCATGCATGAAGGA
Source organism: Agave tequilana (assembly GCA_038442645.1). Lineage (NCBI taxonomy): Eukaryota > Viridiplantae > Streptophyta > Magnoliopsida > Asparagales > Asparagaceae > Agave > Agave tequilana. The sequence goes on from JAVJIF010007672.1 coordinate 150,502, forward strand.
TGGAACTTGTTTCTTTCGAAGCAAAGTTTCCAACCGTGTATGATTCATAGCACATTGGCTCATAGTGGAGCCCAAACAATCTACCTTCTTCTTAAGCATGGATATATCATTGTTAATCCTAGAAGAAGAGGTACATGCATTAGGTAGTCTAGATGATGAGGCTACACTAGCATGGCAAACATGTGCATCCATCTTATGTTGCAAAACAATATTTTTCTCTAAGCAAATATTTAAATCATTTGAAATGGAAATGATTTTATTTTTCAAAGCAACATTCTCTTTTAAAATAAAATCTACTTTTGAAGTCAAATTTTCATTTTTCTTCAAAAGAACATGGCAATCATTTTTATTTTTCAAAAGTTCATTTTCTTTAAGTGCAAGGTCAAGTTGAGATTTTAATGAATCCTTCTCATTAGCAATCTCCTCTTTCTCTTGCAAACAATATCAAGTCTAGCAATCAAATTTTTGTTTTCATTATTAATGCCTAGACTTTTCTTTTTCAAAATGTTATATTTCTCAATTAATTTTTCACAAACTAATGAAAGTTCTTCATTCAAAGCATGGGGATCAATATAATCATTAGAAGAACTAGCACTATCATCACAATCTAATAGAGTTTCCGATTGTACCTCAAGGGAGTCATTCCCTTGGACCATGAAGCATTGGGAATCGGATTCTCCACTAGATTCCTCTTCCTTTTGGATTTGTTCTTGAAGCCCGGAGGTCGCGGTTGTGGTTGTCAATAAATTCCACACTACAAAAGCGGAATCAATATTAGAAACATGTAAAAGATAATCTTTAGGCAATGTGTTTCTAATAGCCTCTAGGGCTTGTGCATTGGCCCTTATATGAATGAGGTTACCAAGATAGCATTTCTTGGTAGCCGCAAGATAAACATGTAAACCTAGGGTTTGTAGGTAAATGGACATCCTAGTCTTCCAAACAAGAATGTTGGAAGCATCATACATAGGTGGGGTCATGAAGTCCATGGTAAACTATATGTGTGCAAATGAACAAATGCAAATGTAGATTAGCAAGCAAATGGATCACTCCTAGGATGTTAAGCCTAATATCAGGAGCACTAGCTCTGATACCAATTGAAAGTACACCTAGAGGGGGGGTGAATAGGTGTAAATGCTAATCTAAGGCTAAATGCAAACTCTAATGCTCTAAAAGCGGAAGCTAATGCAAGTGTTGGACAAACAAATACAATTCAACAAGTGTAGCCGAATTCCCCTTGCGAGGCTCTGAACTAACTCCTCTTGATTCCCCTTAAAATGGGTTGAGGTGCTATGTGAAGCTCTTGTTGGATGAGTATAAGTTAGGCACACACACACAAGCAATCCAAGCAATCAAGGATATAGCAATACAATGCACACAATTAAGCCAAGCAAGTATAGATGAATAGCAATAGAAATATATGCAAGGCAATATGAAACAATGCTCAAAACACAAGCAAGTATATATGATGATATGAATGGATGATGCTTGCACAAATGTAAAAAGAGTAGAGTTGAGAGAAATTGGATCAAACGCAAAGACCAAGATGTGTTTCGAGGTTCGAGCCCCTAGCTCTACATCCCCGCCTACACCACCGTGTAGGATTTCTAATCCACTATAGGAGCCCCTAACTCCTCTCTCAACTTACAATGCCACCGAGGCAATACAACACACAATCCACCTCTACCGAAGAGGGATACGGCCCGTAGCCAACCACAACAAATGCCTCTCCTTAAGAGGCTCACAAACCAATCACCCGATCACCTCTACCGAAGAGGGATTCACAAATAAAAGGGTGTTTACAACAAGTGGTTCCAAAAACCACAAACTCTCTTTTCTTTCTCTTTTCTTTCTTTTCCACAAAAACAAAGATCCTAATAGTTTAGGATAGAAGATAGCTCAAGTGAGGAAACTAGGTGTTTTGGAAAACAAGCAACAAAGAAAAACACTTGGGAAATTTCTTGTAAAAGATAGAGAATGAATGCCAATACAAAAATCCCAAATTCCAATTTCTTTGATTTTTCCAAAACCCAAATCAATAAAGATGAGAAGTTAAAAGCACTAAAAACTCTTTTTAAAACTCTTTTAAACTCTGCTGAAAACCAGAAATTTTTCTCTTAAAAACCTTAGCCAAAATCCCAAATGAATAGGGTATATATAGGCCAAACCAGAAAACTAGCCGTTAGGCTGATGTGGCAATTCTGACAGCCACCGGTCGACCGGCCCGGTCGACCGGCAACGGTCGAAAATATGACCGTTGGGGCTTCGGTCGACTGCCAGTCGACCGACCAACAAGGAGGAAACACAGTTTCCTTCTATCGGTCGACCGACCCAGTCGACCGAAAAGATACAGAGAGCAGACTCTCTATATCGGTCGACTGGGTCCGTGACCCGGTCGACCGACGGACATGCACAGCCTGTGCATATCCGGACACAGCAGCCGGTCGACTGTCCCGGTCGACCGGTCTGCCTGAAATACAGTTTTTCTGGGCAGATTTTTGAGATAGAAAATTTGTAAAAAATCTTTTAACACTTCTAAAAAATCCACAAAAATATGTTTTATCATTTTACTTGAAAACTAAACTTGTGATAAAAATTTCAAGACATATATCAATCATATCAATTCATTTTTGTGTCCTGCCAATTTTATCATAAATAAAACTTGTATTTTTATCAAACTAGATTTTTCCAAAACATGAATAGGAATGTCAAAATAAGTTTGTCTATAAGTTAAGCATGTATGTATAACTAGAAAACATCTACTATACATATAAATCATGAAAACTTGTTTTGATCCAACTATTCATAAAATCACACATTAAAACATAAAACGTGTGTGTTTGTGCACTTGAGCATATCAACTAAACTAAGCTTTACAAATGGATCTAAAACACACTAAACTAAACTAGGATACCTAAGTCTTCTCTTGATGATCTCCATCTTCAAGTAGACTTGCTCCCAAACGCGATCCACCGAGTGCAAAGGTATGATCTTTAAGCTTTGGCACCGGAATCACCATGATAAGCTTCCAAACACCTTGTTGAAGCTAATCACCAACACTAATATCCTGCTAATGATCTGAAACTTAGAAACACAAGAATATTAGTAAATATAACTACATGAGTTGATCATCATCAAAACTAGAGTGGAAGGCCATTGGGCCAACAAGAGTCGCGTTTAGCGAAAGACTGCAGCAAACATGAGCTTCGCGTTTTACTTCAAAAATACGAGGTTTGTGTCCAGATCCAAGAGGCCAAGTTCAAATATGAACTGGAAGCCTTCACCCTCATGGGTTTGAGGCTAGTTCTTTAGATACCCCTACAATGGATCTGAAGAACTACTTGGTGAGAAAATGGAGCGCTCATCAAATCACTCCTAGTGCCATTGCGAGCAGCTCATCTCGGCGGCGCTCTCTGATTGTCACTGCAACTTTCAAATGACTAAGTCATCAGTTTTTAGCCGATTGTCAAAGGCTTCAAACTCAAACTCCGCAAAGAGGTAACAATCTTACAAGAAGAAGTCATTCTCTGAGGCTGAATACCCGGAGGTGACTTTCAGCATGGCGGGTCCAAGCATCACGCCAAGCAAGTCGAAAGGAAAGTAACTTGGCTTTAGTTCTGAGGAGTCAGATACTGAACGTTCCTCAGGCTTGAAAGAAATACTGATCGATCCTAAAGGAATTTACTGATACACTCGGATATGAACTGGAACAATTGCCTCAATCGACTACAATTCACTGGCTAGAGGGATTGAAGAGATGATGAGCACTCTGCCATTGTGGAATCACATATCTAAGTCTAATAGGGAGACAGAAGTCTTCGCATATATGGCTAAGATTCAAGAAAAGATAGCCTGAAACTTTGAGGAGCAAGCTCGAGTGGCATCAGGCATAGCACAAGATGCTTCAACCCTAACAAGAGTCTATCAACAATCTCAAGAAGATGATAGCTTTTTGTTTAAAAGTCAAAGAAGAAGACAAAATGTCTGAAGACTAAAGCTTATTCCTGTAAAAGTAAGGGTAAATAGAAAGAGGATGAAAACTCTACCTTCGAACACTTTGATAGCAATGAGAACAACTTTAGATATGGAAATCCTGAGTCTTTTTCTGAAGAACCAGAGAATTTAGAAGATAATCATACCAAGAGGATGAATGAGCTCGAGAAATTCCTGGAGGCTATTTCAAATCGAAGCAATCCTCAAGAAGTGGGGGTGTTCAGGCCATATCCGATCAAGTGGGATTCAACTCCCTATCCTCCCATGTTCAAGAACTGAATCTGCACGCCTTCGATGGCAAATGTTCGTCGAACCAACCTATATGCTACTTCAAATTTCAAATAGGGAATATAGTATATAATGATGTCATCATGACTCGTTTGTTCATTGGCATCCTCAAGGGATTGCCTTTGAATGGTTCATGAAGCTTTCTGCTGGCTCTATCAAGAAATAGGTCGACCTCGAGAAGCTCTTCCTAGCGTGATTCATCGAAGATGCTATCGAAGTATCCGTGCCAACTCTCCTTGCTACAAAGCAAACGAAAAAGAGTCAATTAAAGCGTTTGCGGAGAGATTTCGGAGTATGACGCTCTGATGTCCAAGTGGCATGACACAGTCTACACTGGTAGAGACTTGCTACCAAAACCTCCAAACCACACTGCTAGCTCAAATGGGAGTAACTCAAAGTTGCACCTAGAAGAAATTGGTCTTACAAGGCAAATGAGCAGAGGACATAGTTGCAAGAGTAAGCTAGAAAGATTAAAGAGCATGTAGCATTGAATCTACTATGCAACGAGGTGATCAGACTTTTATGACTGTCTCATTTAACTGTACCTCTCAACAGTCTTAACTATTCCATCGATATAATATCAAATACCATCTGTGTTTGTCATCCCCATAGAATTAAAAAAATCCTAGAAGTACATCATGTACTGCTCCAAACAAAAAAGTACTATATACGATCAAGTTAACAGTACACCTCTGATCAAATAAGTACTCACAGGAAATGCCAATTTTTTTTGTAAATTCCCCATAGAGTTTATATTCTTTAATCCCCAACAAAATTTTAGAAGTTAATTGTGGAACAACAATCCACACCTCCGACTGCTAAAGGATAGAGGAACATATTGGCTTTTAAGTCTAATAAAAAATCTAGATAACTCGTCATGCTGAGAAGAATAGCATGGTTAGCCCAACTCAAATGGTAGTTGGTAAAGGCATACCAAATCTGTTGATAGTTGAAGTTTGCTAAAAGTTCTAAAGGAGTTAATCCGCCAATCTCACCAAAATCTCATACCAATTCCTTCCATGGAATGGTAGGTCTATAAAATGCTGTATTTATTTCCCCAGCGGAATGAATTACAGATCGAACCTGTCACGTTAAAAATCACATATCTGACAATAAAGCTTCAATATACCCCCAGCGGGTATAACTTTCACTTGTCAATTCTCTCAAATAGAATGACGAGTCAACCTAACTTGCTCAAATCACAAACAAATCCTAGTAAAATTAACATCACACCTCTGACTAAACTTGCTCAAATCGCAGATAAATCACGGTCAAGTTAACATCACACCTCTGACCAAACTTGTTCAAATCGCAAGATAAATCCCAGTCAAGTTAACATCACATTTTTGACTAAACTTGCTCAAATCACAATATAAATCATGGTCAAGTTAACATCACACTTCTGACCAAACTTGCTCAAATCATAAGACAAGTCACTTTTAAGTTAATACCACACCGCTGATAGTAATTCCTCTTCACTGATAAGTTAATACCACACCTTTAGCACTTATCTCACTGTTAAGTTACCATTACACCTATGACAGTTATCTCGTTGATTTTCTTAGTGAAAATGAGATCTTTCAGTGCTAAGTTAATACTGCACCTCTAGAACTCATCTCACTGCTATGTTAATATCACACCTCTAATAGTCATCTCCTCAATTTTCTTAGTGAAAATGAAACCTTTCAGTACTAAGTTAATTGTTACCTCTAGCATGCGAAACAAGTCTCTGTCAGGTTAAGATCACACCTCTGAGAGTAACTTCCTCTCCTATTCAGCTTCCCTAGTGAAGTTATCCAAAGTTCAATTGCTAAGTTAACCATTACCTCTAGCAATCAAAAATCATTGCTTTGGTCTGTCTGATGTTCCAAATAGAAAGAAAAACAGACATAATAGACTTGCTGGTATCTGACTTCTACAAACAATTTAACAGTACACTGACAGAAAAAGTCAACAACTCAACCGCTTCAATAGTGCAAGATCGGGGAAGATCAACACTTGAAAATGTGTATTTTGTAAAATCAGTGAAATTATATGTGTGCTAATGTTCCCTCGATACTTCCGTTATAGCATTGGCTCAATGGGTCGAATCCACAGGGAGGGAGGCGACAGGAGCATTAACAGTTTTTTATTCACGTTGATTATTAACAAGTTCTTCTTTGCTAAAGAATAATAAAAGAAAAATAAAAGAAAAGAAATCTAGAAGTGATAGGTGAAGAAGGAGATGAAACAATAATGTGAAATAAAAGAGAAGTGGTTTTGAAAACAAAAAGATGATGAAACAAAGATGAACTAAGAAGTTGGTGAAAATAATAAAGAAAATAATAAAAGGGTTTGAATTTGATTTTTAAAATAAGATAAAAGAAAACTCATAGTTATTAACTAATAATTACTTCAGTAACCATGCTAACCTCTTAGTTATAGTTGCCTCACATGGATCCTTTGCCATCACTAGTCTTTGGTTTCAAGAGATGATACAAAGCATGGCTCAATAGATTATTCTTTCACATTCAAACAACACATCCATACCACACAATAAGTTGCAAAGTACTATTAGATCATCAAAATCGGTAGACGTGAGCATAAAAAGTTAGTGGGTTAGATGTTGATATGTTAGAATGTTAGAATCCATTATCATGAGCCATCAATGACTCTTGCAAGAGTAAGGCCTTATAGAAACTAATAGATTCATGTGGATTATCAAGTAAGTGTTAGATAATTAGTGGTTAGTAGTTAGATTGTCATGAGAAGAAAATTTAGCTAAGCATCATGTAGAAGATGGAGAAGAATAAGTAGAGAAGAAAGGAGATACCTTTACATAATTGTCACCATTTATTTTACATCAATCTCTCTTTCTCTCTCTGAATCTTTCAGCCTAATACATGATCTAAAAACGAAATGGAAATACAAAAGAATAGAAAAGAAGAACACCTACACTAACGTACACTAAAAGAGAGAAACTTAGCCTATTTCTCAATCTGCTTTTGTTCTGGGTCTCTGTAGGGCATTTATGGGCAAAAGGAGGTTCCAAAAGACGAGACAAGGCCACGTGTCAAAAATCGACGTGTGGGCCCACTAAAGGGACGCGAAAACGCGGCCCAAGCCGCATTTTTACGGCAATACCAGGGACTTAGGTCCCTAGTTTTGGTGCGTGGATTAGTCTCGCTTCGGGGACCTTCCAGATATGCTCAGATTCAGTTATTTCTGTCCAGATTCTTGTCAGACACCCGCCAATGTCTAGATTCAATGTATCTTCTAGAAACTCTCTACCTTGGCCTCTAAGAAATCTAAATTTAATTATCTGAAAATGCGTTTAATTAAGCTCTTATTACTCCTTTGCCCCTAGACTCTTGATTTATCTGTAAAGTAGACCAAAACATAATTAAAAATGATATTTTATTTAGAAATCAGTAGAGAAATGCGATGTTATAATGCAGAATTGTAGACTAATCACACCCCACACTTATCTTAAAAATAAAAAAACTATACTACCAATGTTATTACACCACTTTCGCAGGTGACGCGAATTTACTGAGCATGTGCAGCAAGCCGTTAAACCTCTAGGTTACCCCTAGAGGAGGAGTTTTATCTCCTAAGGGTTTTCAGCGGATTGCAACCACAAAATCCATAAAGAAAGAAAACAAATGTTAGTATTTTGAAAACACATTTTGAAAGAGAATTTTTGCAAAAATATAAGCGATCAAAGATCATAAAATCCACCAAAAATTATTCTCCCTTAACCTTAATCTATATGCAAGTTCTTGTCTTCAATTAAGATAAGAATTCAAAATTAGATGGAATATTTTATCCTTCATAAAACCTAGATAATATGCACTTTGTGATGGTGAAGATTTCTAGAATTTCAACTCTAATCATCAAGCCATTTATATATATATATTATATATATATATATATATATATATATATATATATATAATAATATATATATATATATATATATATATATATATATTATATATATATATATATATATATCCTTTTTTTTCCTTTCTTCTTCTCTTAGTTTTCTTAGGCTTTCTAGTTTACCTGGATAGTGAGCCTTTAACCGATGACTCCCAGATCAGACGGTCTTAAAGTATCAGATGAGAAAATATCTCTCAGATTTAAGGACTCGAGTAAACAAGGCCGTAAATCTAAGGAGATTATTTGTTTCTTATGACCACCGTTAGGCGTGAATAATCATGCTTCTTGAGGCATAGTTATCCAGCTTTAATAAGTGGTTTTTTCCATTTATACCATATATTTTTTATTTTATTTATTTTCCTTTATGACATTTTAGGTCTTCATTTTCATCCTAAAAATGTGTAAGTGTGAAGTGCATACAATCTAAGGCAATAAATTCAAGATAAAATTATCTCTCTAATTTATCTTTCTTAGCCTATAATCTTAAACAAGATCCATTATTTCGACTAGGTTTAGGATGTCATAATTTAGGTTTCCTTAATTTCTAAGATCATCTTAATTTTCTTAAAAATAGATCAAAACTTTATCTCTTATTTCAAAAAGTTTTTAAAGAAAGGGAAAGTTCCTATACAAAAGGAAAATTCTAAAATATCCTAAAAGAAGTGAAAAAGAAAGAAAATCTAAAAGCTCTATGTTAGTAAACCCTCTCCTACACTTATCTCATGCATTGTCCTCAATGCATCATGAATATATGTATGCATGAAACAAATAGAGATGAAAGGAAAAAATCACCTCAAGGTGGTGGTCTGATTGGTCCACGAAATGCGACCTAATTTAATTTGCGTGGAGTTCGGAGGAGCCCACCAGAGATCTCTATGATACAACCCACTAAAATAATGTATATATGAATAATTTTTTTATGAATATTACCCCATCTAATTTTAAATTTTTAAAATAATTTCAGAGTCATTATTACCAACACCCTTATCTCAAAATGGAGTATGAAAAGATAAGATGATTGATTTGAACTCAGAAAGTATAGGAACTAATACTGACTCAGGAATTTAACATAAGTCAAGTAAAGGTTTAGAAGTCAAATTGTTCAGGAATCGGGTCAAAATCGAGAAGTTAAAATTCAAGTCCACATTCATTCTCCCACAATGGAATGTGACTTTCAAAGATAGGTGATTCAAGTTCAAGAATGACAGGTATTGAAATCAAAACTGACTCTAAATAATGCTCAAATTGGGTTGCAAATAGGAGTCAATATTGATTTAGGAATTTGAACTAGATCACAAATTTTAGGATCGAAGTTATATTCTTATCTAAGTTCAATTCTTTGAAATGAAAACTTGCCAATTTATCAATAGGACATTTAAAAGTATGAAATTGGTCAAGTTCAATTTGTTAATCATAAAAGATTTGTGATTCAATTCATAATGAATAGGTACAGGATCCAATGTTGACTCGAAAAAGAATTAAAGTGAGGTAAAGATACTGGAGTCAACATTGAATCAAAACGTGGAACTGAATTACCAAGTTGACGTTCAGGATCATATTCATTATAAAGTTCAATCTCAGGAAAGGGATAACTTACCAACATGTTAACATGGTTCTCAAAATTTTGATGTTGGTCAAGTTCAAATGGGTGCGTTGAAATTGAATCTTAGTTTCCAAAGCAACATGATTCCTGATCTAGATTGATAGAGTTGAAGATATTTGGATTGGTGAAAGGTTGATGTTTCCTCATTCCTATGAATGTTGACCAATTGACTTAGTTGTGTTTCTAACCTATTGATAGACTGGGCAAAAGATTTTTAAATTATTGTGAAATCTCATGCAATATTTCTATACTCTTTTCTAGCTCAAATTTTTCTTCAAATAGTTATTTTAGAAAGGGAGTGTAGGAATCTTGGTTTTGAAAAAAATGTGAAGATTGTGAGTCCAACAAGTTTTGAGATTGTCACTCAGACTCACGCAAGAGTTCCTCAATCAATTTCAAGATGAATGTTTGATCATTTTGAAGAGGTGGGACTGAGTAAGACTCTTGAAATATTATGGAATTGGAGAGGCCAACATGTTCTAAAATTGCCGCTTGGCCTCTTGTAGGTTAGTTTCTATACTTTTTTCTAACTCGGATTTTTCTTCACATGATGGTTCTAGAAAAGGAGTATAGGAAGCAAAATTGGGAAATAGATATTATGAAATTGTGGATAAGGTGGTTAAAAATTTAACTCAGAGGAGGTGAATCTCCATTGACTTTATGAAGAGTAAAAATTATTTTAGAAATTATGGTCATAAGATTGGGGGTATGGGTTGTATTGATTCGGATAAGTTCAATCCAATGTATTTGGTTGGGTCATATTTTAAATAGCCGGGTTGAAATTATCCGAATCAAATGGGGTCGGTGTGAAATATGAATTTATATTAGGATTGAAAGAATTATTGTTGTTGAATTCCATGTCACAAACAATCACAAACAAGAAAGAAAAAGCAAGCCAAACGAAAAGAAAAAAAATAAAACAAAGCCTATACTAAGGTTGACCTAGACCTAGACGACTCCTAACTGGTCAATTACCTACGGAGGTTTGAAAATCACCTAGAGGGGGGTGAATAGGTGATGGCTATACTAAATGGCAAATAATACGAAATTAAAAATATCTTGCTAGCAACGTAGCAATTAGCAAATACAATTAAATAAAACTTGCAAAAAGAGTAAGAAATATAGAGTGCAAGTAAAGAGAGAGTAGAGTTGAGAGAGAGAGTAAGCATCGGAAACACAAGGATATGTTTCGAGATTCGAGCCACTACTCTACGTCCCCACCTTCAACACTATGAATGATTTCCACTATGACTGATCCCACTGGATCGTCAACCGGTTACAAGTTCTCATTAGAACTTTTTGGAGCAGTGCCGCAACACCAACTTGGAGCTCACTAGCTCGCTCGAGGCGCAACCTCTACAACTTCTCAATCGAAGGAAATCGGTGATCAACTGTTGACCACAAATAGCTCACAAGTACAACCCTATAACCAAGATGAGGAAGTGAAACTCTTTGAGATTGTGTAGTGAAAATATCTAGTAAGAAGTAGAGGAAAGGCTCAAGCTAAAATAAGAACTTTGGAAATCTTTGGCTCAAAGAGAAATTTTTTGTAAAGAGGCTAAAACTTGTAAAACTTTGATCTAAGGTTTAGAAAACTTGTATTGAGTTGTTTCATAGTCCCACTATTTATAGGGGATGAAAACAAGGGTAGAAACACAATAGAGTTATTGGGACAAGACCCAGAAAAAGATAAATTAGAAACTAGCTGTTGGGAGTCAACTCAGCAGAAAATTCTGCTATCGGTCAACCGGGCGGTCGACTGCCAACGGTCGAATTATCGACCGTTAGGGAAAGCGGTCGACTGTCCAGTCGACCGTAGTTCCCAACCAGAGAGTGAAAACTCTCTGTCGGTCGACCGGGCGGTCGACCGGACCCAGCAAAGAGCAACGCTCTTGAAGATGGTCGACCGCCTGTCGACCGAAGTATACGGTAGCACTTTGTGCCTGTTGGTTGACCGACAGAGAAAACTCTCTGTCGATCGACCAGGCGGTCGACCGGACCCAACAAAGAGCAATGCTCTTGTAGAACAGTCGATCGCCCGGTCGACCAAGTGTACGGTAGCACTTTGTGCCTGTCAGTCGATCGACAGAGAAATTTTGCTCTGCCAATGGTCGACCGCCGGTCGACCGGTAGTGGGCTGAAATCTTGATCTAGATATATTTTTGAACCAATCTTTTTTCAATGAAAATTCTTTTGATATATAAATACAAATAGAGTTCTAAGGTCTTGAAGAACTAGGATGTGATCATGGATCAACACCAAATAAATTAGAACCATACTTTGACAAATTCTTTTCTAAAACAAAAATCAGTTTTTTCAAAACTTGTTTTTCTGAAACTTGATTTTCTAAAACTTTGTTTTTCTGAAACTCGATAAGAAAACGGTAAGAAGCCTAGTTGTAACTTTTGTTTGAAAACACAAAGGAATATGAAATGTGTGTGTGTGTGTGTGTGTGTGTGTCAATCCCAAAAGCTATCAACCTCTACCATCTTGGTTTTAACAAATGACTATAATTCTAATCTAAATAAAAAAGTAAAATACAAATCTTGAAATAGTCATCTGAATATAGCTTGATTCTTGAGCTCTTCTAGTGTGCTAGGCTCTGGGATCTAAATCATCTTAGCTTTCAAATGTGTGAGTCTTGTGATGGAGCCAAAATACGATATATAATTTTATCTGAAACTTAATTAAACATCTTGTTAAGACATAACTACATATGATTTGTTATCATCAAAACTAGGGCTAATGGCCTTTGGGCCAACAATCTCCCCTTTTTTATGTTGACAAAACATATGGAGTTAGTACAAATATTTTGGGAAGAGACTTCAAGTGAAGCTCTCCCTGAACACATGTAAATAAGAATATGACATAAAAGAGCTAAATGCGCAATAAAAGCATTTATAGTATATGACAATTTGGCTCTTATGCCAACCATCTATGCATAACAATAATACTGAGTTATAAGAGTGTATGCACAAACGGTTACCCTCCAACTCTCCAAATTACCTCCAACCGTCCAAATTACCTCCAACCTCCAATAACAAGTGGTAGATGGGTAGATGGTAAAGGAGCTAGAAACACAGCACATATACCACATACACCACACATATGGACACAAACACACACACACACACACACACACACACCATATCAGAAATATGTCCAAAAAAGCTCAGAGGTTCATGCCAACCTCAAAACATAAAACTAGATACATACCACACAAAACATATGTCCATAACACATCACATATCCAAATACAGAAAATCAAAAGTAGACACTCCTAAAAGTAAACACTCATAAAATAAACTCCATCTCCCCTCCATCAAAATTCTCCCCCTTTTTGTCATCAACAAAAAGGGTCATCTTCCTGAAAATCAGGATCTTCTAGAGGAGTTGGTGTCCTGGAACAACATGAGGAGGAACCCATGCGTCGAATGGAGGACCCGTCATAGGAAGTGGTTGTGAGTGACCACTCGGAAGAGGAGCCAGCCAAGCGTTCCTACTGTAGGTGTCATCAACACAGGTCTGCAGATAGCGAATAGAGGCACAAATGTGTTGGTGATCATTATCCACTCTCTGCTCTAGCCGCTGAAAGTGAGCGATCATCTGTAGGTTGTGCTTCCGAAGCTGAGTAGAAAGAGCTAGATACGGATTAAAAGAAGCAGAAGATGCAGAAAAGGATCCACGAACAATAGCAGGTATGATAGGAGGGGCTGAGGAGCAGGAGCATGCTCCCTAACACGTATCCTCTTGAGAAGAGTATTGTTTATATCTACTGACGGTTCGATGGACCGTTCAATGGAGAGATCAAACTTAAGTTGCTTCAACAGGCGTGTGATAAGCATCCCAAAGGGCAAGTGCCGGTTTGGGATCAGAGATGATCAGACCATATAGTCAATGATGAGTTTGGGTATATTTACTCTAATGCCTTTTAGAAAGTAATAGATTAGAAGAAGAGCAGAACTCCTAGCATGGCGATACTCTCCTGATTTAGGCAGGAGAGTTATAGAAAACTATTTTAGCTAGGATTTAGACAGTGAGAGTGTAATACTTCACCTCCTTATTCCTAATTAAAGTGGGGTTATCATCAACATGAAGCAATAAGGAGGCAGTGAGGGCAGACTCACCGTCAGGATAGTCAAAATCATGTAAATCAACATTGTATATATCTACCCCTCACAGGAGAGGTGTAGCAGATGGGCAAATATTTTAAGTGAAATGTTGATATCCTTGCCAAGTACTCTAGACCTAATATGATTGTTCTAAAAGATAGTTTAGTAAAAATAATGTACAAGCTCAAGATAAACGGTTTCTTGATTGTGACAAAGTATTCAAGTGAGTTAGTACTCAAAATAGCAGTAAGATTAAGGTGCTCAAAATCAACAAGCACCAAGTTCTACTAGATATAACAATTTTATTATGGATGGCAGAGAATCTAAAACATACATTTTGAGAGACAAATGGTTTTGAAGAGGATTCAGAGGTTTTTTTCCTTCTCAGATTTGGATCTCTTGGACATATTGAAGACAATAAATAAGAATATGGCACGAATAATGAAATATTAACTTGAAAAAATAGGAGATCAAAGAGATTTAGGAAGTAAATAGTTCATACCTTGAAATCCCAAATAAATTCCTTGAAATTGTAGATCTAGAGACTGAAAGATTTTTAACAAAATTTTATGGAGGAATTTTGGAGTGGAAAAGTTGAGAAAGGGTTTGATTGAGTTGGGGTGATGGAAATTGAAAAGGGGAGAAGAGAGAGTCAGTGGAAGGGGAGAAGTGAGAAAATTGAGAGTTTAGGGTTTTATAAAACTGGGTATAAGTAGGCAGACCCGCACCTCGGTCGACCGCCTGGTCGACCAGGGCAAACCGAGACCAAACTCGGTTTCAGTCGGTCGACCGGTTTCGAGTCAAAAAATTTTTTTTGAATTCCAGGCTAGGTCGGTCGACCGCCCGGTCGACCGGTATTGTGCCAGGTCAACTGGGTCGACTGGGACAGCCCAAAAACTGTTTTTAAAAGTGTGATATTAAGGGTTTTTGAAAATAGGTTTTTCTTGGTATGTTTTATACATAAATCAAGGAAAATATACCAAAATCTTATTGGCATGAAAAACTCAAAAAATATTTTAAATTATTATTATTAAATTGACAATATAATTTTTTAATATTTAACTCATTTAAGTAATAAATTGAGATATTGAAGCCGAATACCCTTTATGGGTTCTGAACTTCTCCTCGTCATTCCTCTAAATAAAAGTTGGGGCGTGCATTTGCTATCTTTATTTATTTGCTTAAATATAATTAAAATAAAATATTCATATTTGACAATTGATACAAAAATCTTTTAAAGAAACACTCTACTATAAGTAATCAAAGCAGGGCTAGTATAAAAATAAACTAAGTAGACTAGACATGATACAAAAACAAGAGTGTGTAAGTCTACACAACAAGGGTATATTATCAAAAAAAAAAAATTCTAGCTTACTCTATACATGCAATGATCTAGCTAGAAAGAAATATTCAAGTGGAGAGTTACCAAACCATGTGCAATCTCTAAAATAGGTGCCTCTTTGATAGCGATACAAGTAACGATTGATCCGTTGAGCTTCGATGCATCCACCACCCAGGCACCATCTCCCCCTAAGTCCTGGAGGAGGAGGACGCACATATATCAATCAATTTGGTGTGTTTTTTGGTACCCAAATTTTTTTGGTCATATGCGGTTAGTACTTTCTCAAACCCAAACATTCTTAATTTGCATATTTAGTTTAGCATAACAAAATTTAGCCAAGTGGCCTTTGCGGCCGCAATGTGCACAAGTGTATACTTTACCATACATAAAGTCATGCTTGTGTATATGATGTGTGTTAGATGCATAAGAAGTGTGTTTCCTTTGGGTATTTCCCTTTGGAAACATAGATGCAAAATTATTCATGTCAAAAGCACACTTTTCAAAGTTGTGTCCAAAATCTCAATACGTTTTTGAATATCTAAAAATTCATTTTTATTACAAGTGATATTTGGCTTTTACCCTTACAAGTAGTTTTGTATTTTTCAAAATCAATTTTCATTTTCTCAAAAGATTTTAATTAATCATTTTTCTCATCTAAAACAATTTCAAATTTGTTCTTTAAAAGATCTTTTTCCTTTTTCAATTTTTGTATTGAGCAACGAAATTTCATATCTATTTTGAAGTTCTTCAAAAAATTATGCCAATTCATCCATGGTTAAATCATTATCTTCTAATGAGTTTTAAGATTTACCTTTGAAGTTTCATCACCGTGTGCCATGAAGCACATATGTGCGATGTAATCTCCTCGTCGGATTCTATCTCTGAAACATCCCATGTGGCCACCATCGCCTTCTTTTTCTTATGCACATTCTTGGATGTCGTGGCTTGTAGTGAGGGGCAATCCGCAATTAGATGTCCCATTCTTTTACAATGAAAGCAAGGACCCACCTCCTCCTTCTTCTTTTCAAGTCTTCCTTGACGTCTTACACTTCGGAAGTTGCTTTGTATTCCCTTCTTGTAGAACATCTTACCCACTTTTCTAATGAGCATGGCAAAGTCCTCATCATCGTCTTTCGATGATTCATCTTCATTAAAGTAGGATGGAGTCACCTTGAAAGCTATTGCTTTCTTCTTTGGAGCCTCTCTTTCTTCTCTCACCTTTATTTCTATCTCATGGGTTTTGAGATTACCAATGAAGCTGGAGCAGTCCATCTCCTCCCTATCGTTGAGCTCCTTGAGGGTAGTTGCCTTGACTTTCCAAGACTTGGGAAGAGCTCTAATGACCTTTCAGATCTTTTGATCATTATCAATCTTGTCACCTACAGAAGATCAACCGTTACTGATTTTGGTGAACTGAGTGAGCATTTCATTAATGCATTCATTCTCAAGCATACAAAAATTCTCATATTGAGAACAGAGCAAGTCATTTTGAATCTTTTGACCTGAGACGTTCCCTCATGAATAATTATGAGATCATTCCAAACTTTAAAAGTAGATTTACAGTTTATTACAGGAGAAAGATCATCATCATTAAGTGCTTATGTGAGTGCATATTGGGCCTTGGCATTGCTTCATAGTCCTTGGCGGTTGCATCGGACCATGTATCCTCATCATCGTGAGGTTCTACAAATTCTTTAGTTATGGCCTTAGCAACTCTAACTCCTAGGGATTTGAGAGATAGGTTCATCTTGACCTTCCAAATGGGGAATTTTAACCCACCAAATTTGGGTGGGGACTTGATGATAGAGAAATCGTATGATGCCATGAAAACAAGGTAGTGCACGAACAAATAATAGATGCAACAAATGAATATAGCAAAATAAAGAGGATCTCCCTAAGGTGGTTAAACCAAAATCTAAGGTTAGGCTCTGATACCAAATGAAAATCACCTAGAAGGGGGTGAATAGGTGATGGCTATACTAAATAGCAAATAATGAGGAATTAAAAATATCTTGCTAGCAACCTAGCAATTAGCAAATACAATTAAATAAAACTTGCAAAAAGAGTAACCAATACAGAATGCAAGTAAAGAGAGAGTAGAGTTAAGAGAGAGAGCAAGCAATCGCAAACACAAGGATATGTCTTGAGGTTCGACCTACTGCTCTACGTCCCCGCCTTCACACTATGAAGGATTTTGATTTTCACTATGACCGATCCCACTGGATTGTCAACCGGTTACAAGTTCTCACTAGAACTCTTCGGACACACTTGTCCTCTCTCACGGTGTCGCAACACTAACTTGGAGCTCACTAGCTCGCTCGAGGCCGCAACCTCTATAACTTCTCAATCGATGGAAATCAGTGATAAACTCTTGACCACAAAATAGCTCACAAGCACAACTCTATAACAAAGATTAGAAGTAAAATTCTTTAGAATTGTGCAGTGAAAATAGCTAGTAGAGAAGTAGAGGAAAGGCTCCAACTAAAACCATGAACTTTGAAAATCTTTGGCTCAATGAGAAATCTTTTTGTAAAGAGGCTAAAACTTGTAAAACTCTGATCTAAGGCTTAGAAATCTTGTTATTAAGTGTTTCATAGTCCTACTATTTATAGGGGATGAAACAAGGGTAGAAAACACAATAGAGCCGTAGGACAAGGCCCAGAAAAAAGACAAATTAGAAACTAGCCATAGGGAGCCAACTCAGTAGAAAATTC
>JAVJIF010007673.1:0-214699 GCA_038442645.1 Agave tequilana
AGACTTCATGGGGGAAACCTTATTGCTGTCCCTCTAGCAACTGCTACTGCTAAAAAAAGTTAATCAGAAAAAATCATTTGACTAACTACATTGCATGCCTTTCACACTGTAGATGAACGTGTAAATACCAAAACCATTTTGTCGAAGTTAGTGCACAATCATTGCAAAAAGCTTGTAAACAGGCAGACTAAATTGAATTGCACTGCACTATCCATTTGATGTTCAACCCAGGAGAAAATGAGCTGCTACTATGTTATGACTTGTGACCACTAAGATCTCATAGAACCATAGACAAACCATTCAGAGCTCAAAACATCAAGGATTATCATTTCTCTTCACTTCTTAAAAGATAGACATTAAGAATGAGAAGTCAATGTGATCTGATCACCAGACTTTGCTACTATTAGGTTTAGTTTTCAAAGAATTACTAGTACAACGTAATGGAGAACGACATACATACAACAAATTTAACAAATATTGAAAAACATATATGGAAAACAGAAAAAATTCAGTAACCACAGATAAGTTGCAAAAACAACTCCATGCAAACTATGTTGAACTCAAACAATCAACTTTTGCACAAGGTAATGAGAATACAAAATAAAGTTTGTAAGAAAAAACCTGCAAGTATATTGCTTAGTCCTAATCAAGGCTGCTCACTGTTGAAGTATGAGTAACCATGTAGCGGTCCGTCTTTCATATCTCATTTGTTCGGTTATCACACTGAAGATGTGATCGGAGAGTTAACTCTAATCTTACTAGTTGAGTTGTCGAGGTGTCTAGAAAATTAGGGATCAACTTCATATAATGTGCTGTCCTCAGATAAAACATCCAACAGAAGAGAAGAAGTAGAGGATCAGGTAAAAGAATTTTGCTCCTCCATTTTATATAAAAACTCCAAAACCTTCTTTGTCTTCCTTTCTCAAGCAAGCTTCGGACAATGACATTAGCATGTTAGAATTTGAGGAGCAACCATATTTCTCCATAGTCGGAAACAACTCATCAAACTCGTCCAACAGCCCTTCTTTGATAACACCTTTCGACATTAAGTTGTATGTCACGACATCCGGCACCAACCCTTCGGTAAATATAGCATTAAAGAGCTCACTGTCTTCTTTTATTTTACAGCTCTGAACACTCCATCTATTAAGATGTTACTCTTGATATCAGGTCTAATCTTTGAAACGTTGTGGAATGGAAAAGACTCGTTGCCACATCGACACACATGTTCTTACAAAGTTCCACCTAGCATTACGTGGTATGTAATGATACCAGGGGAACACCATCATTAATCATCTTCTTGTGCATTTCTTTAGCATCATCAACTCTTTTACCAAGATATAAACCAGTTAACAGGGTGTTATAGTACTGGTTGTGCGCTTCAATCCTTTACAAGCCATCTCATTGAAAAGTCTTTGAGCCATATCGCTCCTCCTGTGTCAACAACTGCTGGATGTGTTTTGAGTTAGAGGGAAACTTGAGTTTCCCTCTTATTTGGCTTTAGTTTTGGTCCCACATTGGATAGGAGATGGGAGGTTGGGTAGTATATATACCAACTCCTCCCATCCTTATTGTTATGAGTGTTGTGCCATGGGCTAAATTCCCACACGCGCGAGCGCGCGCGCCGAATCAAACCAGACCGAGCTGGGTTCGGGTTGCGTGCACCCACGACTTGCGGATACGAATGCAGTTCGATTCAGGGGCTCTTGAATCTATTTTTTTTTCGATTCTTCTATTTTAATTTTATTTAAATTTCTATTTTGATTTTTCAGGATTTTCTTTTCAGCTTTGACCCACTCTCCGGATCTGCTCGCGAACTGCACGATGGTGTGCAGATTTGGAGCGAGACTGTTACAACAGATGAACTCTAAAAATTTATAAATAGCTTCTCGTAGTTCACTCTGTTCACTGCAAAAAAATCTCTGCATCTCTGTCTCCCTCCTCTAAATTTCTTTATTGCAAATTTTGGCTCGATTTTCTTGGTAATTTTCGGAGCATTTTTTTACATATGGGCAGCGAATTTCTATCTGAGCAGAGGTCATTCTCATCGTCTGGGCTGGGGCTAGTGATCGACTGGGGGGACTTTTACCGTTAGGAGAGGAGGTCATTCTAAGGTCCGGACGAGGGACCGACTATCTATCTTCTAGGGCAGTGCTTCTTCACGACTGTCCCCAGGCTAGTAATTTCCTTTCTTTTTTAATTCTTTTATATTACTTGCATTTTTAGGACAATTATTCAAATTGGTACAGACTTACAAATAAAATTGTCGCATGTTTTTAAAAAATTAAATAAGGAAATATTGTCTTGTAACCAACAATTTAGAAGATAGATATTTATATGATAATTTTCATGCAAGTAGAAAAATTGTCCCTGCAAGTAAAGATAATTAGTTTAAAAAAAATCTTAAAAGGAATTTTTTTTTTTTTGCATTCTTACAATTTATCTTTTACAAGTTCTTACCTGATTAGTTAAAGGATTTCATTAAATTATTTCATTACAAAATTATTTGTAAAATTTTTCTAAACTATTTAGAACTTATCTTATCTGTTGCAAGAATCTTTCAAATCTAATTTAGTATTTATCTCTTGAAGTTCTTGCATGATAAAATTTTTTGTTCAAATTCTGAGAAGAACTAATCTTTCAAATCTAAGAAAAAATCTTTTCATAATCTAATTGTTTTCATTGTAAAACGTTATTACAAGATCTAAGAAAAATCTTAATAACCTTAATAACTTTATTATTACAAATCTATTTGTATTAATTATTACAAGGTCAATCCTTTCATTACAAAACCTTTTATTCATTGTTTTCTTTTATAACATCTATTTAGTGTGTTACAAAACGAAAATCTTTTATAAGATAATTTAAATTATTTAAATCTTGTCTTATTTATAAACTCATATTACAAGATTTACATACATTCATTAGTTAATTAATTATTTATTTCTACTATATTAGTTAACTAAAATTGAATTGTCTAAATCCTTGCAATTATCTATTCCTTTCTAGTTTATAATTGTATAGTTTAATTGCTCTAAATTTTATAGTCAATTGTTAATTTATTCCTGCTAGTTTATTTCTAGAATTTTAATTGGACTTATTGATTAGAAATTTAGAAGTAAATTAGTTAAAATTTTAAATAACCTTTAGAAATTATTATTGTTATAATTTCGAATTAGGAAAATTAAAAGGACAAGTCTATATCTTGTTATATCTTATTTGGATTATTTGGCACATAATTAAAGAAGGATTATACACTATTTATTCTGCAAACACTAATTTAAAAGCTACCAATATAAGCTAAATTCTGACATTATTAAATAATTTTGAAATACAAAATTCAGGTAGCACCATCCCGTCACTATGGCCAACCCTGACCATTCCAAGCGTGTCAAATCGGAGAAATTTTCTGGCACATTCTTTAAGAGATGGGCAAATCAGGTTAACCACTTTAGGTCTTATTTCAGTTATAGATGATATCATTCCTGCACTTTCTCCTAAACCATCATCTATTGGATCTTCTTTTGTTGAAACTCCTCCTACAACTCCTTCCTCCTACATCTATTTGAAACCTGACGAAATTGGCTATCATTGTCTTCATAGAATTCTTAGTGCACTCTCTGATAGTCTATATGACATTTATTACGAATATAAGAGTGCTAAAGAGCTGTGGACAACACTCGAGGATGAATATGGCCTCGATGACGCTAGAATCGAAAGATTTACCTCCTCCTCCTTCAACAAATTCATGATGACTGATAGTAAATCAATTAATGATCAACTTCATGAATTTCAAGATTATATCCGACATCTTCAATCAAAAGGAAATCAATTCTCTGACGATTACAAGGTGTCTTAGCTTATTGACAAACTCCTTCCTTCCTGGTCAACCTTTGCTACAGACCTCCGTCACAAGTAAGGTGACCTAACCCTTATTCAAGCCCTAAAAGCGATTCGCATAGAAGATCAGGATAGGCAAAACTCTAAACCAAGTCAGAAATGAAAGCTAAAGTGAACTTGGTGGAAGATAAGCCTAAGCGTAAATTTATGAATCCCAAGGGCAAGAGGTTTAAAAAACCATTCTTCTCCTCATGCAAATTCCTCTTCTTTCAAACCTTCTCAATCTTCCTCTTTCAAACCCAAAACCTTTGGCTAGAAGACTGATGGAAGATTCTGCTACGTCTACGAAAGAACAAATCACATGGCGCCTCAATATTTCAATTGAAAGAAAGAACCTGTCAAAGCTCAACCAAGAGGAAATGGAGGAAATGATGGACATAAGGTCAACATGGTGGAACTGAACTCTAACTCTTTTAGGTTAGATTCTTCTCTTCCTATTGTTAACTCTATCACCTTCTTGTCGGACTGTTGGTTAGACTCAGGAGCCAATATCCACATCTGTACTGATCGCTCCTGATTTAAATCCTATCAGGAATAATGTCGAGGAAGCATGAGTCTGGCAGATGACTCCACTAGAGAGATAAAGGGAACTGGACGTATTGATCTCAGAATGACCTCAGGAAAAATTTTGATTCTTTAAGGCATCCTGCATGTACCCACATTTCGGAGAAATCTGATCAGCGAGTCTTCACTTCTTAGAGCTAGCTATAGGATTGTCGAGGAATTCAATAAGTTTGTAATCTCCAAGTCAAATATCTTCATTGAAAAGGCTTTGGTTATGATGGCCTTTTTCGTCTCAATGTAATAAATCTTCTGATAATAAAATTTCAATTCTTGTTACTTTGAACATTGAGTCTTGTGATATCTGGCATGAAAAATTGGAACATGTCAACTTCAATTCTATCAAGAAAATGATTAACTTGAACCTTATTCCTAAATCTTCTTTTGACATAACTTCTAAATGTAAAATATGTGTTCAAAGCAAACATGTTCGAACACTTTTTCACTCTATCACAAGAAATTCTGAACCCCTCGAACTTATTCACAGTGATGTGTGAGTCGAACAGAGTTCTCACCCGAGGCGGTAGAAGATATTTTGTGACATTCATTGATGACTACTCCAAATTCTGTTATACCTATCTTCTCAAATCCAAGGATAAAGTTCTCAATTGGTTTAAGGTGTATAAAGTCGAAGCTGAGATAATCAACTTGAAAAGAAAATCAAAATTCTAAGATATAATCGTGGGAGGGAGTATACCTAACGATATGATAGAATTCTGCCAAGAACACGGCATTATTCATGAGGTAACTGCTCCCTACACACCTCAATCTAACGGTATAGCTGAAAGAAAGAACAAAACACTGATGGACATGGTGAACTGCATGTTACTCAGCTCAGGTGCACCAAACAACCTTAGGGTAAAGCTCTCCTTTCTTCCTATTTATACTCAATAGGATTTCCCAAAGAGACTCCGACGTTACTCCATATGAACGTTGGAAAGGGAGAACTCCTAACATTCATTTCTTCAAAGTTTGGGGTTACCTGGCTATGGTTTCAATACCAGAACCGAAGAAAAAGAAAATTGGCCTCAAGACTGCTGATACTATCTTCATCGGATATGCATTAGATAGCAATGTTAACCGATTCCTAGTGGTTAACTCTGAGATCAGTGAAATATCCAACAACACCATCATTGAAGGTAGGATGATGTCTATTTTGAGAACATCTTTCCTCTCAAATCTAGAATCCCTAGTGGTCCCCTCTACTACTCCTTCTACCTCTGATATTCCTTCTTCTAGTTCTGCTCCTACCGATGATTCTGAACCTAGAAGGAGCAAAAGAACTAGAACTCTTACATTCTTCGGTGAGGACTTCTTCACTATCTTGTGGAAGGTGATCCTGGCTCTTTCAAGGAAGCAATGGACTCTTCTGAATCTTCTTTCTGGCAAGAAGCCATTGACAGTGAGATCAAGTCAATAATGGAGAATAACACATTCTCACTGACCTTCCTCCAGGATGCAAACCTGTAGGCTGTAAATAGATCTTCAAGAAGAAACTCCGACCTGATAGCACTGTCGACAAATACAAAGTCAGATTAGTTGCCAAGGATTTTACCCAACAAAAGGGTATTGACTTCTTTGATACCTATTCTCTTGTTACAAGAATCTTCTCTATCAGAATCCTTCTAGCACTTGCATCAATTCATAACATGTTCATTCACCAAATGGATGTCAAGACTGCTTTCCTGAATGGTGATCTTGAAGAAGAGATCTATATGAACCAACCAGAAAGATTCATTGCCAAAGGACAAGAAAACAAAGTGTGCAAATTTGTGAAGTCATTGTATGAACTTAAACAAGCACCTAAACAATAACATCAAAAGTTAATTAACAAATTATTGCATAATTTAGATTCACAGTCTATGAACATGACAAGTACATATATTCTAAGAACTTTGACAATGAGTGTATTATCCTTTATCTATATGTAGATGATATTCTTATCCATGGAATTTCTCTTGATGCAATCTAAAGAGGAAAGGATTATCTTCCCAAAATTTTGATATGAAGGATCTAGGTCCTGCTGATATGATATTGGGAATAAAAATATCCAAAACCTCTAATGGAATTTCTTTGAGTTTAGCTCATAGCACTGAAAGAATGCTTCATAAATTTGATTTTTATAACTCTAAACTAATTTCTACACCCTATGATTCTTCAATTGTTTTGAAGAAGAATACGGGTGAGCCTGTCTCAGCTGAAATACTCTTAATTAATAGGTTCACATCTCTATATATCCAACAGGACTAGGCCTGACATCTCTTATGCGAGTAGGCAGATTAAGTAGATACACCAGTAACCCTACTAAAGAACACTGGACTATACTAGAGAGAGTTTTCAGATGTCTTAGAGACACAATTGGCTATTGTCTGACTTACACTGCATATCCTGATATTATGGAAGGTTATAGTGATGCCAACTGGGTCACTGATTCCAACAGTGTTAAGTCTACTACCGGATATGTTCATATTCGGTGGTGCTGCTGTGTCCTGAAAATCCTGCAAACAAACAATGGTTGTCAGAAGCACCATGGAGTCTGAGCTCATTGCTCTGGACACAACTTGCTTTGAAGCTGAATGGTTAAAGGATCTTTTGTCTGAATTTTCTTTCGTGCCTAGACCCATACTTTCAATCTCAGTTCATACTGATTCAAGATCCACCATTGAGATCCTAAGCAAGATAATGCTAACAAGAAGATGAACAGACATATTCAAATCAGGCTTAAGTCTGTTCAACATCTATTGGGCAAAGTTGTACTTCTGAACTATGTAAAGTCTTAGAAGAATATTACTGACCCATTGGTTAAGAGTCTTTCTTGGAGTGTGGTCCTAGAATCATCGAGGGAGATGGGGTTAAGCCCATTGTAGAGTTCACCGACAGCGAGAACCCAACCTACTTGATTGGGAGTTGATTCCATGAAAGTGGGTCAATGTGGTAGAAACAAGCTGGACTGATGATACTCGTGTGGAGCATTGATCCGGATATGTTTATATCATATATATAGCAGTGTAGTTACTACCCCTTCTCTATGGTGACGATGCTCTTATAATACAGCTAAGTAAGGATGAGTTTAACTCTTAATAAGTCCAACGCATGTAGTATGGAGGGTATGCTATCCAGCTGTAGTACCCTTGGAGGACTTACCTTCATGAGAGGAACAGTGATGGCCGCGTTGGGGGGCAGGACTAACCCTAGAAACTCTCATGAGTCAGTTATTGTGAGTATGACCTTTAACGCTCAACCCGCTCGCTCAATAGATGGAAACTTACAGTGTGTGTCTTTCATCAATATTTGGTTATAGAGGCCTAATTTAAGGCGTAGTCCATTATGTCTCTCAGGTGGCGATGAAATTCACTAAGGGTAATCCAAGGTCGCAAGCTATGGACCCCAAATCCATAGTATGATGTTGCCCGATTTTATTCGTGTTTTATGATCTGATGATTTGATGGTTATTTATTATTGATTGTTGTTTATCCTCTCTGAAACTCAGTTTTAGGGGGGACTGTTGGATGTGTTTTGATTTGGAGGAAAAACTTGAGTTTCCCTCTTATTTGGCTTTAATTTAATCCCACATTGGATAGGAGATGGGAGGCTGGGTAGTATATATACCAACTTCTCTCATGCCTATTGTTATGAGTGTTGGGCCATGGGTACATCCCACACGCGCGCGCACACGCCGAATCAAACCGGGCCGAGATGGGTTCGGGTGGCGCGCGCCCATAACCGGCAGACACGAATGCAGTTCGATTCAGGGGGCTCTTGAGCCTAAAACTTTTTTTTTCAATTTTTCTATTTAATTTATTTAAAATTCTGTTTTGATTTTTTCAGGGTTTTCTAATCGGCTTTGACCCACTCTCCAAATCTGCTCGTGAACTGCACGATCGTGTGCAGATTTGGAGCGGGACTGTTACAACAGATGAATTCTGAGAATCTATAAATAACTTCTCGTAGTTCAGTCTGTTCACTGTAAAAAATCCTACATCTCTATCTCCCTCCTCCAAATTTCTTTATTGCAAATTCTGGTTCGATTTTCTTGGTAATTTTTGGAGCTTTTTTTTACATACGGGCAGCGAATTTCCATCTGAGCAGAGGCCTAACTCATCGTCCGGGGCTGGGCGCTAGTGATCTACCAGGGGAACTTTTATCGCTAAGAGAGGAGGTCATTTTAAGGTCCGAACGAGGGACCGGCCATCCATCTTCTAGGGCAGTGCTTCTGCACGACTGTCACCCCAGACCAGCAAGTTCCTTTCTTTTTTAGTTCTTTTATATTACTTGCATTTTTAGGACAATTATTCAAATTGGTTACAGACTTACAAATAAAATTGTTGCATGTTTTTAAAAAATAAAAATAAGGAAATATTGTCTTGTAACCAACAATCGAATATTGATAAGCATATTACATGAAATAGCAGTAGTCATATGACCATTTGAACGCATGAGCTCAAAAACTTCCACAGCTCAATCCGTGTCCTATTAAATCAGTTCCATCCATTAATAAACTAAATGTAACCACATTAGGCTCTATACCTCTTTGAATCATCACGTCTAATAGCTCGTGCGCTTATGTTGCCATTCCTTCTTTGCAGAGAGCATCAACCAATGTGTTGAATGTCACAACATTAAGACAAATTCCTCGATCCATCATTTCAGTAAGCACTCTCTCGTTGCTTCTTTCCATTCCTCTAATTTGCAAAGCCCAGAGTTCAAAGAGCTATAAGTCACGACGTTTGGATATATTCCTTGATGTATCATCTCATCAATGAGATTTTGAACATCCCCCACTCTTCCGGATTTGTAAAGACCATCTAGTAAGGTGTGTAGGTAAAAAATGTTGGTTTCACTCCTTCCATTTGCATTTGCTGAATATATTGAAAACCTCATCCATCCTTTGCTCTTACAATAGCCATTAATCAGACAAGTGTAATTTTGAAGATCAACCTTAGACCCTTATTCTTCATGAAATCGCATATCTCTGCTACCTCATTAAATTTGCCTTCCAGAAAATATCACATGCCATAATATATTGCTAGTGATTGTTAGGTTTCTCACCTCTTTCAACCATTAAGTCGAATAATTTGCGCGCCTCAGCAATTGCTCCATGCTTGTAGAAAGAATTCATCGGGTGTAGTGAGTGTTACAATATCCGGTGAGAGTCCTTTTTCGACCATTTCCTTGAAGATTCTGATGCATTCTTTCCAGCGGCTTTGTAGAGAATAGCCATGGATAATGGTATTATACGTGACAACATTTGGATGAATGCCAGAGTCAGTCATTTCGTCGAACAGCTTTGAAGCCTTGTCCATAGCCCCTCTTTTGCAAAAGGCATCAATGATTGTGTTATAAAGTGACAACATTGATATTACAATCAACTCCCTTTGCACTCACCACTTCCTGAAGGAACTCAAGGGCCATGGCGGTATTTCGAGTGCTGCTGAGGCCATTGATGAGGGTGTTGCAAGTGACCAGATTAGGTGAGCATCCCCACTGTGGCACTCAGTCGATCAGCGGGCTACCGCAGAGGCCATCAATGAGGGTATTGTAAGTGACCAGGTTAGGCGAGCATCCCCACTGTGGCATTCTGTCAATCAGCTTGGCCGCTTCGCGGACTCTCTTCTTGATGCAGAGGCCCTTAACTAGGGTGCTGAAAACAGTGGCGTCCGTTTTCCGGCCACGTCTGAGCATAGTTCCGAAGACGGCAAAGCCGAGATCGACATGATTCATGCGGATGCAACCCCGTCGATGATGACACCATGGATGTGGAAACATGGGGCGAGACACCAGCGGCCCGATTCATGTTATTGTAGAGAGACGTGTTCTTCATGCGAAGGATTCGAGTGGGTAGGAGGTTAAGGAGAAGATGGAAGCCTTGGGGTTGGCACCAAGCATTCTGTCGAACAGATGGCGTGCATCTTTGATATCGAGGTTTCCCAATTGACAATGTCGTTTAACTAAATCCTCAATTTGAAATGTGGAAGGAGAGGAGGAGGAGAGAGATTTTTGTGCTTCTGCCATTATGGAGACTTAACCTTCATACTTGTTGTCTACTCTTCACTTCTCTATCTGAGCTGAGAGAGCTCATCTGACCTCCTCCCCTTCCAGTTTTGGCCAACAGGAGCCCAATCTGGGCCCGGGCCAGGCCTTGCCGAGTCGCCCCGATCTGGAGACAAATGGTGAAAGAAGGGGATTTTAGAAAAAAATACATTATTGGCTAGATTTTACATATTTGTTCCTAACATCTTTCAAATTTTACAGCATTCTGTTGAAAGATCTGATGGCGTTGGCGGGGAGGGAGCCCAGCTTCATCGAGTCACTACTTCATACAATATATATTAAAGAAGCAATGAGGAGGATGGTGACAGGTTTTCAAATTAGTTTGTACTGCTAATTTTAACCCCCCGCCACCTAACTTTCTGTTTATTTGCATATTCTTTTAATCATCTCAGGTAAGAAATGTAAAAAGATACAAATAATCCACTCTAAGTCCAAGCTAAATCTGAAATTTAAGAAATATGAATATGAGTCCACCCTATTTAAAATATGAATACCAATACAAATAGTATATTAGAAAATTCAAAAATATATCTTAATAGTAATGAACTATCCAAAAAAAAAAAAAAAACAGAATATATGTTAGAAAATAAAAAATATATTTTGGTTCATGTGTTTAAAATTCTATTTAGTGTCACAAACTATGTGAATTGATATATATAGTTTTAGTTTTGATGAAAGAAAAATTTAAAATAAAGATTGAACTTGTTTTCCATATGGACAATAACCCATCTCTTAAAATTATTATTTCAAAATATTAAAAAACCATAAAGCGAACAACCAAAACAAGATAGAGAAAACTTTTCAAATTAGAATTGTTGGGGGGCCCTTCTGTTAGAAATAGAGCACCCTCCAAAAATTAGCGTATGCTGCTTTGAGTAGCGAGCACACGGTATTCTTTAGTAAAAGGCGAAAGAATAGTTCGCTTTGTGCTCACCACGCAGCTGCGTGACTTTAAAGGGAGCCAGGGGGATTAAGTTATACCGGTTGGAGCTTTCACACTGCTAGCGAGTGCCCGATGTGGGACTAAAATGAAAACGAACTATGGGCTACACATTAGCAGACAGATTAATGGACTCAGCGCATGGAGAAATTGTTACTCCCCCCTGGCTAATTGGTGATCTTAGCAATAAATGAAAGATTGGTGTTTTTCACTTCTTTATTTTCATCCTCATATGTAGCTTCTCATGTGTTGTGTGAGACATAGTTATCTGACACCAAAAAAATAAGCCAAACATGTATGTGTCCTTGTACATGTTATGTGTGTCACATTCTTCCTTTCATATATGTCAAAATAAATATTTATATCAAAGATTTTAAGCTATTATACATTTCAATAAAAATATTACAAGATGAGTGTTATAAAGAAAAAAGTGTCCATTTAACATGAAAAACATAGACACAAAAAAATAATAATGATCAGATGGTTCTTAATCAAACATAACTCTTTATGTTACATCTGTACATATGTATGTACATACATACATACAAATATTCATGCATGCATGGATTTGTACATACATATATTCCTATCACATGTTTTTCGGTCAACATCCCACCCCCCCCCCCCCCCCCCCCCCCCCCCAACCCAAAAACAATAATTTTATCTATGGTTGTCCTTCAAAAGAAATTCTCCTATTAATGCTAACTAATTTCTATTTTTTTCTTAATTTATCAAACAATACAAAAACAAGTGCCATATATAAGTTTTCCATGTGAGATGAGCAAATATCATGATATCATCGGAAAAAATACTGTACTGGTATAAATACCAGTGCCGGTAAAGTATAGGAAACGATCCCCATCTTTTTCGAATACAGTGACAGAAACTAATTTTCGCCTGTGCAAGTGTCCCACTGATACATACAGTGCCTAATAACTATGTTGTGGATAGTAAAGAAGGAGAATTGTAGTCTCTTAAACCTCAAATGAATTATTTGTTTTTTAAATAGTTCTCATGCTTTATAATTAAAGATCAAGTTGATAACTCCCAGAATTTTGAACTTATTCAAACTAAAACTCCTCCTGGGAGTTTATATGCTTGCAACATATAGTTCAGCCCAACAACTTCAGCTTCAGACTATTTGAAAGAGTTTTAACACTTTATCTTGTATAACTGAAAAATGTTAATAAATAAATTGGGATTACATCAATCATTATATAACTGAAAATTGATACAACAACATTTGCTGACAGATGTAGTATAATAATTACATCAATTTCTTGGTATTAAAATGAGATTAACATTGAAAAAATGATGGAAGAGAAAGAATGATCAGACTCATACACCAACTAGGACCTTGAGAGACTCCAATATCTAATCATTAATATCAAATTGCATCTGCTTCTTATCCCGGCCTATGCTCACACACTCATCGAACCTTTCTTTCAATCTTTTGGCGAGGTTAGTGCTGCTCGTCCATCCCAATATCTCTTTGGCAGCTCTTGGCTCTGCGTAGAAGTGCTGCAACCATAATGTTGGTATTTAATCATCACGTCAATGATCAATTTCATCATAAGATGTTGTTACTTAAATATATTGATGATTACCATGTTGCGTAAAGGAAATGCCTTCTTCGCATCAATCACTACGTGGGATATGTTCGTCAGCAGCATTCCTTACCCGGGAATAGGAACTGGTCTATTACGGACGATCCCTGTGAATAACCACCATAATATCATATATGGGCTGTGGTGAGTTCAGTTAAAACACTAATGGAGTGAAATATAAAACTGAAGGAACATAATGCATACGAGAAGGGCAGTGAATTATATATGACATCAAAACGATGCATATGTAGACAGGTAGAATAAGAATTCATTATTGACATCTTGGTTCACAGTATCCTTGCCCAGAAACAAAGTAAGATATAAGACGGTCCTGTAGTCAAGGAAAAGGGAAAATTTTCAATTGTGCCACTAAGACCAAGACATGGAGTGTGTTCGTCCAATGGGGATATAATTCACTGTGAAAGGAGATTTCTTCAATGGAATTTCAAGGTTTGATTTGAGGGACCTTCCTCATGATAATCTTGTAGGGGGTTTGTAGCTGATAGAAAACACATAATCTATGTATTCCTTGGAGAAAAAAGACGCAACTAAAGACACCTATTCTAGGCGGCGTGGGATGGTTGTACTCTCAAGATCTTGCATTAAGATTTGAGAGAAAGGGTTTTATACTCTCATGTACTCCATCTGATAGTGAAAACTTTCTTAATGCTCTCGTTGTGGGCAGGTTTGGCCAATTCATGTATATCTTGATGTCTTTTCTTCTTATATGTTATAATGTGATTGCAACATTCCAACTATCTTAGAAGCCATGACCTGTTGGTGTTACTAGTTATGCCTTTTCATTTCTCATAACTCCCGACAAAGGTTGCCTCAAAAGGTGTTGATCCTCTGATAATGGAAAACGACCTTGTCATTTAGAATCTTGCATTAGACTGATAAGCCACAGAACAACAAAAAGAACAAAACTATAAAACAAATTTTGAAAAATCCAATATATAGTGCATTGTCTTAATAATATAACATATAATTAATGATCTCACCCCCCCATTCGCCAAAACTAGCACCAACAAAATAACAATTGGAGGTAGACTGTTCTTGTGAACTCAAACCTATAACTGTATTGTGCTGGGCCTCGCCCTAGCTATCAGGGGTGGCATACTGGTCATTTCAGTTGGATCAATTTTGACCCACCCAATGTACAGTGTTCATCCGAACCCCATCCCTTTGTTACAGGGGTCAGGTGCAACGGTTCTTAATCAGGAACTTCTCTAAAATTAATCTTTCCTAAAGTAGGAATCAAAGTATTAATAACTGCCGGGTCAGAATTTTCAGACATAATCCTAGACTGATCATCCAAATTACTGATGTTATAGGGTTACTATTTCCAATGTTTTAGACACCAATATCACAGGCTTCCAAAATCACCAGAGTATAAATTGAATATTTCTGTTGCCAAAGGTTTGATCAATGTTTAAAGAAAGAGAAACCCTTAGTGGAAAACTTATCAGGCGAGCATGTCTTTTAATGTATGAATGCTTTGTAGTTTACATCTCCTTTCTTCCTGAGCAGAAGTAGGAATTTCAAGATACACTCATGCCAGTAAACATTATTGTGCATGGAAAGCCAAATGGATCCTACTGAGAAAAGATGGGTGTAAGGAAGAATAAGAAAAATGAGATAAGTAGTGTCCATACGGTCAAAGAACCATTCCTCGCAGTCTTTGTTGTTTCCAGAACCTATCATATACTGTGGAGGAATATTGCCCAGCTACTGAAGATAGATCTGCAATGTATTTCTCCACAAATACATGACTAGCATCAACTGTAACGGTGTCCCGCAGTGAGGAGCATTTCATATCCGTGAGATTACAAACTAATGCCAAGTTTCAACTACAGAGAGTTCATGATACTGTAAATATATTCCTAGTTGGGGAAAAAAATTATTTACTTGCTCTAAATGATGATATCAACCAAGAAGGGTTAGAATAACTTGATACTAATCCACTTCCACAGATAAATTTGATTCTGCAAACAGCAAAAGTAAAAAATTTGCCGTGGCAAATCCTACTCTTGCATCATAGAATAAACTACAAAATGGACATATAGTTGAGACAGTCACTATGTAATGGCCCTTAGCGAACTGAATGTCTATGTTATGTGCTAAAGAGAATTAGATATCAGCAAAAAGGACAATGTTTTGATATTATGGTTTTTTGAAAGGAAAAAATGAGAGATTTTCCCAACATTGATATTAGAAACGTTATCGTAAATTATGAGTTGACTTTATATTTTCTCAATTGAAAGTTGACTTGACTCTTGAAATTGCATTAGAACTAGAAAAGTTAATCTTTTACCGGTAAATGCATTATTATTTTATTTTTTATTTACTATTTAGGGTTTTTAGATATATATCCCCCAAATCTTTTGTATTTAGAAAAATATCCCTAAAATTCATATTGCTAATTTATCCTCTAAATCTTCTTTTTTTGTTTTTTGAGGGGACCTATAAATCTTCTTGGTCTTGGAAATTTTCCCTCCATCATTGTTCTTTTAGAATGAAAAGACAATATTCTTTTTTCATCTATTAACTTGCCTAATTTTTAAAAATGACTAAATTGACGTCATGTAAATGATTATCCCTCAACTTAACCGTCTAACACATCCTCTTCTTCCTCTTCTTGCTCGTCCTCCTCCACTTCTCTCTTTTAAATAAACTCTTAGTAAACTTTCATCAAAACAAGGAAAAAAAATCCCCTCTACAAATTAAATCTCCCCTTTTCTTGTTATCTTAAAATCCAACCCATTCCTATTTTCTCTTTTATTATCAATGTCCTCACCACAAAACACGCTGACATTGTTTGAGAAGCTCGCAATACATCATTTTCATCTATGTGGCACGACACTTCTATCATAGAGCCATGTTGTGTCCGAGACACAACTATGTATTTTTAGAATTTGCCATGTGTCCACGTGTCATGTTCATTTCAACATTATCGTGTCTATGCAACATAGATTTTCATAACCACACCTTAATCTAAGAAAATTTTTTTAAGGTTTAAAGGTGAGATTTAAGAGAAATTTTAGGAAATTTTGGGTTCATAGGGGAGTGAGAGAGAGAAAAAGAGGAGAAGAATAAAATTAAGATAAAGAACAAAAAAGTGGGTAGAAGAAAAAAAGAGAGAAGAACTTTGGTTTGGAAAAGTTCGAGTTGGGTCAAAATGAGAGAAAAGAACGATGAACAAGAGGAATGAAGGAAAAAAATAGAAGGGCATAATGGATAAATAACTTAATCTCTGTCCAAAAAATCTAACTAGATAGGTTAACTTTTGAGAAACAATAAGTTTAAAGGCTAAATTGACATTATCAGTAATTTAATGGGTATGTTTCTAAATAGAGAAAATTTGGGGGGTATATATCCAAAAGACTATTATTTATCATTTACTTATTTATTTCCTTTTTCGAGAAAAGGTGTCAGCCGGAGGGTAAATGGTTACTCAAACTCCCTATAAACATTTTGATGTTCTTCTTGAACTCAAGTAAGTGTCCCCTTGTTTATGTGCAATGTTTTACACCCAACTTACAATATTTACAAAGCTGCAATGCCTAAGGGACATATATTATCACTGATATCTCCTTGTGACTCTCAAGAATGGAGTTTTCTCAAGGAAAAAGGGAGAAATAAAGTAAAGAGCTAAAGGTATGATTGTTTTGGAATCTCAGTAAATAAATTGTCAATTCTCTTTAATTTGGCTCTTTGGCTAATTAGATTTGTGTTTGTTGTAACAGTGGGCTTCTAATACTAGAGATGACAAGCGCAAGTAGAGATTAAATAAATAGCAATTATAAACTAATAGGAACATAGAGGATAGCACATCATTATTTTAACGTGATTCGGTCAATGTGACCTACTTCCACGGGAGAATACATCAATAGAATCCACTAATCAAGAGGAGAGAATACAAAAAATTACAACTCTAATCTCACTCAAACCAAACCCAATGAAACTCAACTCACTAGGGCTTAACAAAAGGAAGATAAATGACAAGAAAAAGGAGAGAATAATATAATATTTTGTAACTCTCTCGTTCTCTCTTCCTTGCTACTAAATCCCACGTAATGTGATGCCTATTATAGGCAAAGATGTGCTGAATTACTTCATCTCAATCCTTGCACACATTTCTCATGGAGACAAGCCATTTGGTGGAATAGTAGGCCATTAATCATGTTTCCACCATTTAGTCAAAAATGACAAGCTATAAAACAATAGCTAATACTTGAGACTGATGTAAATAATGATCGGACCATGCTTAATTAGCTAGAATTGAAATCCTAGCCTATCTAAATCTATTATGAGAAACATGGTAGGATTGAAAATTCTAAACATATGATTATGATGAAGCTGTAATTAACTATACTACTGGTGACATTATATTTACATGAGCAAATTTTATAATTTGGGCTCATGTATATGAGTATATTTATCCCAACCACGTGCATGATGATTAATAGCCATGCGCGTCTTTGCCTCCCCATCCAACGCTAATTGGGATCTATTAAAGCTACATTGTCTAAATGAACGATTTTCTTATAATCCAGTACAACTACCTTCTAATCTCATTATTATTTTGACTTTGCCCATTAATTTATAGTTATCAAGTTCTGAATTTGACCCTATTGGACATTTTAAAAATCAGACTTCAGTTTTGTCTTTATAAATTATAATTTTTATCTAACTAAATTTAGAGATAAATTAAATATCTATTTTGATATTTTCAAACATTATTTTAATTATCGAGAATTTGATTGAGATTCTTGGTTAGAGATTTTTAATTTAGATTCTTATTACATGTCTTAAAATTAGAAAAGTTATCTATTTTAATATCTCGAGCAATGAAATAATTATTTTTGAAAGTATCTTATAACTAGAAAATATTTAATCTTTCTCGTTTCGTTACTATCTTTTATTCAATAAGATATTTATTATTTCATCTATTGATTTAACTTACTATAGTTATTAAAAGTCTATTCATAATTGTAAATTTATACAACTCCAATTTAAGTGTTTTCGTGATTTTAAAACTATGAGAATATTTTTATCTAAGTTGTGTAAAAATATTAAACTTCAAAATTTACTATTCATTAAATTGTATGTATGTGCATATGCACACACATTAAAAGTTCAACATTTGAAATTATAAGTGCATCATTTTATAGTAAAATATCTTGAAATGATTGCTACGTTTTACATAGTCATGAACTTTAAGTATTTCTTTAAAAGAGTTTACTTCTTTAGAAAGAATGTTATAATTTTCATTGTTAATTAAATTGTAAATAATTTTCAAAATCAAAGAAATTTTAAATTTGATATTTTTATAAACTAAAAAATATATATATATAATACATTATATGCATGTATTATTTGTGAAAATAAAGTTGCATATACCAAAAAAATAAATTATATATCTTAATCACTAAATTAAGATAATGATGATTTATCCAAGAAGAAAATTTGGATACTATTAAGAATATAAATGGTAAGTAGTAAGGAACCAATTTACAGCTATTAAGAAATAGAAAATTCCTAAAAGAAGATTGTATTTGATAAAAAGGAGTTACAAGATATATATAGAAGATAAGGAGGGTTATTGTGTAAATATGGGTAATCACCCAATAACCCAAATACTAATAACTTAACTTAACATTCCCCTCAAGCTGGAGCATAGACATCTAACATGCCCAGCTTGTTACAAACATTAGAAACACCTGAGGTGAGACAGCTTTGATAAGTAAATCAACTAACTGCTTCGAGGACGTGTGAACGGGAACATAACCACCTTCTTAGTCCAAGCATCTCTGACAAAGTGACAGTCTATCTCAATATTTTAGGTTCTTTCATGAAACACTAGATTATGGGCAATATAGATAGCAGACTGATTATCATAATGCACAGTCATGGGTCCAAGCTATCTGAAACCAAGCTCCATCAGTAAATTTTTAATCACATTACTTCGCATGCGTATGAGTTATATCTTTAAACTCAGCTTCAGCACTTGAGTGAGACACAACATCTTATTTTTTGCTCCTCCAAGTCACCAGATTTATTCCAACAAAGATGCAATATTCAGTAGCAGACTTCTTATCCCCTCGATTACCAGCATACCCTGAATCAGAGTATCTAGAAAAATGTGCATGTTTATGTTTTCTATATACCAACCCTTTTCCTTGACAACTCTTAATGTAAGGTAGCATCGCAGCTAACCAATGGGTCTCTCTGGGCTGATGCATGAATCTACTCAGAACTCCTACAGCAAAAGTTATATCTGGCCTAGTCACTGTAAGATAGATCAGCTTCCCAATCAATCTCTTATATCTTTCTGGATCATCAAGTGTATCATTGTTATCAAACCATAAATCCATATTAGCTTCCATTATTGTATTAGCAGGCTTGCATACTAAAATCTTGTTTACTTCAGAAAGTCCAGAGCATATTTTCGCTGAGAAAGAAGTACACTGTATTTTTGATGTGCAACTTCAATTCCCAAAAAGTATTTTGAAGACTAAGATGTATCTCAAGCATACCATGTTAATAAATAGAAAAATCTAAAAGAAGAGTTTATTTGATGAAAGAGAGTTACAAGATATATATATATATTATATATATATATATATATATATATATATATATATATATATATATATATATATATATATATATATATATATATATAGAGAGAGAGAGAGAGAGAGAGAAAATTAGGAGGGTTATTGGGAAAATATGGGTAATCACCTAATAACCAAAATACTAATAACTTAACTTAACAGCAGTCATCTTATAAGATATTAAAGTCCAATCTGAGATATCATCAATGTCTTAATAAGATTAGTAGAATGGATAATAAATATTTTTCTCTAGTACATGTACGACTCTTGAAGTTTTGATAAGTATATACTTAAAGTATATTTTCAGATATATCTGAATTACATATTGACTACTTAAACTTTGATACTAAGTGCGTATTCAAAGACATTTGACAAGCTTAACTTTCTTGATTATTCTTCAGCATATTAAATATATGTATATACATATATACTCGAATAATCAAATGCAATATATATTTGCTTTGTCATAAATCATTATGTAATAATTTACTCGTTTCGAAACTAAGGTAACATGGAAAATGTTATAATATTTTATAATCCTAAATGGGAGGAGACTCTGATAATTACCCTAAGGCTTTATAGGTCTAATAAAGAGTGTCAAGAGTCATAATAGTGCGGTCATGAAGAGTTAAACATCTGATTGTCACCGCTTGAAAAATAAAAGGCTAATAAGCCATTGTTTGACCCTGGACAATATAAAGTTATTCTGACTAAGGGTCTTTCTATGAACATTGTCCTAGATTCATCGAGGGAGATGGGGTTAAGGCAATAGTAGAGTTCACTGACAGTGAGAACGCAACCTACTTGATTGAAAGCTGGTTCCATGAAAGAGATTCAATATGGTTGAAACAAGTTAGACTGGTGATACTCGTATGGAGCATCAATCTAAATAAGTTTATATCCTATATGTAGCATTAAAGCTACTACCTCTTCTCTATGGTGACGATGCTCTTATGATACAACTATGTAAGGTTGAGTTAAACTCTTAATAACTCCAACGTATATATTTTGGAGGGTATAACGTCTAGCTGTAGTACCCTTGGAGGACATACTTACGTGAGAGGAACCATGACGGTCGTGGTTGGGGGACAAGACTGACCCCTAGAAACTCTCTTGAGTCAGTTACTGTGAGCATGATCGTTATT
This sequence comes from Agave tequilana, assembly GCA_038442645.1. NCBI lineage: Eukaryota > Viridiplantae > Streptophyta > Magnoliopsida > Asparagales > Asparagaceae > Agave > Agave tequilana. Next base: position 20,825 of record JAVJIF010007673.1, read on the forward strand.
GCTCAACCCGATCGCTTAATGGATGAGGACTTACTGTGTATGTTTTTCAGCAATATTTAGTTAAAGAGGGCTAATTCAAAGTGTAGCTCATTATTGTAAGATCACCTAGAGGGGGGTGAATAGGTGATGGCTAATCTAATGGTCACTTATGAACAAATAATGCGGAATTAAAACTAAGTTGACCAAATTAAAATTTCTTTTAATTAAACACTTATGTATAACTCAAGAGTGTTGCCGAATTCCCCTTGCGAGGCTCTGGACAAGCTCCTCTAGATTCGCCTTGAATGGGTTGAGGTGCCGCGTTGGCTCTCTTGGTTGAATACTAGTGTTAACAACAATCCCAAGCAAGTATGTATATCAATTATGAGCACAAGGGAATATATCATGCATATATAGGATGAACACAATAAATTGAATGCAAGATATAAAATAGAGACAAAGAGAGAGAGAGGGAAGAGTAAGCAATCGCAAACACAAAGGGTTTGTTTCGAGGTTCGAGCACACTTGCTCTACATCCCCGCCTTCGACACACGAAGGATTTCCACTATGCAAGATCCCACCGGATCTCTCCTCGGTGCCGTACACCTACAAACCCTCGGACTCCCAAGTCCCGTACACACGCAAGTCCACCGACTCGCCGAGGCCGTACCTCGAACCACCAAGAGTTCACAACCGAACTCCAACCACAACGAGCACACTTGCCCGCTTCCTCAAATACAAAGAAAAATCTCTTTGATGATCACAACACTTGATCACCTAAAGAGCACTCTCACTACAACACACCTATAGGAATATCTAGCAATGGATAGCTCAAGTGTGGTGTGAGAAAAGCAAGGAAAGACTATGGTGAAAAACTCAAAGAATCACTTAACACTCTCTTGATAAAAACTCCCTTTTGATTGGAAATATTTGCTCTCAATATGTGGAGAGAACTTCTGAAATCAGTTGGAAAAACTAGCTCAAAGGTCTCCAAAATCTTAACCTTAAAACAGTTGACAAAGTCCCAATTTATAGGCTTCAGAAAATAGAGCCGTTGGGAACCTGTCAGTGCTGTCGGTCGACCGCCGGTCGACCGGCCAACGGTCATTTTTCTGACCGTTGCAGCCACCGGTCGACCGGCTCGGTCGACCGATAACCTGGAATGAACTGTCGGTCGACCGGCCCGGTCGACTGATATTTCCAGAGAGCAAAGCTCTCTTGGTCGGTCGACCGACCCGGTCGACCGGCCACTGTGCTGACAACGTGCACAGGGCTGTGCACATCGGTCGACCGGACCGGTCGACCGGTTTGGCCTGTCAGCCAGTTTCCAGGTCAGAAAACAGGATTTAAAAATCTTTTATAAAATCCTAAAAATACATAGAAATTCTACAAAAATAGTTTTACCAATATACTTGAAAGAACAAACATGCTTGCACAAAATCAAGACATGTTATAGATGTTTTGGTCTATTTTTGTAACTTGAAAATATTAGCTCAATAACCAAAATGTATTTTTCCAAACATGTTTTTCCAAACTTGTTTTTCTAAATCTTCATCAAATACAAAAACAAGATATTTGAGTTCATTTAAAAGCATGGTGTGTATGGATATGATCCACTACACAATTAAGATGTAATATCTAGTTTTTGACAATAAGCACTAAGTATGGTTTTTGGTTATAAGATATGTAAACTTGAAATACCAAAATCCAAGATAAATATTTTGTCACAAAGAAAAATCTTTTTCCAAATAAAAAAATTCTTTTCTAAACAAAATCTTTTATGAAAGCAATTTAAATCAAGAGTTCTATCAAGAGTGTGTGTGTGTGATATAACTTGAGCAATCCACCAACTATCTATCCTTTACATTTTTACTAAAACAAAAATACAAATTCTATACCTAGACACAAGTCTTCAACTTCTTGAAGTCTTCCCTTGAAGGCTTCTCATCTTCTTGACTTGGTCCAAGCTTGATCCAAAAACTCCTTGGATCACCACATGCAAGCTCCAAATCTTGTTCTTTTAACCTTTGTTGAGCTATGCACCTACTAAGATCTTGATCATGAATCTGTCACTAATTAAACACAAGATCATTAGTAACTATAACTACATGAGTTGATCATCATCAAAACTAGGGTGAAGGGCCTTTGGGCCAACAATCTCCCCCTTTTTGATGATGACAAAACTCATGGAGTTATATATGCATGGATTAAAGTAAAGCTTCAAAGAAGCTCCCCCTTAACTCATGCATACCAAATAAATACAAGATATGGCAATGAAAGCACATGACATGTATGCAATGTAGGAGATGCAATCATATAAATCAAATCATAAATCAAATCTTTTGCTCCTAATTGCAAGACAACATATATGCATAAATACAAATCTTACTCCCCCTTAAGTAAGGAACCAAATACTTCTCCCCCTTAAGTAAGGAAATCATGAAATCATGCATATAAAATCACAAATTCTTCTCCCCCTTTTTGTCAATCATCAACAAAGGGTTCAAAGTTCAAATCATCAAACAAATTTTCTCCCCCTTTTTGTTAAAAATAAGGAAATCAAGGAGGGTAAATACAAATCAATCAATAAAATTTATATGCGATATAAATTCATGAAGAGGAAGACGTTAAGTTAGCTTCCCGACACATATACATTACATGAAGGAGGGATGACAAGCCCTAATTCACATAACGTATAATATGTCATGCATAAGAGGAGATGTGAAGCTCCCCCTACACACGTATATCATATAAAGAAGAGTTGTCAGGCTCCTCAATTTATAATATACTCAACATGAATCCATATGTAAGAGAGATGTTAAGCTCTCCTTGCATATAGGAAATATAAATCAAAAATTTTGAATTTTTTCTTTATCAAAACAAAATTTTAACTTTTTCTTAGTAACAAACAAATTTTGAGATATCAATTTTAAAATAATCAAATTTTGAATTTTTGATACCAATTTCAAAACAAGTACAATGCACAAGCTTATTATGAAATACCAATTTGAAGTCTAATTAAGCTTAGCATTAACAATCTATGTGCTTTAAAATGTAAGTCCATTTAGATACAAGCACACAACAAATCATATATATGTATGAAGAACTAATATCAATTGAAGGTGATACATACATATATGGGAAAGCAAAAATATGAGTATATACATAAGAGGTCAAATTGATACCAATTGAAAATATCCAATGATACCAATTGAAAATTAAGCTTAAGTGTATATATCATATAATCTACCACATGAAGAATTCGAACTAGTTAAATGAACTTGTTTTAAGAACTAGTACGAGATCCTTCCATCAAGGAATAAGTTAAAAAGTTTTTCATGAAAGATCAATGAAACACAAGGCACTAAAAAGCACTCTATCCATAAAGTCCATATCAAAAGAAGTGAGTGTGATAGTGTTATGTGAAACATGGTATCATGAAAATTAGCAATAAAACTCAATATTCCTTAAAATCATAAATTTTGAAAATACGAAAATCATCACAAATTTTAATATATGAAAATCATCAAAATTATATTTCATAGCATATGTATGTTTTGACAAGACATTAAGTATACATACATATCCCCAAATACAATTGAGTCCTCATAAATAGATTTGCATGAAAAGCAAATGACTCAAGGGTTATCCATGTATATTTTAATGTTTTGGCAAAAGAAACTTATACATGAAATGAAATCACATGATCAAAAACATAAATCCAAATGGGAATACAAGTTTAAGAATGTAATGATCATCAACACAAGGCTATACTAGTACATCTAATAGGCACAAATAAGCATTCAACCCAATCATATATAGATTTATTTGTGGTCCATAAGGTGTGCAAGTATAAATCCAAGTGTTGACAAATACTAACATCTAAACTAATATTCAATACAATGTAGCATCAAAAATTTTGAAATCACAAAAGAATTTATCCATAAAAATAGAATCATGTGCAATACTTGAAGAATAGATAACTAGTTTAAATAAATTTTTGACAAACTAGTTAAAGATCCTTCATAAATAAAAAATCATATGTTTTTCATGAATAATACTAAATACATAAAAGTTCAAGCACTCATATTCCATAAAGCTCCAAATTATATATTTTCTTAAAGATAGAGTGTTCAAAGGTTATGTAAATAGTATCTACATGAAAATAGTCATAGAAGCCCAAATCAAATCATGACTAAAATTTTTATTTAACAACACACAAAAATCAAAACAAATCATCAAAAAATTTACATGGTATATGTATGAATTATACAAATCCAACAATATACATACATATCCCAAATATTAAAAGAGTCTATTAAATGTTTGCATGAAGGCAAGAGACTCACGGGTATACATGTATATTTATTAGATTTGAATTAAACATGCATATACATGAAGTAAATCACACAAAAAAAATTTGGCAAAAACATGTATAAAAGAGAATCATCAAAACTAGATTATACACATGCATAGAGTGGATACAAGTGAGCATGAAGTTCAATCATATATGAGTCAATTGTAATTCACTATGTGTACATGTATAAATGCAAGTTTGACAAATTCTACATCCAAGCATGTAAATACCACATAAAGCACAAATCAAACAAAATCATGAACATGCTATGAATGTATGAAATAAGTAAAAGCATGTATATAAAAATAGGAGTTAAGAAATTGTTACCAACTTCAAAGCTCCAAGCATGGTGGTCTTTCCCACCAAGATTCCTTGATAGCAATGCATCCCAATGTTTGTCCATCATGTCCATTGCATTGGCTACCAAGGCACCAATCCTCTCACGTCTTGTGAGAGCCCTCACCTACATCACAATCAAAAGGTGGGGGTTTTGGTACCCATGTTTTCTTGGGTCCTTTGGGGTTAGCATTGTTGTAAGGAACCCAAAATTTATTATACTTAGCAAAATATAAATATGGTTTCTTATCAAAACAATATTTTGCTAGATGGCCTTTGCGGCCACAATGTGTACAAATGTACACCTTAGCATGATGCTTATGAGTGTGATTGTGATCGTGTTGTGCACCATAAGCATGATGTGTATGTGCATGAGCATGAGGAACTTGTTTCTTTTGAAACAAGGATTCCAACTTAGAATGGTTAAATGCACACGAGTTCAAAGTTGAACTCAAATTATTCATCTTATTTTTCATATTCTTAATCTCATTAGATGTGGCATGAAAAGCATGATGAGATGAAGAATCATTTTTCTTTTTCTTCTTAGCAACAAAATCTTTTTCTTTTTCAACAAATTTTCTTTTCAAAGTAGTATTTTCTTGAAAAATATTTTCTTTTTGTTTTTCTACCATAGCTATCTTATCCTTCAAAATAGTGTTCCCTTTACACAAATCATTTAATTTAGACATGAGGGAAACATTTTCATTTTTCAAGTCTTCATTTTCCTTTTCTAAACATGCAAGTTTATTTTTAAAAGAATCATTTTCTACATGCATGCAATCAATGTTCTTTTTCAAATCTTTATTATTCTTTTCTAAGCATGCAATGTTATCTCTACATGAATCATGTTCATTATGCATGCAAGCAATGTCCTTTTTCAAAATTTTATTTTCTTTCTTAATTATGTCATATCTTTCAAGCAATAATTGGCATAAAGAATTTAGCTCATCATATGACATACTAGCATCCTCATCATCGGATTCGGTATTTACCTCAAGGGGGTCATCCCCTTGGACCATGTAGCACTTGTTGGAGGTGTCGCTTCCAACATCCGAATCACTCCCCGCAAGGTATTGTTCATTTTCGCCAAGGGAGATGAGGGTGTTCCAAACTACAAAAGCCATATCAATATTAGCAACCCTAAATAAGTAATCATCATTTAGGGTACTCTTCAAAGCATTTAGGGCTTTTGTATTAGCCTCAAGATTCTTACCATCTATACAATAAGCATTATTAGTAGTGGCAAGATATACATTATAACCTAGGGCTTTGAGGAATAATGACATCTTAACTTTCCAAATGTGGATGTTAAGAATGTCAAAGGTGGGTGGTGACATAAAGTCCATGGTGAGGTGTGTGTGTACAACAAATATTGTGATTAGCCCAAATGTAGGATCTTTAACTCTTAGGTTGTTAGACCCTTATCAAGAGCACTAGCTCTGATACCAATTGTAAGATCACCTAGAGGGGGGTGAATAGGTGATGGCTAATCTAATGGTCACTTATGAACAAATAATGCGGAATTAAAACTAAGTTGACCAAATTAAAATTTCTTTTAATTAAACACTTATGTATAACTCAAGAGTGTTGCCGAATTCCCCTTGCGAGGCTCTGGACAAGCTCCTCTAGATTCGCCTTGAATGGGTTGAGGTGCCGCGTTGGCTCTCTTGGTTGAATACTAGTGTTAACAACAATCCCAAGCAAGTATGTATATCAATTATGAGTACAAGGGAATATATCATGCATATATAGGATGAACACAATAAATTGAATGCAAGATATAAAATAGAGACAAAGAGAGAGAGAGAGGGAAGAGTAAGCAATCGCAAACACAAAGGGTTTGTTTCGAGGTTCGAGCACACTTGCTCTACATCCCCGCCTTCGACACACGAAGGATTTCCACTATGCAAGATCCCACCGGATCTCTCCTCGGTGCCGTACACCTACAAACCCTCGGACTCCCAAGTCCCGTACACACGCAAGTCCACCGACTCGCCGAGGCCGTACCTCGAACCACCAAGAGTTCACAACCGAACTCCAACCACAACGAGCACACTTGCTCGCTTCCTCAAATACAAAGAAAAATCTCTTTGATGATCACAACACTTGATCACCTAAAGAGCACTCTCACTACAACACACCTATAGGAATATCTAGCAATGGATAGCTCAAGTGTGTGTGAGAAAAGCAAGGAAAGACTATGGTGAAAAACTCAAAGAATCACTTAACACTCTCTTGATAAAAACTCCCTTTTGATTGGAAATATTTGCTCTCAAATATGTGGAGAGAACTTCTGAAATCAGTTGGAAAAACTAGCTCAAAGGTCTCCAAAATCTTAACCTTAAAACAGTTGACAAAGTCCCAATTTATAGGCTTCAGAAAATAGAGCCGTTGGGAACCTGTCAGTGCTGTCGGTCGACCGCCGGTCGACCGGCCAACGGTCATTTTTCTGACCGTTGCAGCCACCGGTCGACCGGCTCGGTCGACCGATAACCTGGAATGAACTGTCGGTCGACCGGCCCGGTCGACTGATATTTCCAGAGAGCAAAGCTCTCTTGGTCGGTCGACCGACCCGGTCGACCGGCCACTGTGCTGACAACGTGCACAGGGCTGTGCACATCGGTCGACCGGACCGGTCGACCGGTTTGGCCTGTCAGCCAGTTTCCAGGTCAGAAAACAGGATTTAAAAATCTTTTATAAAATCCTAAAAATACATAGAAATTCTACAAAAATAGTTTTACCAATATACTTGAAAGAACAAACATGCTTGCACAAAATCAAGACATGTTATAGATGTTTTGGTCTATTTTTGTAACTTGAAAATATTAGCTCAATAACCAAAATGTATTTTTCCAAAACATGTTTTTCCAAACTTGTTTTTCTAAATCTTCATCAAATACAAAAACAAGATATTTGAGTTCATTTAAAAGCATGGTGTGTATGGATATGATCCACTACACAATTAAGATGTAATATCTAGTTTTTGACAATAAGCACTAAGTATGGTTTTGGTTATAAGATATGTAAACTTGAAATACCAAAATCCAAGATAAATATTTTGTCACAAAGAAAAATCTTTTTCCAAATAAAAAATTCTTTTCTAAACAAAATCTTTTATGAAAGCAATTTAAATCAAGAGTTCTATCAAGAGTGTGTGTGTGTGATATAACTTGAGCAATCCACCAACTATCTATCCTTTACATTTTTACTAAAACAAAAATACAAATTCTATACCTAGACACAAGTCTTCAACTTCTTGAAGTCTTCCCTTGAAGGCTTCTCATCTTCTTGACTTGGTCCAAGCTTGATCCAAAAACTCCTTGGATCACCACATGCAAGCTCCAAATCTTGTTCTTTTAACCTTTGTTGAGCTATGCACCTACTAAGATCTTGATCATGAATCTGTCACTAATTAAACACAAGATCATTAGTAACTATAACTACATGAGTTGATCATCATCAAAACTAGGGTGAAGGGCCTTTGGGCCAACAATTATGTCTCTCAGATGGCGATGAATGTACTAAAGGTAAATTCGAGACCTAAGCTATTTATCCCGAATTCACAGTATTAGATTGCCTAACCTTATTCGTGGTTTATGTTTTATGATTTGTATTTTATATTTTATTTTATTTCTTATTTACTTTATATTCTGAATTAATTTTAAAAAGACTCAAGTTTTGGGGAGAGACTATTGGATTTTACCTAGTAAAAATTAAGTTTTATTGACTTTTTCAATCTTAAACTAGTTCCTTAACTAACTGGATGACATAGTCTCATGGACATCTAACTTGGCCTAAAATATTTCTAGCTTTTTGACCCCCTTTAGCCTATAAATAGAACTATTCCCATTCATTCTAAAAAAACAATCATTCTTCTTCTCCCTCTGGACAATAAACCTAAAGCCTACAGTGTTAAAGAAAATTTTGTTCTTTCTCTTTATTCTGGGCAATCGTTCCTCATCTAAGCAGAAGCCTGGTGAAAGCACTCAATATCAGGTGCTAGTAATTTCAAGAAAGTTTTTACCGCTAGTTGACGGGGCCATTGGACGTCCAAGTGATAGGATCGGCCATCTGTCTTCTAAGGCAGTGCGTAGCATGACAATATTCCCCAAGCTAGCTTTTTTTTACTCTATTTGATTTTGACTTTCTAATTAGTTGCATGCTTAGAGATTGATATAGATTTAATTGATCCTATTTTCTATGTTTAAACAAGTATTAAACTGTTGCACGGTTTTGGAAAATGGTGAGAAATTTCCAACACATAATGCACATGAGAAGGGCACTAAATTATGTATGACATCAAAATGATACATTTCTAGACCAGCAGAATAAGAATTCATTATTGACATCTAGGCTCACAATATCCCTTGCCCTGAAACAAATTAAGATATAAGACGGTCCTAAAGTCAAGGAAAAGGTGGTAAACTTTCATTATCAAGCAGTTACAGGCGAATCAATGATATATACTTCAACTGTGCCACTAAGACCAAAACATGGAGCGCGTTCGTCCAATGGGGATATAATTCACTGTGAAAGGAGATTTATTCAATGGAATTTCAAGGGTTTTGATTTGAGGGACCTTCCTCATGATAATTTTGTAGGGGGTTTGTAGCTGATAGAAAACACATAATCAATGTATTCCTCGGAGAAAAAAGACGTAACTGAAGACATCTATTCTAGGCGGCGTGGGGTGGTTGTACTCTCAAGATCTTGCATTAAGATTTGAGTGAAAACTTTCGTAATGCTCTCGTTGTGGGCAGGTTTGGCCAATTCACGCATATCTTGATCTCTTTTCTTCTCATATGTTATGATGTGATTCCAACAATCTTAGAAGCCATGACCTGTCGATGTTATAATGTGATTCCAAAAAAAAAAAAAAAAACACTCACCCAAACCCGCCCATTCACCCAAAAAACCAGTCACCACCAAAATAACAATTGCAGGTAGGTTGTTCCTGCAAACTCAAAACTATTACTGTATTGTGATGGGGCTCACCCTAGCTATCAGGGGTGGCATACTGGCCATTTCGGTTAGATCAATTTTAACCCACGCCATATACAATGTTCATTTGAACCCCATCCCTTTGTTTTCAATATTGTTTTTGTATTTATACAAGTTTTTGAGAAAACAAATTTCCATTTCAAAATCTAAGTTTTGGAAAATATAGATTTTATTTTAAGCTTAAAATTCTTTACCTAAAAAACAGTTCAATTGTTTATGTGTTGATTTTGATCACACATATTTGTACGCCAAATATTTACATGAACTTATTTTTGTGAAATTTATGAGATTTTATTGGAATTTATAAGTGTACTTTCAACTATCTTATTGGCTCAGAAAAATAATACCGTAATCAAATCAAAGCGAATATGAGGCATTCAAATTTGAAGTCGTTTATTACCTTCAAACTCAAATTCATATTCAAATTTGGTTTGAATACTAAGAATATTTCACATTTGATTCGATTTGATATTCAAACAGTTCACGAATTATTTGATTAAAGAGTTTTTTCTTCTCTTGTTATACATTTTCCCAATATGCATATACGTTTTACAATACACAATAAAGAATTGGATGTACGATATGTTTCTAGGATCCATTAGTTATAATATTTTTTCTTGGGCTTTTAGGATGTAAGTCTCTAATTTTTTCCTTTGAATATTAGTCTCCAACAATATAATATTTGAATATTAGTTCCCCACAATAAGAGTTTCACTTGATATTAAATCTTTACTATTTATTTCGGCCAAATCTTGCAAGTAATCTTGATAAAAATCCAATTAAGATGTTAAATTTTAAATTTGTCCAGAATTTTAGAGTTGCATGAGTGAGAAAGAATCACTTAGATGACAATAAACAAAAATTTAAAAGAAAAGTTCTTTACAGAAAAAAAAAGTATGAGTAAAAGAAGCTAATGAAACAAGACGCCAAGAAAGCTGTTGGATAAGTTGAATTGGCATGAGTGGAAGAAAAAGAGGCAAAAAGGTAAAAAACAAAAAATCGGGTCGGATTGGAATTGGCTTATCGGGTGATCTGGCCCGCCCCATTAACAGCCCAGGCTCGGGCTAAATTGCTGAAGAAAAACCAGAAATATAATCAATTTCTTGAGTTGAGGGGCCGCCCTAAAACCAAGAGGGCCCGTGCCAGTGCCAGTTCCAGTGCCGCAGAAATCAAATCAAATCGTAAGGGGGAGAAGAGAGCGGCGAGCTTGATCAATCATGGGAGAAGAAAAGGCAACTGAGAACGGCGACGGTTTTCACGGCGATAGTATTCATAAGAAGAAGAAGAAGAGGGCAAAGCACGAAGCAGAAGAAACCGAGGAGGCCACAAGCAAGAAGAAGAAGAAGAAGCAGAAAGAGGGAATGAAGGAGAAACCCACTGTCAGCATCGCTATCGCTGGTTCCATCATCGACAACGCTCAGTCCCTCGAGCTCGCCACCCGCGTATGTCCCCTTCGTTCTCAAAACCCTCGACTTTTACTACATTGTTCCTGTTTTTTTTACCTAAAAAATTATCTCCTCTTTCTCAGCTAGCGGGGCAGATTGCTCGTGCCGCCACCATTTTCCGAGTGGACGAGGTTAGTGACTGTTGTTTTTGATTTTCCTCGCTCTGTTGGGAAAAGAGTTAATTGCTGAACTTTCAGTTCTGGGCTGAACTGAAATTGACAAAAAACTTGAATATTTTTTATTTCTAACGCGATGAGTATGCCATTTGCTCACATTTTTGGTCCTTGATTAAGTTTGCTTATATGCTGCGCAAACTTAAGAATTATCAATGGTTATCGTCTGAACCATTAGTAACTGTTGACTTACTTTAACTTGCTTAATGCTGTAATTATTGTGCACAAACTTTTGACCCCCCATGAATTGACATTAAACAACAGAGGTTACTAGACGAAAACAAGTTGAAGCCATCCTTCTGTTGACTGTGGCATGTTCTAAGTTTTTTTTTTACCTATTGTCTTTGTTATGAGGACTTGTAAGTTTTGCCGTTTGATGGTTAATATTTAGCAGGCATTTGGTCTAGTGTCACAGCATATTTACCACCATTTTTGGTCGATTTCAATTGAGATTTGCCCAAAATTTTGAGTTACAAGTTGCAAAATGAAGAATAAGTTCATTTTTATAAGCGCCAATTAGTTAGCTGGCTTAATTGTATAAATGTTTTATATTATTCAGTGTGAACAGTTCATTTCGCTGAAATTTGGAGATTTCGATGTAGTAACATGAAATTCAGCCTCGCTCATTTTTATCTACGGTTTTAAGTCAGACAAAATTTAAACCGTGCTTAACTGTCACTGACCACCAAAGAAAATTGCTCCCAAATATATTTGTCCATTCTATTTCTTTTTTCTATAATATTCGTTATTGAGGATTGATAAGCTCTATTGCAGTCTTTGATTGGCATGTGAGATCACTGAGCCAAAGTTGTTGTTAAGCATAAGCATCAAGTTAAAAGGTTACAATTACTGTAATTTTCCACAGAAAAATTGCTAAAAGATAGCTCTTGTCTGAGCAGGTGGTGGTATTTGATAGCGAACCGCAATCAACAGATGATTCTGTTGTTACAATATCAGACGGTGGTAATGGAAGTGAAAGCGGTGCACGTTTCCTTGTGAGAATTTTGCAGTACTTGGAGACGCCGCAATATCTTAGACGTAGGCTCTTTCCGATGCACAATAGCTTGAAGTTTGTGGTGAGACCAATTAGTCTTGATATTGTTTCATGTCTGTAATTGCTGACTATATCTGAGAATCATCTTTATATCTATGGTTTTTCTCAACAGGGTTTGCTTCCCCCTCTTGATGCTCCCCACCATGTACGCAAACATGAGTGGTCCGCATACCGTGAAGGTCAACACTTATTATCCTTTATAATTTATTATATTTTTCTTATGCAAGTAACATGGAGTTCTATAAGTGGATTAAGAATAATAGAGCACAACTTAAGTTGGCTTAGCACTACAAGTACATGGATCCGGAAAGGGAAATGCGACTACAAGGTAAAACTTTAGCAATGTAAAACAGGATTTCCTCACTGCTTGCAAGACTTGCAACATCATCACCCTTACAAACAAAGACTGAAACAAGGGAAAAAATGTTACCAGCTATAACTATCACTCATTAAATTTTTAATAATGATAAACTAAGCCAATTGCGAATGATAAACTAAACCAATTGTGAAGAATGATTGTTCACACACGATAGTTAGAATGTTCTCGGAAGGGGAGAAATAATCCTACTTGTTAATCCTTAGTATAACCTAGAAAAGAAATCCATCAGAGGTGCAATCAAGGATCATTTGGTTATGTGAAGCAAGGTTTGAAAAATCAGCCGTTTGGATAGGATAAAAACCCACACCCTCTATGAAGCTAGACCAGGAACTTGGTCTGAAGGAACATGCTAGTTTCGGTGGAGATTTTATCCTTCGAGTCAATTTGATATAGGGAGGAATGCCTTGCCTATTTGAGTAGCGGAGGAGATGAGCAGTGGAGGATTGGCATTGAGGAGTATCCATGTGAAGTGGGGGCATCACTCACGACATCAAAAGGCTTGCTCTTTGAATTATGCTGGTTCCTTCTACTTTTCTAGTTAAGTGTTAATAGCTGAAAGGAATCTTGACCTTGATTTATGAAATATGAGGCTACGATAATCCAATTCAACACTGTTGATGATTAATAATTAAATAGGGATCTCCAATAAGATGTCAAATTAATTTTCACTTGTTAAAGCTTTTCATGCCACGAAGGGTTTCTGCTTGAATTAATATCCTCAAAAAGTAAATAAGTATAGAATCTTCCTTTAAGATGTCTATACTGGAACTTTGATAATCTAAATCTGAAACCATTGAAACTGCCCAAATACCTAAAAGAGTAGTTTAATATTTGTTTAAAATCATGTTTCCAAGCCCTGAGCTTACGTTTTTTGCTAGTTAATCTTAATTTTAAATTCAATAGGAAAAAATAGATTTGAATGGTATTTAAACTAAACTGGCAAATTACACTAATATGAAATTTCCATAGTAATAATGAAATAGATCTTACGTGTTCTTGTTAGCTTTTGGAATCTGAATTTGTTTCTTTGTTTGTTGTACTTTTTTCTAACGGAAAAAAATTCCCTCATTGGATTTTCTCCTTTCTGCTTTTGCTTTTGTAACTCTTTTCAAAAGCTTTATATATAATTTATGTTCACCACAAGACGAACAGGTTAATGATAATCCATGATTTCCTAACAAGTGGTATAAACAGTGGATCAGGGATGATGCTCCTAGGATGCATTTGACGAAGAAAGTATGATGTTTTGGCCTTCAAATTAGGGCTGAACTGTTTGCTGTCCAGTGGAGGAGAGAGCTGAGGTAGGGTTTAGCGGCCATATTCCGTCCGATTATGATATATATTGAAAATCATATCGAGTTTTGAGGTACCCAATAATATAGACCAATATTGCAAATATGGCTAATATTGCCGATACTGACGATATTGATAGAAGACAATTGGCCAATACCGATATTGATATTGAGATTTTGATTAATGGTTCATAATAGTTTCAGGCTGTAAAATGCAGGATATTATAATTTATATTTATTGTTTTGGGGAGATAGATTTAGAGCTTGGCCAGAAAGAGTACAAATGGATATGGACATATTCAATTGGATGTAGATGCTCATTCGCATCGGTTGCCGATATGGATATGAGTTTTCCTTACAAACGTATTAGTATTCGTGATTGAAAAGCAAATACAGATATGCTAAATACCAGATCCGATCTTTATCCAATCTGTTTGCACCCCTAATACCATGGTTTGTTCATTCTGCATAATTAATTTGACAAAAAGGAATGGATAATTAGATCATTATTATTTTTCTTTGTATAAAGGCCATAGCTCGGTCTTGAATCTAGGAGCTTTCATTTCTCAACCCAATCCCTTTACTACTGAGCCCGGTCTCACTTGCATAATAATTAGTTCATTATTGTTTGAGACCAAGTTGATTCAGGTAAGTGAAGTTAAATTTTTTTTTTCATTCATTTAGTTTTGGTTTATGGTCTATCACTACTACATCATACATTGTTTAATCATAGACTTGCATACATGGCCTGTATGATATGTATCATTTATATGTGTCGTATTGTAACTTGTTCTATTAGGTAATTTATGTTATGTAACCTTATCCCGGTGTTAGTAGAGATGTCAAATGGGCCCGGCCCGACTCGGCGGGCCAATGGCCGAGTCGAGCCCATCTCGCCCTGCCCGCAAAAATGCGGGCGGTCCGGCCCCGGGTCCAGTTTGCTGGACTTGGGTCCGGCCCGTGACCCGGCCAGACTGGGTCTGTTACGGACCCGGGCTGAGCCAGCTCGGTTAATTTATAAATTTTTAAAAAAAATCTTAAAAACCTAAATTCATGCTAAAAACTCAAAAAAATGTAAAGATTCTAAAAAAAAATCCAAAGTTAAAAATTATAAAAGTTGATGCTTTACAAAAAATTCTAAAAATAAAAATTTGACAAAGAAGGCTTCAGATTGTGAAATAACAACATAAATTTTATTACTAGTGATCCAATAAAATGGATAAATTGATACAATTTGTCAAATACAATTGAACTATAAACTTAAAATTTTTGTTACACAAGAGGGAAGCACAAAGCAAAAGAGAGTGATTACAACACTTGGTGATCACAAAGATCACAAACAACACCTCTCACAATACAAGATCTTAAAGGATATATTTTATAATGAATAGCTCAAATCTGTGGGAAAACAAAGAGTTTTGAAATGA
Source organism: Agave tequilana (assembly GCA_038442645.1). Lineage (NCBI taxonomy): Eukaryota > Viridiplantae > Streptophyta > Magnoliopsida > Asparagales > Asparagaceae > Agave > Agave tequilana. The sequence goes on from JAVJIF010007673.1 coordinate 36,268, forward strand.
AGCTCTTTGAAAACACTTGAGAAAACTTGATTGAAGATATAGATGATAGATACACAAAACTTGTATTTCTCAAAATCTTGTTTTCAAAAACTTTTCAAAACAATTCCACCCTTTAAAAAACTCTTAAAGATTTGAAAATAAAGCTTAAACACTTATTTCACAAACACTAGAGAGTGGAAGAGATTAAGCTCAGAAAACATGTCGAATATACTTATAAAAATCTTGAAGAAAACTCTCCTCAAGACCCCTATTTATAAGGTCCAAAAAAAACTAGTCGTTGGGAGTCAAAATATGCCAGAAATGGCGGTCAACCGCCAACGATCAGATTTTTGATCGTTGGGGGTTTCCGATCAACCGGGCGGTCGACCGATCCCATCATCCAGCGAGTCAGGCTTTCTGGTTATCGACCGAGCAGTCGACCAAAAACAACCAAGAACACTGAGCCACTCCAGCGGTCGGCCGACACACACAACCAGTAGGCCTGTGCACATCCCGTCGACCGGGCTCAGTCTCAAAACAATATAAATGGTGTTTTTTAAACATTTTTTAAACTCAATTAAATTCTAATAAATATCATAAAATAAGTTTATGTAAATATATTGAAGTATAAATATGTGTGACCAAAATCAGCACATGTTACAAACATGTGAACTTGTTTTTGAGAGATGAAAATTCAATTTAGAAACCAAAATCGTATTTTTTGAAAATCTAACTTTTTAAATGAAAACTAGTTTTTTAAAAACTCCATAAATACAAGAACAAGCTATTGAAACTCAGTAGAAGTCCAATGTGTATGGATAGAATCTAATACACATATAAAGTAATATAAACTTGTTTTTGACTGCATATTCTTATAGAAATAACTTTTTGTAAAAACAAAACTTGACCTCATGAAATCAACTTATCAAAATAAGTTTCTTGAATAAAAGAAGCACAAATATGTATAGATGAAATTTAATACTCATATAAACTAACGTAAACTTGTTTTGATGAAATCTATTCATGAAACCAAGAACGAATCCAAAAACGGGTTAAAACGAAAACTGAACTGTTTTTTTTGTGTGTGTCTGTATAAGCTTGAGCAATCAAAACTAATTTCTTCTTTACAAGAATTCTAAACTCACAACCACTAGGCACAAGTCTTCTAGAAGATTTTCTTCTCCATGTAGACTTGATCCAAACTTGATTCTCTGAGTTAGACTCCATCTTGAGTACTTGATATGTTCTATAAGCTTGAGCTCTTGAATCACTATGTGTTAGCTTAAAGAAGCTAACACCAACTAAGATCTTGATTGAATATCTGAAACTTAAACAACACAAGATTATTAGTACTATATCTACATAAGTTAATCATCATCAAAACTAGAGTGATAGGCCTTTGAGCCAACAAAATCTCGTACAAAAGACAACTCCTACCAATATGGGACTAAAATAAAGAGGTAAATGAGCCTAGCCTAAAATAAATAGTAAAAGAGCCTAAACAAAATATAACAACTAGTGATTCCCATCACACTATGTGACGGTATTGCTTAATATCCTCAGAAGCATATTGGCCGAACAAGATAGTATCATTCGCAAAGATGACATGTATAATGGGTTTCAATTGTGGTGGCTTGAAACTTCTCACCTATTTCTGATCTGTGTGATGCCGAACTAGCGGTGTTAATGCTTTTGTTTTGGGAATAAACAAAATTGGTGATAAATGGGCACCTTGTTAGAGGGTTTTCTGCAACGATTAAACATTAAGCCCATGCTCAATCAGATAATTCTGCTAGCTATGTCGATGTATGCTATGTGGTCCATGCTGTACTGGTGAAATAAACAACTTTTGGGATATACGCAATCACAATTTGCATGGAATAGGGCTATGACAATAATTCTTGAGCAACTTTCCTTCAAGATCAGAGACACCACCTTCGAACTTTACCAGGTTGGGCCCACAATTACTTGTAATGCTACGGGGACCGTATGTACTATGCCCATATTATTGTAATTCTGAGATCTACCGTAAAGAAGAAGAAAAAAACATTATAACACATCGCTGCCTCCGTGCTTTGTAAGTTTCAACTTTGTACTGGATACGGTTTCATACCAACCAATTCAACACTCATGTACCAACATATGCTTAACCTGCACCACAGAAACCTGGTTGACTGATCTTTGTTATCTGGAGGCTACATGGATGGTACTAGTATTAAGCCTATTTGATGTAATACATGATCGCAATCACCTTTGAATACAAATAAAAAAGAAAAACTAGGGTTTTACAAGAAATAAAATTAAAAGAGAGATTAGAGTTGGAGAAAGAACCAGATAACTTTGGGCTTCGCACCCCTTACGTAGGCTTCACACCCCTTACACCACGGGCTTCGCATCCAAAACTCAAGAGCACTCTCAAGAGAATTTTAGCTGGAAAAAGTTTTAATTATTCATTGTTTACTTATTCATTGAGTTGAGCATCTTTATATAGGCTCTTATAAAGTGAATTTCTCGGATATAACCGATGTGGTACTAAATGCAAGATAAACAAAACACATCTCTAAATAAGCTAAGGTATGAAAAGATAACTGGGAACTGGCGTGATGTCCTCATCAATTCCTTGGGGTGAGAGAAACTCGACCCTGTCGAGTGAGGACTCCTCACGAAGCATCTCAAAGGGCCAAGGTGGTGGTCATATCAGCATCACTGGTACGCCATGTTGATACCATAGTGGTGAAGGTGGAGCTGGTCTCCGTGACGGGTCAGCTGTGAAAGATGGCAGCTCGATCAAGACATAGAGAGTAGACCAAGGCACATTATCCCTGCTGAAGACGGAGCTAATACCAGAATCTCATGGGCTATCTAACTCACAAGCAATGGAAGCAATCCTCTTCAGGGCCCTATCGAAGTCTTTACGCCAAGCGTGCAACTTCCTCACAGACTCACAGTGATTCATAACCATCACCTTATTATCAATCACAAATTCTTGCAAATACTATACGGGTACGCAGCAAATTTGTGAGTATCATTGCAAATTACTATCGGTCTAATGACCTCATCAATATATGCAACATGCAAATGCAATGTAGTAGGCTCAACTATCTCATTCACGTCATCACTGGTGCTATCAGACATGTGAATTTCATCAATAACCAGTGTGTCGGCACCAACTGCTGTGTCTTCAATTATACTAACAGTATTGGAAGGAACGTGGACTTCCTCAATAACCTCCGAGACGTCAACTTCATCACTAGACACAATTCTAACATGTTGACTCTCCGAAGGACACTGATAATCATAATATCCATATCCCTTACATTTAGAACACCTGGCCTTAGCATTGACTAGCGTTTTGAAAGTTAAGTCCAACCTTAATGCAACATCAAAGGTCTCTTCAACAGTGTCTAAGTTATAGGGGCCAGTAATCATACCACGTTTTATTTTAGGTCGTAAATCCCAAACAAACCTAGTTACAGTCTCAGAAGGGTGCTCTCTCCCTTCACTACGATGAGTTAAGTCCTTAAATATGACAATGTAATCATGAACGGACATATGACCCTTTGGAGGTTGTGCAAGCAAACAAGCAGATGCAGTGAAGAACCCTAGAGTCAGATAAACTAAATGTATGCACTAAATGAACAAAATACCTTAAAATTTAAGTTCTAAATGCAAGGAAAAAATGCATTTCTAAAATGATGAAAAGTGATAAATGCTGATGCAACCACTAGATCGAAGCTAATAGCATTTCAACCAACAAATTATAACAATCCATATAGTAGTTGCAAGTAATTTAACAGTTAACGATTCAGGTCAAGTTAGGATATCACCTCGAGAATGGCACAAATCGGGACAGAAACAAGCTCTAGACTGTGGTGTGATGATCTGCTGAGCTGAATCTGGCAGACGACCGAAGCTTGAACAAGAATATGAAGGCTGTAGATGTATAATGTTGCTCTCCACGAATTTGTTACTTTGAAAACGGCTCGAATCGAGCTTGAAACGAGCTAAAAATGGACGAATGTTGGGGCTTTTGGGAGACATGAAAAGTAACAGGGAGGTTACTGTTAACTGTGAACAGTAACAGGTCGATTACTGTTCACTGTGAACAGTTTTTTTTTCTTTTCTTTTTTCTGGTTTTTTTCTAATTTTCTGTTTTTTTCTGTTTTCTTTTCTGTTTTTTTCTGTTTTTCTTTTTTTCTTTCTGTTTTCTGTTTTCCTCTTTTTTTTGCAAAGTAGATCTAGATCTAGATCTAGATCTAACAGTAATTGATTTTTTTGCTAAGTAGTCAGATCTAGATTTAGATATAGGATTTGGGGAAGAGAAGAAATTCGAAAGGGATTGAGATTAAAGCTCTGATACCAAATTGATGTAATACAGGATCACAATCACCTTCGAATACAAATAAAAAAGAAAAACTAGGGTTTTACAAGAAATAAAATGAAAAAAGAGATTAGAGTTGGAGAAAGAACCAGATAACTTTGGGCTTTGCACCCCTTACGCGGGCTTCACACTCCTTATACCTCGGGCTTCACACCCAAAATTCAAGAGCACTCTCAAGAGAATTTTAACTGAAAAAATTTTAATTATTCATTGTCTACTTATTCATTGAGTTGAGCCTCTTTATGTAGGCTCTTATAAAGTGAACTTCTCGGATATAACCGATGTGGTACTAAAAGCAAGATAAACAAAACACAACATGTCTAAATAAGCTAAGACATAAAAAGATAACTGGGAACTGGCATGATGTCCTCATCACTATTTGGCCGCTAATTTCTTTTACATACAGTAAAGTACAAATTAGTTGTTTCTGCATGAATTTTTATGATCATTTTTCAGTCTGGAACTTTTGCTGGGTTAGCTTTGAAGTAGTCCACATTAATCTCTAATAAAAATTGGAGCTTTGCAGATTGGACTAAAAGATTAGCTGATAAGCTTGACATGCTCATTTTTGACCCAAAATGTTTCAAATATTTGGTCCTATCAAGTATTAAATTAACACCTCCAAATAGAACATTTGAAGATGAATGTGTTTGTCTGCTTTTAGGATTTGCATTCCTTGTGGATTTGAGCTGTCATTTTCTCATAGTAGTTACATGTGAATATATTCATATTATTCAAAAATGAAGTTTATGTTCTCAAAGTTTCGTCTTTTCTTAGACAACTATCTGTATGCTTCCTTTCTGGGATTCATTTAACTTTGCAATATCTATAACAGGGATAACATTGAAAGAGAATTCTTCAAATATAAAGGGAACACTTGTTGATGTTGGGTTAAGTAAGGTATGCTCTAATTAATGCGTGCCAAAAGTTTTCTTGGTAACTGCAGTATTGTGAATTCATGTAATTCTTTCTCTAAAGAAATAGTACAAATTTATAAGTCCCTTATCTTTTAACTTATTTTGGTGATAGTTGTGCAAGGTATTTATGTCTACTGCACTTAAAATATAATAACAATTTGCTGGTAGTGCTGGTACTTTTCTAAACCTTCTTGATAGGGACATCAGTTAGGACTTCGAACCTACACTGGGAGGCGTCGCCGCGTTTCATCGTTATGGTTCGAGTAGGGCATGTGGACTCGAGTTAGAACGAACTAGTTATCCTAGCTGCTTCTATTTGTTTCTATTTTTTTTATTTAGTTTTAGTTATTTAGTCCTATATTGGTTGTAGTGGGATTTCTTTTTTTGTTGTAAGCCTATAAGGCAAAGACTTTTGTTGAATTAGCTAGTTTCTGGATGAATTAAAATTGCTTTGAAAAGCTTGTAGCCAGAGAGAGATTCCCAAATTGTGTTTGGTTCTTCATCATCTTGGTATCAGAGCTTAAATCCTGAATTCTTCCAAAAAATTCAAAAAAATCCCTACTTTTCTCCCTACATTTTCTCTCTCATCTTTCTTCCCCTGCCTGCGCCCGCCAACAAAAAAAGCTCCTTTCTCATCATCCTCACCAACCTACTCTTCCTCCAAACTCGTCATCTCCGCCTCGCCCTCGTCAGCACTACCTCGTGCCCTCGCCACTGCAACTCCCTCAATGCCAACATCACGATATCAGATTGCCTCCTTCCTCGCAGGCCTCGATTCGCGTCGACAACCTAAAGATTGACATCACCATACCTCTTCTTCGTTCACGCCAACGTTATCCATGTCTCGCCATAACCGCTACCACTAAGGTCTTTCATCGCCGTCGCCGCCTTTAGCATCACCATCAACATCGCTATGAACTCGACCCCTCCTCGTCCTTTCCTCTACTTCGACGTTGCCACCAACTCAAGATCTCCGTCGCCTCGATCTAAACCGCTGCCTCGATCTGAGCCGCTGCATCACCACCTCTTTAACCTTCCTGCGCCACCCGCTGTCGAGTAGCCTATTCTTCCCTGAGTTCGTCGAACAACATTAAAGAGAAGAACATCTTAATTTCGGGTTTTTAAAGTGAACCCGACTTGTACCCGAATCCACCACAAGAAAGAGCAAATCCAGGTTTAATTAATATACTCGATTGCTACAGAAACGAATTCCGCTTGCTACAACGAATTCTGCTTGCTATAGTAGCGGATCCAGAAGCACAATACAAACCCATAAGCTCATTATTGCATTTTCGGACAACAACTTGGCGATTCAGAGCCCGATTTGAATGATTTTCGAGCAGTTGGGTTCGTGACAGCGAGAGCTTCACTCCAGGTAATCAGTACTCATGTACAATTCCTTTGAACTAAATTTTGATACTACTTTAAATTCTGTCATTATAATTCGTTGATTATCTGCTTTCCACCAAATTGTGAGGTAGTATATCTGCATAACTTTAACTTACACATCTCTGTATTAACTTAGGGACTTTCTAAAACAAAACGGAGATCGAAGCAGTTGCATAAAATTAATTTTTACAATATTTTAAAGCTTATTGCAATATTATTATGTTTAGTCCCTATTTTAAACTTTCAAGCTCTCCGAAAGATCAATTACTTTATTTTGTACATTGCTTGGTCGAACTATTGCTGATTCTCTTCATCTCATACATCTTGCACATTGCATTAGAGTCTGTTAGTTGCATATACAAGATATTAGATTGCATTCATAAAATAAAATAAACACATAAAAGAGCATAATCTAATCATTTAGAACATAGCAATAGTTTAGTTGTGCATGCCCACCCGTATAGTGGCAGAGACTATCATTTTGATGAAGCCAGTGTCACTATGAGTTTCAATCTAGAAAACCTAGTACGTCTATGGATCCCCACCTCCTAACCATTCTTGAAGACATTAAAAACCAACTTAACAACTTAGGTCAAAGAATGGATAGGATAGAAAATGACTGTCGTGATGAAGATCGTCAATCCAGCCCACGCCAGGGGATAAAGTCCCTAAGAATCATGACCGTCGTTAGGAAGATAATTAGTACCTAAAGAACATCAAGTTGGACGTGTCAAACTTCGACGGTCGCTTGGACCCACATATTATCTAGATTGAGTAATGAGTCTAGAGTGATATTTCAAGTGGTATGAGATATCCCAAGAACGATGAATTCACTTTACTGCTATGAAACTGGTGGAACAGGCTTGGTACTATTGGTCAAAAGTCGAGAAGTTAATGGCCATCAGGAGGCAAGAACCTGTTCAAATGTGGGAAGAAATGAGAGCTAAATTGAATCAAAAGTACATTCCAATCGCGTTTCAGGATCAACAACTCGACACGTGGGGTAGGCTTAATCAAGGGAATCAGTCTGTTGCTGAGTATATTGAAATTTTTGAGTAGTTCCTGACTCAATGTAACAAATTTGTCGATGAATCTCCAACAATGACCCTATCTAGGTTTAGGTCTGACCTTTGTGAAGATCTTCGTAGTGAACTTTTTAGAGGTGTTTGTGACATTGAGTATGTTTATCAAATAGTTCGAGACTTAGATATTTCTCGAGGATTCTATTTTCAGGACGACTTAGACTATAAGAACTAGTCCGCTAAGTCTAACCCAGAGCGATCACAATACAAGAACCCCAATAGTTCCATCCAAAAAGAAGGTGACAAAGGAAAATAACATGTTGAAGGGAACCCTGGATCAACTGTCGCATCGCACTCAATGCTATAAATGCCAGGGCTATGGTCATGTGGAGAAAGTTTGTTCCAGTAAATTCAAAGCCTTCTATTTGGGGGAACAACAAGATCAGGAAAGGGAAGACACACAGAAGGAAGTTGTGTACCTAGGCAACGAGGGAAGTGACTCTGATGATGCCACTGAACAAGGAGAGCGTTTCACATCTGTTCAACGCATCAATGTCGTTAGATGTACCCTAGCTCATTCTAACGAAACTGACAACTGGCATATGACCACAATCTTTCACAGTTGGATGAAAATTGGTGATAAAAACTGTAAAATCATTATTGATAGTGAGAGTTACATTAATGTTGTGTCTTTCAGGCTAGTCTCCACGATAGGTTTGAAAGCAGTTCCCCGCCCTTGTTCTTACAAAGTCTCTTGGGTTAACATTGAACGAGAGATGCCTTGTATCGGCGCAATTTGCAACATACAATGATAAGATTTGGTGCGACGTGCTAGCCAGGGGTACTATGGGTCATATGATTCTTTGAAGACCTTACTCATTTGACTTGGATGTCACCTTGAGGAGAAAGGCTAATACTTGTACCTTTACCCATAAAGGACAAAGGATTAAATTGATCCCAAGTTAACAAAAAATTGAGAGAGCAGAGAAGAAATCTATCGCACTACAAGAGAAAAAGGGGCTCGATTAGCCCTAAGGAGTCCAAAAGAGAGGTAATGCAGGGTAATCGACATAGACATCTTATAAATTTAAGTCCTAGGACACAACAGCATACTAGGGTGTCTGAGTCAGCTATATCATTTGCATACCATATTTATAAACTGCATATAGATATCAACACTCCAATTCAGAAATAAAATGCAAACTATAAAGCTTATGCAGATTTGTATAAATGGTTCGGATTCGTCCGAAACAGTATCCCTCTAGTACTGTGAAGAAATTGTATGGACCTTTTAAAAGTTTGAGAAGGATTAATTCTAATGCATATATGTAGATGTTTCACTGATTTAGTATTAGTCTTTTTGTTAATATTGAAGATCTGGTTGCTTCTAAAGGTCAAATATTTTCTCTTGATAAACCTCTGTTGAATAAACCTTCCCCTGAGCCTACTTTTGAGAGACCCTCCTTACCCCTACTCTCTTAAGGAAAACCCAACCACACAGCAGAATAAATCGATGAAATTATTAATGATCATATTGTCTCTACTAGAGATGGTGGTTATTAAAAGTTTCTACTTCGTTGGAAAGGATTACCTGATTCTGCGAATTCTTGGATTGATCGAGTAGAGCTTCAACGGTTGGATCTAGATCGCCTAGAGCATTACGAGAGCCGAGGAGGCCTACACTCGACGGGGTTGAGTTTTTCCCAACCCTGGGAGAACGATGGGGACATCGGGTCAGGATTTCAGACCTACACTGGGAGGCGTCGCCGCATTTCATCGTTATGGTTCGAGTAGGGCATGTTGAATAGTCAGAACGGACCAATTATCCTAGTTGCTTCTATTTCTTTCTAGTTGTTTTATTTAGTTTTAGTTATTTAGTCCATATTGGTTGTAGTGGGATTTCTTCCTTTATTGTAGGCCTATATAAGGCAAAGACTTTTGCTGAATTAGACAGTTTTTGGATGAATTAAAATTGCTTTGAAAAGCTTGCAGCCAGTGTGCTTGGGTGAGAGACTCTAGGAGAGATTCCCAAATTGTGTTTGGTTTCCCATCACTTCTACATCTTACATGTACAACATTACACTACTTTTTCTGTTATTAAATGGTTGCACCATCACATTTGAGCATATTTGTTTTGGAATTTTTTTTTTTATATTTTGTCTTGTAGCAAGTTACTATTTGGCTCAACATAGTACTATAGTAGTTAGTAGTATATGATCTTTGGTAGAATGTAGCTTTCCTTGCTAAATATACGTATCATGTCCTGAACGATTCAAGATGTGATGTGAGACAAGAATAGTAATTGTTCATATTAGTTTGCAATTGGTAAGATCTAGTAAACAATATTGTGTTATCTGTTACCGTTCGTGAGAGGTTTGGATGATAAATCCAAATGCATTGAACTTCTAACTTCGCAACTCTGAAAAATCCCTAAAACATTAAGGTTCTTTACTTTGGCAACTCACAAATGTTTTTATCTTGTGCAACAATTTATGCCTTTAAACATGATTATTGGACTGAATGTGCTTCCTATCACAAGTCTCGATCTGAATCCTGTACAAGGGTGGATTCATATGTGAATCCAAACACAAGAACAACGACAACAAAGACTTTACCCGAAATCATAAGGCTACATGAGCTCTTTGTCTCCATCCAGTTCTGTTGAGGGCCATCTCCTCTGTTAAATAACTTAAATTAACAATTTATCATATTCCTAAATGAACTACTATCGTAACCTCTTCAACTGCCTTTGTCCATGTCCTATTAGGTCTATCCTTAATCCTCATTGTTCCATTACTATGATTCTATTGGTCTTAGCTGTGCAATTGATCTCCTCATGTCCAGACCAATTACACCAATTCTCCCTTAATTTATCCTCAATTAAAGCTATAAACCTCGAATGAATGTGAATCCATGCCCCACAGTGAAAGTAAAATATGTATTCCATGTCCTTTTAGGACTACCCTACCCCTCGTTGCTCTGTCACTGCAATTCTATCAGTCTTAGCCTGTGCAGTTGGTCACCTCATGTTCAAACCTTTTCAACAACTCCCCTTAATTTACCCTCGATTTAAGATGCATATAAACCTCTGATGGACGCGACTCTAAACCCTTCAATGAAAGTAAAATCCTAATCTGATCAAAGAGAGCGCACGAAGGATTCCTAACCGGGATGGATACTAGTTCTATTGCTTACTCTGATTTCTACCCACAATAGCTGCTTTTCTTGCACCTTCCTTTATCTTCTCCCAAGTAGATTTCTGCTGAGTGGGGGACAGGGAAGTATTAAAAGGTGTACGGGCTGCATATTTTCAACCTGAAACCATTTAATGTAAGTTTACAGGCATTATGGTCAAGCTGATTACACCTCACTCAGACTCAGGTGGTAAAGAGGCGCGAGTGGGTTACAGGAAAGTCCCAAGTTCAGGTCTTGATGTAAGCCAAAAAAAGGAGGAAGGAAAAAAAAAAAATTTTAATCAGCTGAATTGGAATTATGGAACAATTAATACTGTCAATATAAGGCAAGTACTTCTGTTATAGTCATGTTAGACAATATATATTAATTATTGAAATTACCTTTCTTATGAACTATGGTCTAAGTGAACTACAATTTCCTTCCTTTTTGTAAAGAATTTATGGCCATCTAATATCCACAATCTTATTTTAATATGATTGTTGTTGAAGAGTGACTATGACCATCTGTTCAGGTTGTTATGCTCACATGGCATGAAACTTATGGTAGCGAATGACTGAAATTTATTTAATTTGGGGACCCTCACACTTAACTAGAAAGGAAAGGAAACCTACATAAATAGAGGAGCAAATGCCTTGATGTTACCATGGTGCCGATGTTCCCCCTTCATTTGTGTACTCATTCCCTCGAAACTTTCTCCTCCACTGCCAATCTCTCGTACTACTAGAACAGGTGAGGCGGATCACTCAACTCTTATCGGGAATGCTGAATACCTTGAGTGATGCTATTTTTTATAACTTTCCAAGGAAGAAATGGCTCTATTGTTAATTCATTTTGGTATTGTTTCATTAGTTTCTGTCCCATCTAGGACTAATATGGACTGAAAGATAAAATCTTTGTCAAAACCAGCTCGTTTCATATGAATCCGGGTTTAGAAGTCTAATTTTTGAAGCGGCCAGGTGTTTTTCTGCTCAGAAGCATCCTGGTCCATGTTGGGATTGCTGAATCTTCAGATCTTTTAATCTCTTTGTAATGACAGTTCATAACCTCTTCATTGTGCTCTAATTCTGTTATCATATAAGTGTGCTAGTGATTTGGCATTAAGCCTATAACTGTAATTGATTTGACTTACCGCTGTCTTTAAGAAAACGTACATAACCGGAGATCTCTGTTTGGGAGTGTAAAACTCATAAATTGTATCGGGCTTGTTATTTTCTCAGTGAAGAAAATCGAAGAACATTTGAAACTAGGACATGGAACCCCACTTCTTACCCCACTTTAATAGTGGAAGGGTACATGATAGTGCCAGTTATAAATAAATTACTGATACCTTAGGCTACCAAAATACTGGGTTAATTAATTGGAAACTTCAATTCAGCTTTCGGGCAACACAATATTATAAGATGTAGATTTGTGTTAAGCACTTAAGTTATTAGTATTTGGGTTATTGGGATATTGGGTTATTACTCATATTTACTTATTTACCCTCCTTGTCTTCTATATATATCTTGTAACTGTTTTTTTAATCTAATATACAATCATCTTTTAGCGTTTTATATTTCTCTACATGGTATTAGACAATGTTCAAAATAACGATAACGTAATGATGACGTTTTTCCTTTGTTATGTTAAGATAGGTTATAACGTAACCATAGCGTAGGTTACACGATTTAATATTTATTTAATAAAAATAAGTATATATACTAAATTTAAGAATTTTAATAAATAAAAAAATAATTTTAAAAATCTAAAAAATCTAAAAAAAATCAAAACAATGTATAACACATGAATATAGCCATGTTATTCAATCTACACAAACAAGCAAGAATTATAACAATTAACAAGCATGATAATTGAATTATAACAACTAATAAGCATGATAATTTAGCAAAAAATTAACAAGCATGATTTTTCTATCTTTGAATCAGTGTTTTAAAAAACCCGTTTTATAACCCGTTATAACTCGTTATATAACATAACACTGACTGATCGTTATGTAACAGGTCTAAAAAAACGCAATGTTTGATAACTATGGTTATTTTGCTCGTAACTTACGTTACGTTACGTTACGTTATTAATGTAACACACTGAAACCTATGTTACAGTGCAAGTCGACTTTTTATAACCTTATATTCTCTTGGTCTAGGGTAAAAAAAATCCCCAAATTCGCTCGCTTGCTTGTCCTCTCTGCAATATTGTCATCGTATCCTCGTCGGCGTAAGAAGACATACCTCCGATCGACAGCAAAAGAAAAAGACCTACCTCTGATGGATATCCGTCGTAGTGGTTCTCGCTGGCATCGCTCTGAGATCGGGGGAGAGAGAGCAGAGAGATCGGGAGGGGGAGAGAAAGCAGAGAGAGATTGGGAAGGGGAGAGAGCAGAGAGAGATCGGAGAGATAGAGAGCAGAGAGATCAGGGATAAATATCGGAGAGAGTGAAGGACACGGGGGGTTTAATTGAATAGCATATTGTAGATTGAATTATGAATTATAATGAATAACATAACTAAAAATTATGAATTATGATTGAATCATAAATTATTGTAGATTGAATTATGAGTCTATGTAGATTGAATAGCCTGGTTAAAAATTATGAAATATGTGAGTCATATTGTTATTTGTGTAGGTGAAATTATGAATTATAATTTGTGAATGTGAAAAATTATTCTGATACTTGCTAAAAATTATTGCGAGACTTGCTAATGTATTGATATTTTTTAGATTTTTTTTAAAATTATTTTCTTATTTATAAAAAAATCTTAAAATATAGTATATATATTTATTTTATTAATTAAATATTAAATCGTGTAACCTACTTTATGCGTTACGTTATAACCAATGTTTTAAATTTCGGCCGAAATTTCGGTTTGAAGACGGGGCCGACACGCAATTGGAAACCAATTTCGAATTTCGAAATTGGGTATATGTCGCCGACATTTTGGCCGATATCCAAATGTCGGCCGATTCAATGTCGGCCGACATCTTTTGTTGGGTTTGTTATTGATACCCAACCCGACCCGACCTCATTAACCCTTAAAACCCTAATCCCTCTTTTATCTTCCCATTACTCTCCCGATCTCCATCAAGTTTGTTTCGCCGCCGACTCCAGCGAGGAGAGGAAGAAGCAGCAGCTCGTCGATCGTCGATCGTCAGCCCAGCCTCGTCGATCGTCGACGCAGCCTCGTCGATCGTCGACCCAGCCTCGTCGTCATCGGTCACAGCCTCATCGCTGATCCTAGCGTCGTCGTCCAAGTCGTCGTCGAAGGTTTATTCTCTCTCTCTCTCTCAGCTTTCTCCCGCTGTCTCTCTCACTCCATCCCCTTCTCTCTCAGCTCTCGATCTCTCTCTCAAATCTCGATTCTCTCCCTGCTCTCTTTCCCTCCATCTCTCTCGCTGCCTTTTGATTTCTCTCTCAGCTCTCGATCTCTCTCTCACTGCTCTCTCTCCCGCAGTGCTCTTTAACTCTCCTTCCATCTCTTTTTGATCTCATTTAACATTTGATTTTTTTTTAAAATTGCAGATCCTTTTGGAGATCATTCCAAGCACAAAATTTTGAAAGAATTATATTGATCATCCAAGGAAACTGTAAGTGGTTACTGGTTAAATATTTAGACTTTCTCTTTCACTGCTCTATCTTCTCTCTCCCTCTTTGCGCTCTAAATTGCAGCCATGCTGCTCTCTTTCGCTCGATCTCTCTCTCACCCTCCAAACCTCCCTCTCTGCTCTCTCACTCGCCGCTCTCCCTCTCTGCTCTCTCTCTCACTCGCCGCTCTCCCTCAGTCCCTCTCGCTCTCTGATCTCTCCCTCGCAGAGAGGAGAGATCAGAGAGCGAGAGAGAGAGGGAGAGCGGCGAGTGAGAGAGAGCAGAGAGGGAGGTTTGGCGGGAGAGAGAGAGAGATTGAGAGAAAGAGAGACTCTGCAGAGTCTACACTCTGTAGTGAAAGCGCAATTTACTGTATTGTTAAAACTTGATTAACAATTTAGTAATTACAATAATGTTAAAATTTGTCATAGGCATATACTGTATTGTTAAAATTTAGGAAATATATTGAATATTTTAAAACATTTTTTTCAGTTTCTTTGTGAATAACTGAATATTAAAATGATGTAGATAATTTAGATTAAGTGATGTCTCTTAATTTGCTTGCAAAATAAAGATTAAAACATAAGATACAATTACAACAATACTTTCACTCCATTTATACGAGGCAACAACACATAATTACATAAATAAAGATTAAAAATACAATTAGCAATATTGTTATTTGCTTGGCTTGGCTTTGTTATTTGATTGGCTTCATCAAGATAACAACATCCACGTGCACCAATTATGTATGATGTCCAATACGGCAATACCTGAACAAAAAAATTAGAAAAGTTAATTTTAGAGATGTAAAGTAAGAGAAATACCTAAGAAATAAATAAACAAGATAAGAATATAAAAAAAGAATACACCATTTACCCACCATTAATTCTTAGTAATTTAAAAGGTTTGAAGTAATTATTTTTATTATCTTGATCATTTCTTGTTGTTTACATGTATTTAACCTTCTTTTTAAAGGTAGGAAGTGCAAATCAAAATGTCTTCTTCTGCAGCATCTAGTGAAGCACCCTCTATCACAGGCGGGTCTAAATTGAAAGATCCATGTTGGGAACATGCAATAAGAGTCGGTAATAGTACCCAACAATTACGTTGCAAATATTGCAACCAATTTATGTCGGGGGAGTAAGCCGTTTGAAACATCTTGCGGGACGACAAGGTAATTGTGCACCATGTTTGAAAGTCCCTGAGAATGTGAAGGTGAAGGTGATAGAATTGTTGAAGGAAGCTGATGCAAAAAAGCAATCTAAGGCGGCTGGTTTTCAAGCTTTAGCTGATGACGTGCGCATTGGAGAGGATGAGTATGATTATCAAGATCCAAATGATTGCGCATCTCAAAGGACCAAGTTTGGATCCGTCTCCATCAAAGCAAAAGGACCGATGGACAAATTTACTCAACGAACTCCGGAAGAGTTGACGACGGGGTTCGCTAAATCTAAGCAAACGACAATGGATTCCAAACAAAGAAAGAAGAGAAGAGAAGACACCATTAGATACATTGGGAAATGGTTTTATGAAGCTGGGATTCCCTTCAATACCGCTACTCTTCCCTCATTTCAGCAAATGTTGATAGCTATTGGAAGATTTGGTGAAATGATGGAGGCCCCCTCACCTTATGAGCTTAGCGAGACTGTTCTCGAAAAAGACGTGGAGGAGACACAGGACAATCTCAAACCGTTCAAAGAGAGTTGTATTGTTAGTGGTTGCACGCTAATGACCGACGCTTGGTCGGATCGAAAGAATAGGAGTTTGATGAACATCGTTGCCCACTGTCCAGCAGGAACAGCCTTCTTGCATTCAGAGGATGCTTCAGCAGAAAAACACGATGCACACTACATCTTTCAATTTATTGATAAAGCAATTAGAGATGTAGGGCCAGAAAATGTGGTTCAAATTGTGACTGACAATGCATCAAACAATATGGCGGCCGCAAATATTATGCAATTGAAGAGACCTAACATTTTTTGGACTTCTTGTGCTGCACACACAGTGAATTTAATGCTAGGGGACATTGCCAAGATCAAACCTATTCGTAATGCTATCGTGAATGGGAGATCCGTGTCAGTTTTCATATATAGCCACACAATCACCCTTATCTTGATGAGAGATATCGCAAAGGGAGATCTTCTAAGGCCTGGGGCTACTAGGTTTGCCACTGCATTCCTCTCCTTAAATTCTATGAGGGAGAAAAGAAAAGAGTTGAAGGAAATGTTTACATGTGAAAGATAGTTGCAGCATCCTCTTTCCGAAAAGAATGTGGGAAAGAAGGTATAATTTATAAATTTTTAGTTCTTGAATTATAATTAGAAATTATTTTATCCTGATTGTTGACTAATTTATTATTTATATTCGTAGGTTGCTGATATTGTTGGTTCCAATAGATTTTGGGACAATGTGGATCTTGCTCTTAAACTTTTTCACCACTGGTGAAAGTTCTTCGACGAGTTGATGGTGATAAACCATCCATGAGATTTCTTTATGATGACCTCGAAAGAGCAAAGGAAGACATTAAAAAAATCTCGACTCAAAAGAGAAGAAATATATTCCTATATGGAATATCATTGACAAAAGATGGGAGGATAAGCTTAAGGGGCCTTTGCATAGAGAGGGACACTACTTGAACCCCTACACTTTTTACAAGAAGAAGATGGAGATTGAAAGGCCGGCATCTTTATGGATGGGCTTGTTGAGGTCATGCATAGATTCTACCCAGAAAAGCACGAAACTCTCAACAAGATAACTGACCAGTTGGCTTTGTATCAATATCAAAAAGGTTCTTTTGGGAGAGACTGGGCAAAAAAAGGAGCAGAAAATCCTAACCTTAATCCAGGTACATTGCTTGATATATTTGTTATTAAATTTAATGAAAAAATTATAAAGCTTAATTTATTGGTGACTTTTCTATAACTTTCAATTGATTAGCTAATTGGTGGATGATGCATGGGACTGATGCTCCCGAGTTGAGAGAAATGGCAATGAGACTCTTAAACTTGACAACCAGCTCGTCCGGGTGTGAGAGAAATTGGAGCACCTTTGAGACGGTATAAAACTATTATTTTTGGACTAAGAATTTCTTTTAGAAGTCTAAATTTCTGTGCATTATTAATTTGTTTAATGATTTTCTTTTCTAGGTCCATACAAAAAAGAGGAATAGACTAAGTCACAAGAAATTGCAAACTTAGTCTTTGTCAAGTTCAATGCAAAAATCAAGAGCAAAACATCATCGATTAATAGAGATCCATTGGCAGCTATTGATGATGAGGAAAGAGTCACCGATTGGTTGGTGCCTCCAAAAACAAATGGAGCTCCCGTTTCAGAAAGCGATGATGAGGTCTTTCCCGGAGAAGGATTAACATGGAGGCAAGTTGGAAAATCCTCGGGAGCTACTATAAAGAAAAGAAAGTTCAAGAACAAAGTTGAAGACTTTTAAGAGAAGAGCAAAAAGCGGGGGCCCATCAAATAATGAACGCGAAGAAGACATGGAATCATCCAGTTCGGAGTCATCATCAGAGGATGAGAGCCATGAGGTGGAGCTTAATTTAATAAGGAATGATGTGATCGATTCAGAGGACTCAGAGCCGGAGTTTTCGGAGGATTGAGAAGGAGATATCACCCGAGTCACTTTTACCTTATGAAAATATATTGCTTTGAGCTTGATTTTGAAATGTGTTTAAGAACTATCTTTGATGTGTAACTGTGTTTTTTGAATTTTATACTATTGGAAAGTGGAAACATGGACTTGATCTTTCTTAGAATTATAGCTTTCTATTGTTTATTATTTTTGAAAGTATTTTTTCTCATTGTTTATTTAGATAACTTTAATCATTTCTGTATATTAGCTTGTATATTGATTCTATGTTCATTGTTTATATTTTGTAGGTTGGCTACAACTTGAAGGTTTCATTCATAGTCGTAGCTTAAATACAAGTTGTCCAGGTAAGTATATTCGAAACAAGATGGTTTAAATATATTGTTTCATGCATTTATATATCATAAATGTGATGTTTTAGGATATTTATGACATTTAAGACCATACTATATAATGTATATGACCTCTAAAATTGACACCGAAATTGGGCAAATATCCCCGAAATTTCCCGAAATCCGCAATCCGATTTTACATTTTGCCTTCCGACATTAGGCCGACATCTGACATTTAGAACATTGGTTATAACCTATATTAACATAACAGAAGAAAAACGTTATCATTACGTTATCGTTATTTTAAACATTGCTTTGAATTAACCAGCAACATGAATTTAAAAGCATAATTATTAAATTAAAATCCTCCCATCTCTTCCCTGATCACTCTCTCTGCAATCGTCCCAATCTCTCTCTGCTCATTCCCCTTCCCCACCCTCTCGCTCTTTTGTTCTCTCTGCTCTCTCCCCTACCCCATCTCTCTCTGCTCTCTCCTGCCCAATCTCTCTCCCCCTCCTGTTCTCTTTTTCTGCTCTCTTCCTCCGATCTTTCTCTGCTAAAGAGAGATCGGAGGAAGATAGAGATCAGAGGAAGAGAGAGCAGAGAGAGAGATATCGGGCGGGAGAGAGCAGAGAGAGAACGAGAGCGCAGAGGGGATGGGGTGGGGGAGAGAGCAGAGAGAGAACGTGAGCAAAGAGAGGTGGGGGTGGGGAAAGAGCAGAGAGAAATTGAACGAGAGAGCAGAGGGTAAGTAGAGAGTGATCAGGGGAGGACAGAGAGAGATCAGGAGGGGAGAGACAAACCTGAGATGGTGAATCAGCGATGACGCGAGGAGTCAACGACAACAACGACTCAGGTAGGTCTTCTTCCCTTTTCTTTCTTTCTTCTTCACGGCGTCGAGGACGATATACGAGGAACGCTGAGAGATCCGCCGATGACAGGAAGCCACCGACGACGAGGAGGAAACATGATTCTTCTTTCTTTGCTTCGTCACCTTTTTTGGGGATTTTGTTCTGCCCTAGATTGAGAAGGAAGGGGGTCGGGGGGGCTTCTACTGTTTGGGGTGGGTTTTATAAAAACTCGAGTTGTACAGTAACGTACGTTACTTACGTTATTAAAATAACGTAATGTAACATACGTTACTGTGAAAAAACGCGGGTCATGGGTTTTTGCGTTTTTTACACCTGTTATGTAACTTCAGCCTCGTGTTAGTTATCGTAACGCGTTATAACGCGTTACGTAACGCGTTTTTTTAAACACTGGTGTCAGAGCCCTAATCCTCAAACCACCATCCTCCTTACTTCCTTTCCTCAAAAATTTCTCCAAGTCTGCCGCCACTTCTCCACACTCCTTGAAGTACCGACATCTCCTCCACCTCCCTCAAGTGCCGCATCTAATCAAAAATCAAGATTAAGTGCTGCATCTTATAAAAAAAGTCAAGATCAAGTGCCGTCTTCTCCTAAACATCACCAATCCTTTTCCTGGACAACTTTTAATGTAAACTAGAACCTAAAGATTAGAAATTTATGCCATGTTAATTACCAGCTTCTCGAGAGTTATGCGAGTATCTACTGGAGCTGATGTTTTCTCTGTAACATCCATTGAGCAGTTTGCCATGATTTCTGGACGTGGCAGAGGTCGTGGTCTTGGCCGCGATTTTGGAGGATGAGGACGTGAATTTGTTGGAGGTGGACGTGGCTCTTATGGAGGTAGACATACTGCCTCTGAGAAAAGACTCCGACAATGCGGGCACTGTGGACACAGTAATCACATCTCCAAGAAGTGCTGGGAGAAATTTGGTAGAACTGAGTGGGCACAATTATCTGAGTCTGATATATCTGCTTTGCGTAGCACTCCTCAGGACTATTCATCCACTTCATCCACTCTTTCTGGATCTTCCACTGTTGTACTGACACAAGAGGAGTATGATCGACTTCGACAGTTAGAGTTCTCTAAGAACAATCTTTCAGCGACTCATGCATCTGCTTCAGGTATGCATGCTTATACTGCCTCTCATCAAAAGTCCTGAATATTATACTCTGTAGCCTCATCTCACAGGATAGGTATTACACAAAAGTTTGTTTCCTTAAACATGTCCACTGCCCACCTCTGTGTTAAAATTGCTGATGGTACACATTCACCTGTACTAGGCAATGAGGTAGTTCATGCCACTTCATATTTGACACTTACTGATGTTCTTTATGTTCCATGATTTCTTGTTCTTTATGTTTCAAGATTTCCTGTTAGCCTCTTGTCTGTCAGTTAGCTTACTAAACAAAATAACTGCAAAATAATATTTTCCCCTTTTCATTGTGTATTTCAAGACCTGTCGACTTGGAGGAGGATTGGTTCAGGGCATGAGAGAGGAGGCATATACTATTTGGATGATCGAACGACCCCCACGAGCTTGGTTGTAGGTCAGCTTGATCCGGTTTTATTGTGGCACTGGCGCTTGGGTCATCCTTGGGTACAAAAAATGCGGTATATCATTCCTGTTGAGTCCTCTATCTCTTCTTTAAGTTGTGAGTCTTGTGAGTTAGGTAAGCATCATCGTGCTACTTTTCAGAGTCGAGCCACTTGTAGTTGTTCTGCTTTTGAGTTAGTCCGCTCTGATGTTTGGGGTCCTAGTCGTGTGCCTTCTATTACGTGTTTTAAATATTTTCTGTTTTTTGTTGATGACTTCTCTCGCATGACGTGGTTGTTTCTCCTAAAAGAGGTCAAAAATGTTCAGTGTAATTGAGTCTTTCTTTAATGAAATAAAAAATCAGTTTTCTACTTCCATTCGTGTGCTTTGCACTGACAATGTCTTGGAGTATGTAGAAAAGGATGTCACTAGTTTTTTTTTCCAAAAATGAAATTATTTAGCAGACTTCTTGTTCTCATACAACCCAACAAAATGAGTTGCTGAAAGAAAACATAGACATATTCTATATGTTGCCAGAACCTTAATGATCCATATGAGTGTTCCGAAATATTTATGGTCTGATGCTGTGTTAAGTATTTGTTATCTAATTAATAGGATGTCTTCTTCTGTTCTCAATAAAAGTTCTCCATTTTCTTTTCTCTATGCTAACAAAACTCCCTTCTCCGTGACTCCCGTGTTTTTGGATGCACTTGTTTTGTTCAGGACTTGTCTCTCAGGACTTGTCTCCTGGGCTAGATAAGCTGTCTCCTAGATCAATAAAGTGTGTATTCGTTGGGTATTCTAGAACACAAAAAGAATACCGGTGCTATAATCCCTCCACCAGGAAGATTTGGTATCTGCTAATGTCACATTCTTTGAGTCTATTCTATATTTCTCTACACAGGTTCCTGTCACCATATCGAGATTGTTCCTCCTTCACTGTCTGTGCTATTGCCTACACCTGCTCTACTGTTGCTTCGCCAGTGCCGCTAGCAGAAACTATAGATCCACCTATATCAAAGCCAGTTCGGAATTTCAGATATGTTTACACTCATCGCCCAAAGCTTCTTGCCTTTGAACCAATTCCTAATCCCTCTCCGATAGACGGTCAGCCTCCTCCACCATCAGCTCTCTCTGATCTTGATATTCCTATTGCTCTTCGAAAAGGTAAACGATCTTGCACTGATCATCCTATCTTGAATTTCGTCTCTTATGATCACCTAAATCTCACTTTTCGTCAGTTTGCTCTATTTTTATCTTCTGAGTCTATACCTAGGTCTTACACAGAGGCTTTATTGGTACCTACTTGGAAACAGGCTATGGATGAGGAGATGGAAGCTCTTGCTTCTAGAGAACTTGTGAGTTGATTTCAACACCAACAGATGCGGTGGTTGTTGGTTGTCGCTGGGTCTTTACTTTAAAGTACCACCCAGATGGATCTGTGGATAGATATAAGGTTAGGCTTGTGGCCAAAGGTTATACTCAGACATATGACATCGACTATTTGAGACGTTCTCGCCAGTTGTCAATATGAACTCTATCCAGATTCTATTTTTTATTGCTGTTAACTTGTCATGACCATTGTTCCAAATGGATGTTAAGAGCGCCTTCTTAAATGGGAATTTTCAGGAGGAAGTTTATATGAAGCAACCTCCAGGTTATGTTGTTTAGGGGGAGACTAAAGTTTGTCGTCTAAAGAAGGCTATACATGGACTCAAGCAGAGTCCAAGGGCGTGGTTTGAGAAACTCAGTTTTACCATTTTTGGTATTGGCTTCGCCGATGTCATTCAGATCACTGTCTTCATTCTGCGCATAAGGTTTGACATTGTAATTCTGACTGTTTATGTTGATGACATTTTGCTGGCTGATAGTGACTCAGCTGGAATAGTGGAGACTAAAATGTATCTCAAGCGTCATTTTGTGACAAAGGACATGAGACGTCCAAAATACTTTCTGAGAATTAAAGTTGCACATCAAAAACACAGTGTACTTCTTTCTTAGCCAAAATATGCTCTGGATCTTCTGGAGGAAACATGATTTTTGGGATGCAAGCCTGCTAATACATCAATGGAAGACAATGTGGATTTATGATTTGATGACAGTCATACACTTGATGATCCAGGGAGATATAGGAGATGGATTGGGAAGCTGATCTATCTTACGGTGACTAGACCAGATACAATTTTTGCTGTAAAAGTTCTGACTTGTATAGAAAATATGAACATGTACACATTTTTGAGTACTCTGATTTAGGATATGCTTGTGATCGAGGGGATAAGAAGTTTACTACTGGTTATTGCACCTTTGTTGGAGGAAATCTAGTGACTTGGAGGAGCAAGAAGTAAGTTGTTGTGTCTCGCTCAAGTGCTGAAGCCGAGTATAGAGTTATGGCTCATACAACATGCGAGATGGTGTGGTTAAAAAGTTTACTGATGGAGCTTGGTTTCAGACAGCCTGGACCAATGCCTATGCATTGTGATAATCAGTATGCCATGTATATTGCCCAAAATCTAGTGTTTCATGAAAGGACCAAACACATTGAGATTGACTGTCACTTTATCAGAAATGCTTGGACCAAGAAGGTGGTTATGTTCCAGTTCACACAATCTTCGAAGCAGTTAGCTGATTTACTTACCAAAGCTGCCTCACCTTAGGTGTATTTTAATCTTTGTAACAAGTTGGTAATTTGGTATGTTAGTTGCCTATGTTCCAGTTTGAGGGGGAGTGTTAAGCTATTAGTATTGGGTTATTTGGTTATTACCCATATTTACCCATTTACCTTGTCTTTTATATATATCTTGTAACTCTCTTTTATCTAATATACAATCATCTTTTAGGGTTTTCTATTTCTCTACAATTTGGTTTAGAGTTATTGATAACCTACAGAAGGAGGCCGTGTGGGATTAAGCACTTCTGATAGGGATGCCTAATGCATGCTGAGTGAAAGTCCATCCGATGAGGGCACCTTTCCCATTGAGCACTAGTGGACCTGTAGAGTGTGTCGGCTTCTTCCATGTAGTGATTTTAAGTATCCACCTGTCATCCTATTTTAAATACTCCTTTCTATAATAGAATTGACATGCTGCTTTTGGAACTTGTAGTGGTTTGGGATTCAATTTGATGCTGTTAGTCTGTGTGGCAGTTTGTACATCATTATGCTTCTAATTCTCCACAACAGAAATGTTCGGATGCAATTTCCATAGACATGAAGGTGTATCCTCAATTTATTTGGTTGAAGCTTGAGGCTTAATATGGATAAGTTACGGTTTCCTATAGTTTTACATTACATTATGAAAAAGACTAGTTGATCTGTAAATATGTAAATCATCTGGAGCATAATGCATTTTTTTCCTAATTAGGGATTCTAGGCTGATACACTGAATTCATTTGCATGTGTACAGTATACTACAGATTTGGGAATGTAGGTCGTGTAGTCGTGTGAGCTCTAAATTTTGCACTACCTGAGAGAATTAAACTGAAAGGAATAAGTCACAAGAGTAACTGTTGCCTCATCATCAGTTGTAAAACAAGGACTTTTCAATTTTTTTTGAGTATATAATTTTTTTTATCTGTCTACCTATCTATTAAAGTTTTACAATCTCACCTATTCCTTACCTTTCTATTCTGGGGTAGAGTATTGGTCCTTGTTTGTGTGATATTGAACTGCATGACAAAAAGAGCCTACTCTGGTTACCTGTCATGGCTGCCAAAGTTTTAGAAGTCCATCTGATGAGAACTGATTGGGGGTGAGCGAGGGAAACATATAAAGAAAGAAAACAAGGATAGATTCACGTCAAACCACTGGTGTCCTCTAACACCATGATCACAATGGCCTCACACAACCACAAAGGTATCATAGTTGTTGGACGAGCTAGTAAATTTGATAAATTCAGTTTGAAACATTAGATTTTTCTACTGAATTTTCAAGAGAACGAAAAGACCATTCCGAAGTGAAGAGAGATTTAGGAGAAAGGTTAGAGAGAGATCTCTCATCTCAATTGTATTATATGGATACATAAAATCCTAATCCTATGCGTATTCCTATACTACTTATACAACTCATACTTCTTATCCAACTCATATTCCTAACACTCCCCCTCAAGCTGAAGATATACATCATACATGCCCAGTTTGTCACAAATACTTCGAATCCGGGGACCTCTAAGAGGTTTTGTCAACTATTGTTAATAGAAGAAATATGTTAAAGTTCGATGATCTTGTCCTCTGTAATCTTATGACGAACTAGATAACAATCTACCTCCTTGGTGCGCTCATGAAAATCAGATTTTCTACAATATGAATAGTAGATGTATTCTCACAATATAATCTCATAAGAGTTGAAAGGAGTAGATGTAACTTAAGAGATCTCATATTCAAACAATTTCACATGTGGTATTGGTCAAGACTCGATATTCATACTCTAACACTAGATCTCAAAACTATAACTTGCTTCTTGCTCTTTCACGATACAAGATTTCTTTCAACAAACACACAATAACCAGTTACTGACTGTCTATCAGTTGATGATCCTGTCCAATCTGCATCTGAAAAATCAACTATACATCCATGACTACAATTTGAATATAAGAGTCCTCTCCCAGGGGTGCGCTTCAAATACTAAAGTATGCGGATCATAACATCTCAGTTACTTGTCCATGGAGCAGGTAAGAAATGACACCACACTAACAGGGTATACGACATCAAGTCGAGTCGCTCTAAGATAGCTAAGCTTTCCACAAACCTCCTTTATTGTCCTGAATTATCTAAAAACTCCACTGATCTTGCAACAGCTCGGAGTTGGCATCCATTGGCGAATCTACTGGTTTGCACTCTAACATACCATTTTTTGAAGCATGTCTAACACATTGATGTAAAACAATTTGGATCGCAATCACCTTCAAACTAAAAATTTGAAACTAGGGTTTTAAAAAAGGAGCTGGGAATTTGAATAGAGTTTTGAGCTTCACTCCCCTTGCAACACGGGCTTCGCATCTAAAACTCAAGATAATAATATCAAGAATTTTAAATGGAAAATTTATAATTTCAATCATTTAATAATTAATTCAAAGAGAAGTCTCGGGGCCTATTTATAGGTTTTTATAAAAGTGCACTTTTAGGAAATAACTGATATAGTATTAAATGTTCACATAAAAAACACCACTTAAATTCAACAAAATAAATTAAAAATAAAAACAACTAAAATCAAAGGAAGGTAGCATGTCGTTGTCGAGAATAGACTCGATCAAACGGTCATTTCAGCGGCGTGATGCCCTCATCATTTTTCCCGGGGTGGGAAAAACTCGACTTTGTTGAGTGTATGCCTTGGGAAGCTGTTGCTGTGGTAATGCTCCAGTAGGTCGGGATCAAGCCGTTGGAGATCCTCCTCAGTAATCCAAGAATTTTGTGATTCAGGTCTTCCTTTCCACTTAATAAGATAGCGTTGTGTTTTTTCGTCTTTAGTAGAGACAATTTGATCATCCAAAATAAAATCTATGTTTTCTGCTGCATGGGTAATTCTGGAGGAAGTGAAGGTAGCGGGGCCCTCAAAAAGAATGTCATGGGTAGGCTCATTCCTAAATGAATAAGGGG
This sequence comes from Agave tequilana, assembly GCA_038442645.1. Taxonomy (NCBI): domain Eukaryota; kingdom Viridiplantae; phylum Streptophyta; class Magnoliopsida; order Asparagales; family Asparagaceae; genus Agave; species Agave tequilana. Next base: position 62,663 of record JAVJIF010007673.1, read on the forward strand.
TATCAAAAGTACCTTTATATTTTCCCAAATTCTCAGCATTAAAAGTGCAATTAATGTCAAAATCCAGTGGGAGGTCCACCATATAAGCATTTGAATTGATCCTCTTGAGGATTTGAAAAGGTCTCACACTTCGCGCGTGCAATTTCTTCATGGTTACCGAAGAAAATCGTTCGGGTCTCAGGCGGACCATCGCATAGTCATCGGCATTAAATGTCCTTAATCACGATATAAATGAGCATATTCTTAATAATCAACATTATTTTTCATTATCTTCTCTGATTTTCTCATGTAATGCATATATATGAGATGCTAATGTTGATGCGAAGTCTGATACCCTAAAATGATGAGCCATTGGAATTAAGTCAATTAATTGTCTAGGTTTAAAAGAGTTACAATATCAAATGGACTAAGACTTGCGGTCCTATTTATAGAGCTATTGTATTCAAACCCAACCATAGGCAAGATTAGATCCTAAGATTTTAAATTTTTCCCAATGAGACACCTAAGAAGATTTCTAAGGTCCTATTGACTACCTAAGTTGTCCATCAATTTGTGGGTGAAAGGCCTTCGAGAATTTTATTTTGGTTCCCATCTTATGCCATAATATTTGTCAAAATTAGCTAACGAACTTAACATCTCTATCTGATACCATGGCCTTGGGCAACCCATGTAGCTTGACAATATGATCAAAGAAAATGGCACCTACATGGGATGCATTCAAACCCTATCAGTTCTGCACTCATACGCTCGTCGAGTGAGCACGTCAGCGACCTTGTTCTTAACTCCCGCTTTGTGCTTGCATTTAGCCTCTTCTGGGAGTTAACGTATTTCAACGCCTCATAATCTGAGTACAACACAAATTCCTGCGATAGTAGATAATGTCGCCATTAGCGTAAAGCTTGCACAACCGCATAGAATTCTTTATCATATGTGGAGTATCGCTGTCGGGCGTCATTTAATTTCTTATTGAAATAAGCAACGAGGTGATTTTCCTGACTCAGCACACCACCTATCATAAGCCCTAATGCGTCACATGTTACTTTAAATACCTTTGAAAAATCTGGTAGACGCGTAACAGGAGCTTCAATCATCAACCTCTTTACTTCTTCAAAAGCCTTGGTAGTGGTAGGAGTCCACTGAATTTCCTTATTCTTCAAGCAGTCAGTTATTGGTGCCACTATAGCGCTAAATTTTTTAATGAACCGACGGTAGAAAGTGGCTAACCTGTGAAAACTCCTGACTCCACTAACCGTTCGGGATTGTGGCCAGTCAGTAATTCCCTAACCTTCTCAGGGTCTGCAGAAACTCCCTCGATGAAACCACAAATTCAAGAAAGATAACTATGTCTGTACGGAAAGCACACTTTTTCGGCTTCACATGGAACCTTTCAGCCTGGAATGTGCGAAAGACTTGTCTTAGATGGTCCATATGTTGCTCCCGAAATCGGCTGTAAATGAGTATATCATCAAAGTATACCACCACAAATTTACCGATAAACGACCGCAACAATTGAGTCATAACTCGCATGAAAATGCTAAGAGCATTGAATAGTCCAATGGATATAACCATCCAGTCATATAGCTTATCTTTAGTTTTAAATGTGGGTTTTCACTCATCCCCTGGGCGAATCCTAATTTGATGGTACTCACTCTTAAGATCAATTTTGGAGAATATTATGACACGTGATATTAAATCTGATCATTAAGACGAGAAATGAGAAAATGATACTTGACAATGATTTTGTTAATTGCACGGCTATCCACATACATGCGCCATGTTCCATCCTTCTTTGGCGTCAAAAGTGTATGAACTGCACATTGTCTCAAACTTTTTTTTTGATGAACTCTTTGTCAAGTAACTCCTCGATCTGCCGTTGTAATTCTGCGTGCTCGGCCGGGTTCATCATGTAATGGAACATGTTTGGCAAAGTTGCTCCTGTGACTAGGTCAATGATATATTGAATGTTTCTCATTGGAGGCAACTCACCTAGCAGATCTTTGGAGAGGACTTCAAAAAACTCTTCAAGTATTGGTCTAATATGTTCTAGGATCTGCGACTCGGTCTCCAGTTCAGCTTCTCGAGCCACAAATGCATAATAAGTCAAACCTTCATTTAAGCTTTCCTCAACCTGATCGTGGCTAATCAAGTTTACACCATTTTCGCTTTGCCCTTATTAACCTTCTTTTCAGGATTTACTGTCACCACTTTTTCTTTACTCTTATCAACCTTTTTTTTTTTTTCAAAAGTTGGTGGTTTAGGTTGATTCGACATTAACTTCACTTTCTTACCATTATGGACGAACGAGCAATGGTAAGTTCGTCTATATATGGTCACATCTAAGTCAAATAACTATAATCTTCCCAAAATGATATGATCAATATCCATAGGGAGTATGTCATGCCACACGTTATTTGTGTACGTGGCAAACTGAATGGGCATCTGACATCTCTTTTGAGCATCTATGAATGTAGCGTCGATCACGTGACCTTATGGATGATCCACCGATTCATCCCTAACGCGGTGATTAATTTTGACGCATTGACGTTGATGCAACTATCACTAGCTACTATCACTTTACAGCTCTTGTTCTCACTTTTTGTGCATGTATGAAATATGACAGTTTTTCTCTTGTTGACTTGCTCGGACTGCGCTAAAGTGCACCTAACTACTTCTAACTGGGTTTTGTCATAACTAGGAGTTAGGTTAGTCATTGCTAAAGTTCTAATGCAGCTATCGAACTCACATTCTTCAGCAGAGGCATCTGAGTCATCATCCTGTTGGTGCATAACCACTTCTAGACCATCTTTTTCTACATCTTCTATGGGACTTTAACTAAGAGTGTCTTGGTTTGACTCGGGTACTGGCTTGCAACGTGTTCATAACCCCAGCATTGTATGCGGGTTGACCTTTGCTATTTCACTAGCCATTTTCTTCTCAAAGGTTGTTGGTTTTGCACTAGAAAAATATGCTGGTTTGGCACTTAAAAAACTGAAGGCAGGTTTGCTCGGAGTAGAAAATGATCCGCTATAGCTAAGCTTGCTAGCAGTTATTGTCTTAGAGCTATCCCTAAAATCAGATCGGTGGGAGTAAGATCCTCTAGATTCATCTAAATTGGTGACCAGTTGATTTGCCTGCTCTAGAGTCATGATGCTTTGACGATAATCGTTCCTAAGACTTGACCTAATTCTGGATAGGGTTTGTTCGAAAGACTCAAACTCATTGCACCACACCGCTTTAAGTATTCATCAAACTTTGCGATGTAATTGGTGGCCGACTTGTTTCCTTGAGTCAGCGTATTCTACTTGTCGAGTAATTGCTGACTGAAGAAAGGTGGAACATATTTCAACATAAGCTTGTCTTTCATGCCCTCTCAAGTCTCAACTGGATCTTTCATTCTATACCTCATTATCCTTTCAAGGTTCTCTCAATATTGTTCGGCTCGTCCAGTTAGTTTCATTATAGCAAATCAAATTTTTCTAGACTCAGATATGTCACACCAACGAAAGTAGCTATCTATAACTAGTTGCCAATCTACGTAAGCTTGAGGGTCTAAACGTCCGTCGAAGAAAAGAGCATCTACTTTTACACTTTTGATATACTGGGCATCTGTGTCCTTTTTGTTGTAGGGTGGAGCTCGCCTATGAGTTGATGTAAAATAATTTGGATCACATGCACTTTCAAACTAAAAACTTGAAACTAGGGTTTTAAAAAAAGTTGAAAATTTGGATAGAGTTTTGAGTTTCACACCCTTTGCATCACGGGCTTCACACCCAAAACTCAAGATAATAATATCAAGATTTTTAATTTAAAAAATTGTAATTTCAATTATTCAATAATTAATTCAAAGAGAAGTCTTTGGGGCATATTTGTAGGCTTTACAAAAATGCATTTCTAGAAAATAACTGATGTACTAAACGTCCACAAAAAAGAAAACACCACTAAATTCAGCAAAATAAACTAAAAATAAAAATAACTAAAATTAAAGCAAGGCAGTACGTCGTCTTCTAAAATAGACTCGATCAAACAGTTGTTTCAGCGGCGTGTAGGATCCTGATATGGCAAACTCACACTAGAGGGGGATGAATAGTGCTTGAAAACTTATTTAAGAAATAGAAGTAACTTAAAAAATTTAATAACAATCATAATAAAGAAATATCAAACTAGTCAGAAAGCACAAGCCAATTGCAAACACAAAGATTTTATCCTGGTTCGGTCCTCCAAACCTACGTCCAGTCCCCAAGCCAATCCCACTTGAGATTTCCACTATTCTTTGATCTTGAAAACCACAAGATCACCCTTGTACAACCTATTGACTAGTCCTATGTCAATTCGTACACAAAGCTTAAAAAAGCAGAGAGTTTCCTTTCTTTGGAATCAAATACAAAAATCCTATAAGCCTTGATGTGATTGTGAAAGTGTATCTAACAGCGACTTACAGATTACTCTCAATTGAATTGGTTGAAGAAAAGAAGCAATGGAAGAGAGAGTTCTGGTTCTTGACAGAAATCTGAAAATTTGAAGTTAAGAAAACAATTGGAATATTGTGTGAACATGAGAGGAATATGCCTGTATTTATAGCTAGAGAATAGTGACTGTCGGTCAGTTATTCTAGTTTGAATTTTAAATGAAAAGTTGTTAAAAACGTTTAGAATTTCAAAATTCACACAACTGTTTAACAGTCAAAACTAATTGATAAGTCGACTTATAATACTGGTTAGTCGACTAATCAAAGAAGAAATAAGGTTATAAGTTGACTATCAATGATAATTAGCCGGCTGATCTAAGTGACAGACTGTATCAATATTTTTGTTGAACACTTATAAGTTAACTATATTGAAACATAAATCGATTGATGAAAGTCAATTTTGAATCCTGAGTCTTTGTAACAAACAGTAGTTGACTAGAAGGAATTATAAGTCAACTAGACTGAGAATATAAGGATATTGGCTCTTTGTTTTGAACTATAAGTCGATTGATACAAGTATAAGTTGACTATACTCACTGATGTATCAGTGTATCAATCTATAAGTCGACTAATTCAGCTGTGTATGTGTGTATCAAGGCTTTTAACAAATTTTCTAAAAATAAAAGAAAATTCAAGAAATAAATGTCTTCTCAACTCCTTGTCTTCCTTTATCTTCAAGTATAAGCCTTATCTTCAGCAGTTTTTGTCCATGAGTTGCTGCAAGATACATTAGAGCACAAATACACAGATATACACAATATCTGTTTGTTATCATCAAAACACTAATCAAGTTATATGTAGGGCAAGAATTCATAGTCCAACACAGCGTGATGCCCTCATCGCTCACTTTTGTTGAGAGAGAAAGATCCCTTTCTTTGATTTTGCTACCTCAATGCCTAAAATATATTGCAATTATCCTAAATTTTTTGTTTGAAACTTCTTATATAAATACAATTTCAGCTCATTAATCTCTTGAGCACCATCACCGGTAATCACTATATCATCTACATATAAGCAGTAAAACTCGTTTTTCAGGATGAAGCCGAAAGAAAACATAATGTTTTTTTTTTCTGAGTATGACGAAGTTCAAACTCCTGAACAATTGAGGTAATCTCCCAAACCATTATATAGGAGATTGCTTCAAGTCATATAAAGACTTTTTCAGACGACAAACTTGTCCAGACTCTCCATGAGTAACAAAATTAGGTAGTTGCGCCATATAAACCTCTTCGTCAGGAATACCATAAAAGATAACATCTTTGGTATCAATTTGATGTAACAACCAATGATGGATAGCACCAAACGAAATGAGGAGACGAGCAGAGGATAATTTAGCCACAGAAGAAAAAGTCTCTTGTAGTCAATATCATACATTTGAGAATATCTTCTGGATACCAAACATGCTTTCAAGCGGGCAAGGTGAGTTTCACTGTGTAAACCCAACAACAACCATCTGCCTTCTTCTTGGATGAAAGAGGTACCAAATCTCATGTGCCATTCTGCTCTAGAGCAATCATTTCCTCTTGCATAGCATACCTTCAACTTGGGTTTGACAGGGCCTATGACACGAAGAATAAAGTGAGAATCAAGAGATGAGATAAAAGAATGTAAAGGTGGTGAAAGGTGAGCATAAGACGTAAAATTATATGAAGGATGGCAGTACAACTCTTTTTGCCTTTTCGAAGGGCAATAGTTTGGTTAAGATTAAAATGAGGGACATCAAGAGAAATATGCTTAGAAGAACAGTAGGATTCTCACAAGATTGTATGCCGAGAACTAGAACATGAGACATTGGCGCGTTCGTGAAATCTGAAGTAGGCTGAGTGCGTCGTTATACATTTGGAGAGATTTATCCTTCACAGATGGCATCTGGTCCAATTCCGTATTCTCTAAGGATGATGCATTAGTCGATAACGAGGGGTTCAAAAGAAAAAAAAACATAGACTCATCACCAGAATCTAACAAAGGACTCGGACTCAAAATAAGATTTTAGACTCAAAGAAAGTAACGTCAGCAGAAGTTGTAAACTTGTTCATAGTAGGACAATAACATTTATATCCCTTCTGAGTCCTGGAGTATCATAAGAAAACACATTTCAGAGCTTTAGGGGTCTAACTTGGTCCTATTAGTTTGATTATTGTGAGCAAAACAAATACACTCAAAAATCATTAGGGGCAAAGGAAAGTGTTCCTTGTCTGGATGAAGTAAAGAGTATGAGATTTGACTCTACACACAGAAGATGACATACGATTAATAAGATAGCAAGTGATAATAACTGCATCACTCCAAAAACATTTAGGATTTTTTTTGTGAATTAAAAATGTGCGTGCAACTTTTAACATATGTCTATTTTTACGTTCTGCGATGCCATTTTGTTATACATGATGATTAATGAACAATACTATTTATATGCATAAAATCCACAAACGATGAACTAAAGAATTCTTTTGCATTATCTGATCTTAGAACACAAATAAATGCACCAAATCGATTTTTGATTTCAGCACAAAATTTTGAGACAGAAAATACTTCTGAATGATTTTTCATTATATATAACCATGTTACCCGAGAGTAATCATCTACAAAAGTGATAAAATACCTAAAATCAAGTTTTGAACTAAGAGGACATGGTCCCCAAACATTAGAATGTACTAAATAAAAAACCTATTTACTATTTTATTAATTTATGAAGAATAAGACATACAATGATATTTACCTAACTGGCACGACTCACAATGTAATGAAAATACATGACTCAAAGTAGTAGCTAATACTTTTAAATTTTGTAAAGACGGATGTCCTAACCAACAATTAATATCCAAGTAGGGAATGAAACTGGAGCAAGCTATCACTTCAGTACCTTTCTCATGATGATAAAGACCTCAAGATTCACAACCTGTGTCAATCGTCCTCTATGTTTTAAGTTCCCAAAATACACAATAATCAAGAAAGAATGTCACTAAACAATTCAAAGATTTATTGAGTCAGCTAATAGACAAATTAAACGGGAATTTAGGTATATAAAGAACAAAATAGAGTGATAAAGATGGTGTAGCATTAGCAGCGTTCACACATTCAGTGTAAAATGTAGAACCATCTGCTAATGCTACAGGAAGAAGTGAAGATACTGAATTCAAAGTGAATATGATAACTTTATTCCCAGTCATATGGTCAGAGGCTCCAGAATCAATAACCCAGGTATTAGGAGTAGTAGACGTAAACCATGCAGTGGAGTTACCTGTCTGAGCTAAAGTAGAGTAGAAGAAAAAGATGGCATCATCTGAGCAACGTAGAATTGTTGGAACATCTGGTACCTCCCAAATTCTTCATCAAACATAGTCACACTCATAGAGAAGATGAATCAACCTGAAGTGACGTCACATGCGCTGCTCGAATAGGCTAAGTAGGCTTATCTGTGAATCTTCAACAAGTAAACTTTATGTGACCTTTCTCCTTGCAATAGTGACAGATCACGCCGGGTTCACCAATTTTTTTTTCAGAAACACCTCTGCCACCTAACCTACCACCTATATGGCCGTTATTGCGACCCCCTTCTCGAGCTCTACGTCCTCCACCACAACTATCTTTGCCTGCAAAACTATCAAATTGTCCAAATCGTTGCTGTTGTATGGCTAAAGCTGATCGTTCTTAGACTCTCTTGTTTGAAGCGAATCTGAAAAGATATTATGAAGCAATCAATATGCCTCAGGTAACGTGTTCACAGTTGAACTCCCAATCACCTATGACTGTATCGACATCAAATCAGATGACAAGCCACCCAAGAACATAAGATCACCCAGCTGCTCTCACTGAAGCTCCTTCTTCAAGTCTATAGATATTAGAAACAATAACCTCAACTCCTCAAACGTTGTAATGAACTCTGTATAATACTGTGAAAGGGGCTTGTCTCCTTTTTTTGCATCGAAACAGCTCTTGTACCACATCATACATCCTGTTGATGTTATTCGATCCTAAATATAACTCTTCTAGGCACTCCATATCTCCTTCACGGTCGACGTGTACATTACCATATCATGTACTTTCTGCTCCAAACTATTCAGAATCTGAGAGAATAAGTTGTGCATGTTCTCTCTCCCACTCTTCGGTAATCAGCTCTGGAGGAGACTTGGTTAAGTATCGTTTCTTCTCTCGTCCTCTCATATGGACTTCCACGGTTTTTCTCCACTACATATAATTTTCTCTATCAATTGATAATTTTGAATTTATGATTTTACTAGATACAACAAATTAGACTTCAAATCCTCCTCCACGCCTAAATAAATCTATTGATACACCCAAATATAAAGAAAGTGCTACGCACAACCCATAACCAACAAATCCTCACTTGGGATCTAATCACCAAACAAAAGCACCAAACACCAATGATCCTCCGTCGGGAGCAAATTACATATGCACAAAAACTAATAGCCAAACTAACTAAACATAACAACCACGCATCAAAAGACTATTCCTTACCAAACACCCATAATTAGAAAAAAAAAACAATTCTTTTTCTTTTCTTTTTGGCCTTTGTTTTACTGCTGGATCCCTTTTTTTTCTAAACTCTGTTAAGCCTAACAGAACATAAAAGAAGAGAAGTCGAAGACTGGCTGAGGGTGAGATTCGAAAATCCGGAGGCGAGATTGTGGTCGAGGTGAGTTGGAAGGTGGTCGATTCGAGAGCGAACCTGAGCGTGGCGAGGAGGAAGTACCAGATGAAGCGATGGGTTTCAGAGTTGGGTCAGGTCGAAGGCGTTAGTTGGGTTTTGAGTCGCTCAAGGAGATGAGGTGATGGGTTTGGGTTGTGTTGTCATCGAGATGAAAAAGAAGGCGAGGATGGCAGAGTTGGGCTTATGGCTTTGGGTTTTCAATGGAGAAGAATAAGAAAGGAAAGAAGAGGAAGCAAGAAGAAGAAATAGAAGTATTATGCTTTGGGTTTTTGGATTTGAGCCTTAGAGCTCTGATACCATGAAGAGAGATTTAGGAGGAAAGGTTAGAGGGAGATCTCACATCGCAATTGTATTATATAGATACATAAAATCTTAATCTTACGCCTATTTCAATACTAATCCTTATACAACTCATACTCCATACACAACTCATATTCCTAACACAAAGCATACTGGAACATAAGAAGCGGAGCCTATATGTGAAAGTTATGATGGTTTCAAGTTACAGGGGCAGTTCTACAGATCCTGTATGTGGCTACAAATCCTCTATGGCCATATGTAAATTCTGAACTAGTTTTGTAAAATCTTAAATCATGCTTACAGTGAAGTTTGTACTTTTATTAGTATCTTTTTTTATTAGGACTTTATGGTTTCTAATTATTATTATTTCCAGTTTCTTATCTTATTTTCCATTATTTTCATTTTTATTAGAGTTTATGTAAAGTAGGCGTCTTATTCGTGATAGATTCCATATAGGAGTGTTTTAGAACAGTTTGAGTTGTACTAGGATTTTATATACGAAGAGTACAAGTCCCTTTGAAACTCTTTGCAGGCATCTTGGAATTTGATAAAATTTGAGACTTTCTCTTTTTTTTCTGGTGGATTTCAAAGTTGTTCTGCCTTGCATTTTGCCTAAGGTTTATCGGTGCCAGAACAAAATCTAGTTGGTGCTTTTGCTTTCAATTTGCGTAAAATGGTATAAGAGCTAGGTTAAATCTAAGATGGCTGGTACAAGGTTTGAAGGCAATGGCGATCTAATTTTAGAGCATCTTTCAGCTAAATTTGATGCTTTGGAGCGAAAGGTCGAGGAGCAATTCCTATCTATTAGTTTGGAGATCGAAAATCTAGTTTGAATGACAACAAAGATCGTGCTAGTGTTAGGAACAATCGTGCTGATGGTCTTAACGTAAGCCGATCTACACATCTGTAAGAATATTATTTCAAGAACACAATGTTCTCTTAACAAGGTGTGCAAGCTTATCATCGACAATAAGAGCTGCGAGAGCATTGTTTCAAGAGTGCATGTGAACCATCTGAAATTGTCTATCGAGCTACATTTAAACCCCTGTGCGAGTTGGACCAAGAAGAGACCTCCTATTAGGTAAAAGAAATATGTCATGTTCCTATTTCTATTGGGAAATTTTATCAAAACTTTATTACTTGTGATGTTGTAGACATAAATGCATGTCATATTTTGTTGGAGAGGCCATTGCAATGTGATGTAGCACAAGAGTAGGATAATGTTTATAAATTCTTGTGGAAGAGTAAAAAGATTGTAGTGAAACCCATTAGAGAGCAAATTGAAGCTTCTAACTTGAAGGGTGACCTTTCTTATCAATTTGCAACCGTGATAAATTTTTGATAGAACCCAAGGAGACGAAGCAGAGCTTTAACATGGTAATAAAGCAGGAACCCAACAAGCGATATTCCAACAAATTACCACCTTTGTTGGAGGAGTTCAAGGAGATCAGTGCTGAGATCTTCTGCCCGATGGTTTACCACTTTTTTCATCCCAACTGAGTTACCTTCCACACTCTCTAAGAGAGATGAAGAGGTACACATATGTAGAAAAGTCAACATCTTCGAATCCTAATAGGCTGAGCAATCATTTTTCGGATTCCTATCCCTCGTATATCAATTGTCCTATCACGAACTTTACAATCACCAATCTTAGTTTCAACACCTTCACTGTCAACATTGTCACCAGGTATGGTATCTACACTTCTCAAATTGTCACCCGAAACTTATGACCCTTTTCAAATTCTTTTAACAAAGATGTCAAAATTTGAAAGGTGACAAAATTTAGATATGCAAGGAACTCTGTGTTAAGGTTGATATTACAATGAAGCCACTTCGTAGTTGAAGACACAATGGATTTATTCTTCATTCTTAAAAATCAGGATTTATTGCAAGATTTGACATTTATATTTTTCTTTTGACATATTCAAAGTTGCACTCGATGAGAGTTCTTTTCAAGAAGAAGAGGCTTATGTAGGACGAGTAAGTAAATTTGTTAAGTTAAAACAGTTTGAAACATCATAATTTTCTATTGAACTTTCAAGAGAACGAAAGACCATCCCAACATCGTGGAACGCGAAAAAGGTAGCCCATACGCGAAAGCTGCAAGATTTTAAAAAATATAGATGCAGTTCTACAAATTCCGCGGGGCAATCTCTAAATTCTGGGCCAGTTTCATAAAATCTTAAGTTGTACTAATTAGCAAAAAATGAATTTTCTTTTTTATTAGTTTCCTTTTTCTATTAGGACTTTAGGGTTTCTAATTATTATTATTTTCTGTTTCTTGTTTTCTTTTTTTTTCTATTAGGACTTTATGGTTTCTAATTATTATTATTTTCGATTTCTTATTTTCTTTTTTCATTTTTGCTAGAATTTGTATCAAAATAAGAGTCTTATTCGAGATGGATTCTATATAGGAGTGTTTCAGAAGAGTTTGAGTTGTATTAAGATTTTATTTATGAAGAGTGTAGATAAAAGTCCTTTGAAACTCTTTGTAGGTTATCTTGGAACTTAATAAAATTTGGATACAAAATATTCAAAAGATAACTAATTAAAACAATAATCCAAATCGTGAAAAGAATACTAGGAGAAAAAAATTCAAATTTGATAATCAAATCTTATAAGATATTTCCAAAGTTAACTACAATAGAATTTGCATATAAGTAGTAGCTTTCTTGGAGATTTCAACCCTTTAGATGCCGGAATTTAGAAAAGTGGCCAACCACAAAATTGTATCTCTCGTTGTTAGCTTCAAAAGTATGGGTCAAGTGCAGACCCTCACTCTGGTTGAGAATCAGAACCGCACTCTAGCTCTGGATCTAGTTCATGTTTAGACTATTCGTTCAATGCTAGCTCGAGATCTGCTCCAAGCTTGGTATTAATGCTGTGGTTGGAACTCAAACTTTGTTGGTTGCAGAATAGTAGTGATCTCATTGAAGAACAACCTTCAGAGATGTAGAGCCAGCTGCTAATGTTACATGAAGCAGTGAGGATGCTGAATTCCAAGTGGATAAGATACATTTATTCTTAGTCATATGGTCAGAGGCTCCAGAATCAATAATCTAAGTATTATGAGAGTAGACGTACCACATGCGGTGGAGTTACTTGTCGAGTTAGAGTGGCAATAGAAGAAGATGACATCATTTGAACAGCCTGTAATTGTTGGAACATCGACCTCCCAAATTCTTCATCAAACATAGTTACACTCTTAGAAGAAGATGAATCATTCTGAACCGATACCACATGTGCTACTCGAGTAGACTTACCCGTCAATCTCCAATAAGTAAATTTTATATGACCTTTCTACTTGTAATAGTAACATATCACATCAGGTTCACAAACCACGGTTCAAAGACTCGGCCGAGTCGGAGACGAGTCGGTCGAGTCGTATCCATCTCGGCACGCTCCGAGACGAGTCCGAGTCACGAGTCGGTCGACTCAACTCAGAGGAGACCGACTAGGCCGAGATCGAAGTTGACTCGGTCGACTCGACATTATGATGATAATTTTGTACCTCATCGCAATTCAATGTGAATAATTACATTAGCATGTATTTATGAATGTAGTTTGTGTAATTTACTATATTGTGCATGTATTTTGATATGCTTCTACCGACGACGCGTGTATTTACACTTTCGCTTTATGTTTCGTGTGTTATGTGATATATTTTGGACATGTGATACATGAATGTGGATGTCTACATTTTTTAAAGATTTGTCGTGATTTTTTCAGAATTTTTTTAGCTTTCTATGTAGCGTTTTGCGCGTATCGCCCGATACCGATCCGAGTCGCCGAGACCGATCCATCTCAGTGCCCGCCGAGTCGGCGGCCCAGACCGCGACTGTGAACCATGTCACAAACTTATTCAGAAACACCTCTGCCACCAAACTTACCACTTATGCGATCGTTGTTGCAACCGCCTCCTTGGTACCACGTCCTCCACCACAGCCACCTCTGCGTCCAAAATTGCCGAAATGTTCAAATTGTTGCTGCTGGATGGCTAAGGCTGATTATTTGTGATACTCTTTTGTTGATTGGTTCTAGAGGTGCATTTGAAAAGATATTATGAAGTAATTGATATGTCTCAGACGAGTTTATAGCTGGACTCCCAACCACCTGTGGCCGTGCCGACGTAAAATCAGATGACAAACCCCCAAGAACATAGAACACTAAGTTGCTCCCACTGAAGTTGTATATTAAGTTTTTAGATTTAAAAAATAGTACCCTCAACTCTTCAAATGCTGTTTTGAAGTCTGCATAATATTGTGAAAGGGGCTTATCCCCCTTTTTACCTCGAAGCAACTCCTATACCACACCATACACACTGTTGAGGTTGTTCGATCATGAATATAACTCTTATAGGCGCTTCCACGTCTCCTTTAACGTCGACATGTGCATTACCACATCTTGTACTTTCTGCTCCAAACTATTCAAGATATGAGAGAAAAACGGTATACCCTCTCTCTCCCACTCATCGAGCATCGGCTCTGGAGGAGGCTTGATCAAATATCGCTTCTTCCCTTGTCCTCTTACATGGACTTCCACGATCTTCCTCTACTTCAGATAATTCTTTCCATCAACAAATAATTTTCTATTTGTGATTTTTTTTATACAAACTCCTGAATTACAAGACTCAAACCAGACTTCAAATTCTCCTCCATGACTAACTAAATCTCTTGATACACTCAAATACAAATATATTGCTACCAACAACCAAAAATCCTCTCTCGGGATCTAATCATCTCTCGAGAACATAAGACACCAAATGATCCTCCTTCGGGATCAAATTACACAACAAAGACCAAATGCACTACTAAACATCCCAAACACCAATCAACACCACCAAAGACCCATAAATATCCCTCCTTTTTTATTTTTAACGGCCCTGTTGTTTGACTATTTTTTCTTTTTTGTTGTTGTTGTGGAAGCTCTGTTAAATTAACTGAGATAGAAGAGAGGAAAAGAGAGCAGAGAAGAGATGGAGAAGAAGACGAAGGTGTTCAGGGGTCGGGGGGATGGTCAGAGAGAAAATAGAGCAGAGTCAATTGGTTGATGAAGTCGAATTCCAGATTGTCAAAGATGAAGTTGAGGTTTAAATTCACGGTTCGAGTCGGGTTCGGGTTGAAGCTAAGGGATTTGAAATCAGAGCGAATTCATTTCTTGGTCTGCAACGTCGGATTGGGTTCTGGTAATGTTGGCTGCTGTAGACGAGGTCAAGAGAATGGAGACAGGTTGATTTGGGTCGGATTGATGTCGACTTGGGTTGGGTTGGATTTCGATTTGATGGAATCAAAGTCAAGTCGTGTTGCAGGAACGGGTTGAGATCGTCGGCTAGTCGATAGGCAGCAGTTGATGGGTGTTGTTTGCCGGTGTTGTCATTGGGTTTGGCGAAGATTGTAGTTGAGAAGAAAGAAAAAGAAAAGAAAAAGAAGAGAGGAGAGGAGAAAAAGAAGAAAGAGAGGAGAGGAAATTGAATTATGGTTATAGTCGTGGATCTGAGCCTTACAACTCTGATACCATGATACAAGAATTAGAAGAGAGTTAGAGATCTCTCATCTTAATTGTTGTATATAGATCTTAATTGTAGTATATAGATGCATAAAAGCATAATCTTATTTCTATTCCTATACTAATACAAACTCGTATTCCTAACAGTGACATTCTCGGGCAGAAGGAGGGAGGGAGAGATTATATTTTTACAGATTATGGAATTTGTCCTAACTGAAGCTCCCCAAGGGCAACCAAAAGACATTCTTGATCCTGGATTTGGAACTTGGTTAGTTATATTATAAGTTATCCACATTACTCAATTGTTAACTTAATGGGGTGGATGAAGGTTGATGTAAATTCCCAAACGTGTAGCTTCTAGCTGACGTGTGCTTCTTTAAAAGTAACATATCAATATTTACATGCAAAGTGTAGACTTAAAGTAGCTGATTAATAAATCCTCAGTTGCTTTGATATTGTTCCTTGAACATTTAAATTCTGTTTTGGATATTTGTTTTCTAAGTAAGAACTTGATAATATTGTAGTCTCTGCAGCAAGTGGCGCGAACATATAATCTAATTCTTTTTACTCTTCTCCTATACGTTTCATAACTGATTTTTGTATTTATAGAAATATTGGATTATCATGCAGAATGTGGTTGTTGAGCAAGTCATTCAAGCAGGACAACGAGTAACTGTGGCCATGGGGACTGATCGTAATGTTGGAACAGGTGAGTGACTGACTTGAGTCTAATTGTAAACATGTTTATTTATAGCTAATTTCCCCCCAAACTTTCTAAATTTCATATCATTTATGGTTAATGGTTTCATTAACATTTTTATTACTTATTTTATATTATAATCTGTAGCCTGATTTCATATTACATTAACTTGATATCATTACATTAATACATTTAAGCTAGAAACATGAATGAATATTGTAAACAAACAAACAAACAAATAAGGGAATAAATATAGTTAGATGATTGGTAGATGGATGGATGGATAGATAGATAGAGTTGGCTCCTTGCCAAAGGTTTTGGAGCCAAAAATTCATCAAATTCAGTTAGATCTTTTGGCACATGCATATGGAAGTGCAATTTAGGTGAGAGGTGTATAGGATTTTGAACTTTTAATGTTGTGTCCTAGTTTTTTGGTTAAAAGTTAGGAATATTTGCAACTAAACTTCAGTTTATGAAGTCTCATTAAATGCATGCAACTTGATTATTTTCAAAAGACATCGAAAAGAAAGGGGGGGATGAGGGGATGTCAAAATAAGTTTACTACACCATATTGGAGACGGATTAGTGTCAAATTGACGATACCCCTAAAGTTTTTACACTATAATACTAAAGATGACAAGTGATCCAAATGGCAATTTGATAGGAATCAAGAAGCCATTAGAAGAGATGAAGAAAGTTTTTTCCCTTGGGATTAGGATTTAAATTGTATGTTATTGAGTTAAATGATTAGCTAAGGTCATTAGGTATCTTTATTTATTTTTATGGTTTTTTTTGTAATTTTTAGGCTATTTAGAGCCTTTTTTCCAGCCAGGGTTATTTTCATATTTTTAAAAAGCCCTATATTATGTTAATGTTCTGGCTGGAATAATTAGAAGATATTGATTTTGTTTGATTAATGGATATTATGGAAGCTTTCCTCTGTTGTTTCTTTGACGTGTGATGTGTCATTAGGTGTGAAATCTATCTTTGGTGTGATGGCGAATCTAAAGTGTGAAACTTTCCTATATTTCTATTCTCTTTCTAGTTTTTCTTCTGTTTTTTATCAGAATCTTACCCAATCAAAAGTTCATAGATGTGCAGTTATTTATTTGAACCCTATTTAGAGCCTTAAACCCCTGGATTAGTGCTGTCCAGATCTAAACCTGAACCTAAACTAGTGCTTTTAATGTTATTTCATCATGTTACTTCTGCAAAACATTCCCAAATTAATTTCCTAACCCTCCACCAAATCTAGCAACCCTTTACAACTCAATTTCATCCCAAAATCCTCTCTACAAGCCTAAAATCACAGATCAACAGATTTGGAGCGCAAAGAAAATTTCAGTTCTTGTTATCTTGCGATACAATTCAATGTGTTTATCTTGGTGCCAACCATTTAGAATGCCTAAAACTAAAAACTTAACGTAATTGTTACTTCTTTCTTATCCACCTAGTTGGCTATTAATGGCAAAATGTTTGATCCATGGTTTGGATTAAGTGAATTGACAATCCAAACCATTCATCAAATCAGCAAACCGATTTTGGTGGAGAAGGGAACATCCCAGACTATACATCTAAGCATCTTGCTATTGATAGCTATTTGTTTTGTGCTTCCTTGATGGAAAGGGAAGAAAACAATTGTCACTTTTTTAAGTTTGAAGCACCCTAAATGGTTTAGATCAAGATGAATAGAGTGGTTTTGCAATTTTGATTGTCTATCATAGAATTTGAATGGATGGTTCGGCTTCAAACCCTAAAAGATGAGCCAAGTCTCTCTCTGGGTGTGTGCACGTGTATAGAAAATACAATATGAATGGAAGGTTTGGCTTCAAATCCTAAAACATGAGGCAACTCTCTCTCTCTCTCTCTCTCTCTCTCTCTCTCTCTCTCTCTGTGTGTGTGTGTGTGCGCGCGCGCGCGCGCGGGTCTGTACGCACATGTGTACAAGCAAATATAAGAGGATATTAGCAAAATGGGCGAATAGCTGAATATGGATTCACAATATAGCTTCATGGTGATGAAATTTGCATCTGAAAAGATTAGAATAAAGAAACATTTGAGTTTCTTTTTATCTGTTCGTTTAATTGATTTTATGTTAGGCTTGGGTCAATGCTGATGAAGTGATTTTTGGGCTAAGGAAAGATGATGACATCCCCACCTTATCTTGATTAATGGGTTTTGCCATTAAATTGATTAGATATAAAATGCACAAAACATGAATGCTATAACCTTTTGTGATTTCCAATCTATATGAATGTAAAATTGTAGGGCACATATCTTACTCCAGCAATCACCAACAAAATATAAGCAAGAATGCCCTAGATAAAGTTTCTAATTTTTTTTTTTGTGATCTACCTATAACTTTTTTGTTTTTTTTATTTGTATTGCCCTCAAGGCAGAGGTCTAAAAAGACAAACAATATATATATTATCTTTTTTCATTGTTAGAAGACATACAATGAATCAAGAATGATAAATATATAGTTAAAAAATTTAAGTTCAGAAACTTACCTATGCGGTGGCTGGCGGTCCGGCTTCAGATTTTTGGTCCCGATTTGTTGCAGTTTGCTCCACCCGTCTTCGGAAAACTTCCTGCGATTTTAATCTTGTACTTCAATTCATTAAACACTAAGCAACAATAAACCAACAAATCAATCCGGTAAAAAGAGTAAAAACTAAAGAAAAATCCGTCTTCCCTGGCAACGGTGTCAAAAACTTGATGTGAATTTTAATATGTTACCGCAAGTGTAGATGTCTAATCGTAGTACTTTGCGGATCGAATCCTCAAGAAAGATGATTATCTCTAGTTTCATAATCTTATTTATGTGAATTAAGAAATAAAGAGAAATGTTTGTAGTTAGGTTTGAATTCACTAGATTAATAACATGAAACTAACTAGATCTCTCTAAGAGTCACTATTATAATTATCAATTTATTTCCTTAAAGCGTAGATTGTATATGATTTTTTAAATAGCCTATCAATTTAGATTAAATCAACAATTATAAGAAATATAAATCAAAATTAATTAGATCTAAACATGATAATCTTAGATTTTCAGTCTTAAGCATAGATTATTATTTACAATATATAATCTATCAAAGTTTTGATTATCTAAGAATTATCTTATTTTAAACCTAGCTTAATCTTTTGTTTATTGAAGCACAAAACAAAGAGATTTAGATAAGTTAACAAGTTACTAATTTAGTTTCATCTAACCTTGATACTTTCTAAGATTTAGCTACTGATAATTTGATAAAATCAACATACACAATAGCAAAATAAATTCATGAAAGAAGAACAAAAATTGATCAACTAAAAATAAAGAATTTTATTAATCGAAAGAAACTTACAAACATAAACTTGAAGAGCAACACTTGAATCTTTAACAACACTAAGATCCTCTAAGAACTTCTATAGTTTTTTTTATATATAAAATATCATGTTTTAACCCTAGAATTCCTCTCCTTTTATAGCAGAAGGAGAGGGGTACAAAGGATCAAATCAAATATGGTGAAAATCTTGAACAATATTTGACTTAATTTGCTTTAATCACTTGATTTTTCACAACCTTTGGCTTGATTTGTTTTAATCACTTGATTTTCCACAATCTTTGACTTGGTTTGATTTATTTTTAATTCTTGATTTGCTCTCATACAGTTAAGTTGATGTAGTTGGGCTTTGGGCTTGTAAAAGTTCATCTTTTGGGCTTTTTTTTCCTTATTCTTTATTCAAAACACTACTTATGCTCAAAAACACTAAAAATAACCGAGTAACATTATTTATGAATAAAAAGCAGATACATAAGAGTATAAAAGTGTAACAAAATGATGTGAATCAGGTTCCCTTTAAGGGACAAGATACTGACCAATCTATGCACGTCACCATCTAGAAAGGCTTCTGAAAATCATGAGGAAATTGCGAGAAGGTGAAAGCAATCAAATAAGTAGCTTCTTCAAGTCAGAGTTTCTTTTTATCAGTCTTTCCCAACCCAACTACCTCTTATTTTCCCATCCTACATTATAAATGGAGCTGTTTATTTTTCTTTGGATCTTACTAATCCATTTCAGTCTTCTGAAAGAACCAATAGTAAATGAAAAATACTTCTCCTTTACCAAATTAAATTATTCATTGATATTCATATTTTAGTTTTGCTGAAATTGTTCTACTTATATTTAATTATTATAAATCTTAGAATGATTTCTGTTTTTATTTGTATTTCATCTATGTAATGTAATGTAATGTTTTAGTAGGTCCAGGTTATAATATGTATGTTTTCCCCATGTGGTACGGAAGAAGATGGATATATTCATCAATACCAATCAAAATACACCTTCTTTTTTTGGATTATTATGCATTATGCTATATGAAGCTGCTTGATAGATCTTGCGAATCAACAAAAGTCGGCTACTAAACCTTAAATCCACGGGATGATGGAGATGGAAACCTTGCTATCTTATTGTTCATAATGATCAATATCATATTGAATTCTTAATTCCTTTAAAGGCATGCATGTTGGCTTTCATTATACAATTATTTGTATTATGATGGTAAAATCCAAAGTTTCAAAAATGGGCTAAAATGTTTCAAATCTTAGTCCATAGAATAATGGAGCTGGAAACCTTGCTATCTTATTATTGTTCATAATGATCAATAGCATATTGAATTTCTTATTTCCTTCTAAGGCATGTATGTTGGCTTTCTTCTCACAAGTATTTGTATTATGATGGTAAAATCCAAAGTTTCAAAAGTGGGCCACAATGTGTCAAACCACAGTCCCATGGGATAATGGAGCTGGAAACCTTGCTATCTTATTGTTCATAATGATCAATAGCGTATTGAATTCCTGATTTCCTTTTAAGGAATGCATGCTGGTTTCATCTCACAAATATATGTATTATGGTGGAAAAATCTAAAGTCTCAAATGATTCTTTTACAGTTAAAGTTGAAAGAAAAAAAAATTGAGAACAATTCATTTTAATTGAAATTTAATTGATTTCATATCTTGGAACTAACCATTCCATGCAGATATGGGCCAAGTTTAGATACCAAAGGATGCCTATAATATAACCAAACTAATGTGAAGTTTCTTGAAACATTTTCAAACTTTAATGCATATAGGTCAAACAGCACCTCTACCTTTATCATCCAAGGTGTCAGATTCAGGTTTGTTGTAGTTAGTTTTCCTCCAAGTGGTTTTGCACCTCAAAGAGGACCTAAACAATGATTTTTAAACTGCAGATAATAAATAAACATAAGAAAATAGTGAATGTAAACCCTTTTGATATGTAAAGAGTGTTATCCTAAGACGCATAGAGATTACTTTTCTCCCTGTTGCATTGACATTCATTGTCTTTGAGATTCTCTTTAGTGTTTGGGTCCATTCTCATTTCTTTATTTAATGGATGACTCCACGGTTGTGTGTTATCAGACCATCTGATCATAGTAGTTGCAATCTGCTCGGAGTTTTTGGTGTGATTATTTGAAGGTTTAAGATTGGCTGAGATTCAATAATATAAATTATTGCACATTTAGAATGCTATATCTCCTCTTCGATGACCAAATCTTGCACTTAGCTTACCTCACACAAGCTTGTAACAACTAGATTATATGAAGATTGCACTTTTGTGGGGTCCACTTCTATCAGATTTATTAGCTTTTCCCTTTCTTTTAACATATCATCTCTTGTTGGATCCACTACATGGAATAGATCTGTCACGCCCCGCTTCCCAAAGTACGCAAAAACAACACGTGATGAGAGTCGGTGACGCACATACGCGAGGAGAAAAGAAGAGAGAGATGGAGGCTCGACGGGCTGCAGGGAGCAAGGCAGTAGGGTGTTAGTGATCTCGGGTGAGGAGGGGAAGGAGAAAGTGGTGTCAACGATTGCATGAGTTCGGTATGGCTACATGGTGGGTTGCAGGTAGAGGTGTAATCAGATCAAATACGGATTGAATATTCCCTTTACCATATTCGTATCCGCACTCAACTTTCGGATACAGATACAGATATTGCCGGATGTGAAAAAATGACATCCGTATCTGTCAAAATCAGATATTGGATACAATTCGGATATTAAAGGATCAGATAATACTAATCAGATATGAAAAAACGGATACGGTTATGGATAAACTAAAGAGGAGAGACTGAGTGAGAGAGAGACTGGCGGGAGAGAGAGTTGGGAGACTGAGGGAGAGAGCTGAGAGAGACAGAGACAGTGGTGCCATTGCAGAGGACTGACTTTTTGTTGACATCTAGTTATTTCCTAGGCTTGTCTCACGACTGGGTCAAAGTAAGGTCTAGCCAATCTACGCATAGAATAAAGCAATCTTTGAGAGAATTCCATCCATCCTTCCCTAGCACGAGAACTCAATGGCACTCGGGCTCAACCCCTTTTCTCTTTTGTCAATTTGTGGCAATTAGAGAAAGAGAGAGGATAGGGGCGGCGTCGACTTTCTCCGCTGCCGCACAAAGAGAGGGGCGGAGCGGCAACGTGGACATCCTCTGCTGTCGCTTCCGCCGCTGCAAGGGAGAGCGAGACTGGCTTGCCGCCCAGAGAGAGGATGTGATGATGTCGATCTCCGCCGCTATAGCAGAGAGAGGAGAAGGGAGGCGATCGGCCTGCCGCGCGGAGGAGAGAGGACGCAGTGACGTCGATCTCCGCCGTCATCGCACACAGAGAGAGAAGGGAAAAAGAGTTACCCAGGGCCGAGCATGCCGCTCCCAAGCACTGCCACCACTTTTCGAATCTCAAGCCCTAGCAAAAAAGGGAGAGATGAGAGCTGGATTTTTTAGATCTCAGATTTCTGAGGTGAGTGAGAAAAGTGATGAGATGAGTTAATAAACCTAATATTATTAACTTAATAAATTAAAAACTAGATTAATTTGATTAGATATACTTATATTAATATAACACATAATTACTATGTATAATTGCGGATATTCGTATCCGTATTCGCTTTTCAAATTTCTATCTGCATCTGAATCCGTGTCCGAATATGGATTATCCGAATCCGAATCCGAATCGAATCTGACAGATGCAAAAATTTTGCATCCAAATCCGGTTTGGAGGCGAATTCAGATGTGAATATCCGACGGATATCCGCATTTTATTTCACCTTATTTGCAGGCGGCGCGATGAAGAGGGACGATGGTCGCGCTTACGTACAGAAGATGGAGGAGGGGAAAAAGGAGAGTGGCGCGACTTGTCAGCTAGGGAGGGAGAGCTTGGCGACGCAGCGACGCAGGTGGTAGAGCTCGGGGCAAGGAGGCACGTGAGTCTGCAATCTGGTCGGTGTGGAGGAAGGAGAGGGAGTGTGGGCGTTGGCTTGAGGAGGTGGTAGGCTCGTTGTGGCTGCAAGTGTACAGGCAGCTGGTGTGTGGGGCTGCTAGGGTTAGGATGTGAGAGAAAGGTAGGAGATGAGTGAATATATAAGGGGGAGATGGGATTGTGGGCTGGGCTTAAAGAGAAAGTGAGAAGAGGAGTTGGCTTTAGGCTAGATAGGAATTAAATGAGGAATGAGAAGAGGAAAAGGAAGGAAAGGCTAATTGATGGGCTTTGAATAAAAGAAATGGGAAAGAAAATAAATTGGTGAGTGGGCTTGCGGGCTGGGTTGTGAGAAAATGAGAAAAATAAGAAAAGAGGAGGAATGCAGGCTGGGTTGTGAGAAATAGAAGGAAAAAGAAGGAACAAGATGTGGGCTGGGTTGTTCTATTATTATTAAATATTAATTTGTATATTAAACTAAGGATATTGCATTCTACTCACCTTAAAAATAATTCGTCCTCTAAATTTCAATAAGGCGGGAAAATGATAAAAAGAGGATCAAGGTTGATAACGTATGGATATGAATTAAGGATAAGCACGATATGATATGATTCAAAGGAAAGATGATCAATCGCGAATGACATCTTTTCGCTCCCACGTCGCTTCTCAGTTGCACCACGATTCCACTGCGCTACTCTGATTTCTGTCGCCAACTTCGGAATTGAGTGGCCAGTCTCGAGAACCCAAAATCGAAAATGAAATTTGGACAAAATGAGAATCTAGAAGAAAATCTAGATCACTTTGGAAGGAATGTTGAACATCCAAAGATTCAAGAGATGGATTTTCAAAGGGAAGATGGTCGATTCTCAAGTGAACTCAATATCATTGTGTGAATATTATATGTCTATATTGCAATGTAAATATAACACTTCTCAGGTCAAAGGTAAGAACTAGGTCCTTCTCGCGAAAAGCGATAGTCGAACTGGCTAGCGCAAGTCTAACTTGAGCTTTGGTACCAAGAAAATCATATCACGCCCCGCTTCTCAAAGTACACAGAAACGACACGTGATGAGAGTTGGTGACACATACGCGAGGAGAAAACAAGAGAGATGGAGGCTTGACGGCGGGCAACAGGGCGATAATGATCTCAGGTGAGGAGAGAGAAGGAGAAAGTGGTGACAGCGGTTGCACGAGTTCAGAGAGAGGGTGAGAGGCATGGCTACATGGTGGGTTGCAGGCTATGCGATGGACGTGTGGAGGAAGAGGAAGAAGGGAAAGAGGAGTTCGGTGCAGCTTGCCGGCTAGGGAGGGAGAGTTTTGCGGCGCGATGGTGTAGGTGGTAGAACTCGACGCAAGGAGGCGTGCGGGTCTGCAACCGGATCGACGTCAAGGTAGGAAGGAGAGAGTATGGACGTCGGCTTGAGGTGGCGGGCTCGTGGTACAGACGACTGGTATGTGGGGCTGCTAGGGTTAGGGTTAGGGTGTGTGTGAGAGAGAGAGGTAAGAGATGAGTGAATAAATGGGGGAGATAGAGATGGGTTGGCGGGCTGGGCCTTGAATAAAGAGAAAATGAGAAGGAAGAGGAGTTGGCTTTGGGCTAGATTGGAATTAAATAAGGAATGAGAAGATGAAAAGGAATGAAAGGCTGGGCTTGATGGGCTTTGAATAAAAGAATATGGGAAAGAAAAGAAATGGGTAGTGGGCTTGCATGGTGGCTTATGAGAAAAAGAAGGAAAAAGAAGTAGCCCTCGCTGGTATATTATTATTAAATATTAATTTATATATTATAAATTAGGGATATTACAAGATCTCTTCTACAAAAGATGAAAACACGTCTAATAAGGTGTTAAGGGTCTGAAATCTTCTCAAGCAAATCATTAGACACAAATCTTTATAAATGCATCATCATGAAGATGAAATTCCCTTTATTCTATATAGTCTTGGTGATAAGTGTTGGCCCAAGAGTACACTCCCAGTTTTGTTTTGATGATTACAAAGCACATGAAGTTATTTGGTACTGATCAAGTTCTAGTGTTTATAAGCTTACATGACTCAAGAGATTGGAAGTTGTTCCATTCTTCCTCAAAAGGAAGGTTTTGAAGAAATCAAGTTGACTCAAAGAAGGGATTCAAGCTCAGACGATCAAAAGCGTGGATTTAGAAGAAGTCCTCTTGATGAAGACTTGAAGAGAGTATAACCCTATGTAAGTTCTTAAAGTGTTTAAGTTTTGGTGTTGAATTGATGCTCAAGAATCACGCACACTTGCACAAGTTATCTATACAAAAATTATTTCAAAAAGATTTCAAAAATCCTATGTTTTTGTCTCAGACTATCGACAACTCAATTGAATTGTCGACAGGTTCTTTGAGAACTGTTGACAGCTGTTCCAGTAACTCAAGTTTTTATTGTTTTTGGTTTGCTTACAGTCCAAGGGGACTGTCGACATTTGATATGCAACTGAGCTGTCGACAGGCTCATTTGACTGTCGACAATCAAGCTCCGCAATGGCTAAAAACTTAGCCGTTGCACACTGGACTGTCCACAACTCCAGTGACCGTTAAGCCTATTTTGAATTAAAACGAGAGTCTCTCCTTTCAAATTGTTTTGTCTTATCCCCAAAAGGGTATAGTTCACTTTATTAAGACTTTATCAGTGTTTTATTGACTGGTTTAGCTCTCTAATGATATTTACCTACTGCCTATATATATGAGTCATTGTAGGAGAAGTTTTCAACAAGTTTTTGAAGTCAAAGTTTTTAAGAAAAAAACCAAGCTTTTGCTTTCAAGTTTCAAGTTTCAAGAGCTATCAATTCCAATTCTTTCTCTGCAAGTCTTAAGCTCTCAAGTTCAATTTTCTCAATTGAATTTTTTCTCATACAAACTTCTTGAGTTTCATTTCTCCACTCAAAAACTCTAAGAAGTTGTAGAGAGAGTTTGTGATTTTTATGGTTGTCAAGAGCTTGTAAACTTCATTGGTTTTGTGCTACCTCTTGTGCAGAGAATTGAAAGTTAGAGTTGTGCACTCCGGGTCTTGTGTAGGCCTTGTAGTTTCTTTGTGGAAGTTCTTTTGTGGATAGCGAAAATCCTTCACGCGGTGAAGGCAGGAACGTAGAGCTTAGTGCTCGTACATCGAAATAAATCTCTTGTGTTTGCGATTACTTTCTCTCTTGCTTATACTCTATTTCTATTGCTTGCACTTGTGTTTTTGCTTATCTCTATGCTTGCACTTGTGCTTTTACTTTTATTTGCCCTTGCTATTCATCTCTTGCATCATTCATACTTATCGATTTTCCTCTTCAATCAAGAAGGCAATTGAGCACTTCAATACTTATATAGAGAAATATAGAGGAGAAGTTCTAGAGCTCTTAATTGGGATCCAGCTTCACTTCTTAATTTGAGTTGACCAATTGCATTATTCATTTTAATTGTTGCATTACGCATTTGATTAATATTACATCTATTCACCCCCTCTAGGTGTACTTTCAATTGGTATCATAGCCTTGGAGTCTAATTTTTGGTTTAACCACCTTAGAGAGATCTTCTTGCTAATCACTCACTCATGTGCTTGTTTTCTACTCTTGTATCCCTGGCCAAAGAAATCAAGACTCCACCCAAGTTTGATGGCTTTAACTTTTCCCACATGGAAGTGAAGATGACCGTTTTCTTGCAATCCCTAAGAAGCCGGGTTGCAAACGACGGTGAGCAAACCATTTTATGTATTCGATGGTGATGAGGACACTTGGTCCGAAATTGCCACCAAGGAATTTATTGCTAATACTAAGACACACTATGATTTACTTCAAGTCTTAAATGTTGATGATATTGATAGGGTAATTCATTGCAAATCCGCTTACAAGATTTAGTCACACTTGGTTGTCACACATGAGGGGATATCACAAATCAGAGAGCTAAGATTGATCTCTTGCGTTCTCAATATGAAATTTTTTCTATGAATGAGAATGAATTCGTTGATGATATGTTACCAAATTTACTAAAATCACAAATGATCTTGCTTCTTTAGGTGATGAAATTGATAATGATTAAAACGTGAGGAAGGTCATTCGTGCTCTTCCACCATCTTAGGAGGTCAAATCTACTACATTGAAGGAGCTCAATGACAAGGAATAGATGGAGCTTATTGGTCTCATTGAGAATTTAAAAACCCATGAGACGGAAAGAAAAGGTAGAGAGGAGAAGGTACTTCAAAAGAAGAAGACTGCCTTCAAATCTACTCCTACCATCTCCGACGAAGATGAAGAAGAAGAAGATGAAAATCTTTCCTCCTTGTGAAGAATGTAAGGAAGATGTACAATAAGGCCAAGTTCAACATCCGAAGAAGATGGTAAGGAAAGGAGGACAAGAAGATTGTTTGCTACAATTGTAGGAAATCCGGAGACGTCGTTGCCGATTGCCCGGAGACCAAGGTCAAATCCACAGCCTCCAATAAGCCTTATAAAAAGAAGGCCTTGAAAGCAACTTGAGATTCAGAGAGCGAATTAGAGGAAGAGATGGACACGACACGTGTTTTTCATGACAAATGAGAACACACCTAAGGTAACATCTGAATTTTTTCTAGATGAATGTGAATTATTCATGGATGAATTGGGTGAAGCTTTTGAAGAACTTTTCAACAACTATGATTTTTTCAAAAAGAAATATTTAAAAATGAAAAAAAAGAAAATGAATTTCTTCAAAATCAACTATCTGTTCTTTCTAAGAAAAAGAGGTTTTATCTTCTACTCTTCAAAAGACATAAAAAGATTTTGATGCAATAATTTCTTGCTAAGAAAAATTTTCAATTATTGATGAAAATAAGATTTTCACATTGAAAAACAAAATTAATACTTCAAGTAATGTTTTAAAGAAGTGTGAATTTGATACAACTAGATTAGTGACTATGTTTTCAAAAAGGCAAGCTCTAAGGAAACCTCATGTTTCACACACCATCATGCTCACAAACCATCACAACCACATGCACATAATGCACACCATGCTACACGTACCCATGCTACACATGCTCATCATACACAAACACATCATGCATTTTTATATGCCAAGGCGTATTCTTGCACCTATTGTGGCCGGAAGGGTCACTTGGCTAAGTTTTGTTATGATAGAATTAATGTTTCTAATGACCATGTTTGGGTTAGAAAGACTAACACTCTAGACCCCAAGAAAATTTTTGTATCAAAGTCAACCCATTTGTTAATCAAAACCAACTGAGCGAAGCGAGGAAGGTTTTCTCCCGTGACTTATATAAAATTTGTCCGCTCGTCTGTCCCCTCATTTTTATCCTTCAAAAAGAGAGAGCAGCGCTTCTCTCCTCCATCACCGCCACTGTCCTTTCTCCCCTCCACCTCTTTTCCTCTTTCCACCACCGGCCTCTCCCCTCCTCTTCTTCTCTCCTCTCCCCTTTCTTCCTCCCTCCATTGCTTCTCCTCTCTCCTCCTTTCTCCTCTTCTCCTCCATTTCTATGCCACCGGTCGGTTTCTCAACGCCGGTGGTATTCTAGTTTGATATAGGTACGCATCAAAGTTTCAAGACGTAGGGAGCGGTGATATCTTGATAGTGGTTACTCAAGGCACATGACATGAGATATCAACAACTTTGCAATCCTATCAAGGTACAATGAAGGTGGCACCGTCACCTTTGGAGATGACTTCAAGGGCAAGATTGTTGGTATAGATAATATCAAGATTAGTTCATTTTCTTTAATTGAAGATGTTTTGGTAGATGGATTCAAACATAATCTATTAAGCATTAGTCAATTATGTGGCAAAGGCTTAAGGGTTATTTTTGATGACTACTTGTAGTGTTTTAACTGTCGTCCGACATTTCCGAAATGTCGGCCGATATTTCATTTTCAAGCCCTCACCGCCACGACATCCCTACCTGCATTTGAAATGGCGTTTTGGAAAATGTCGGCCGACATTTCGGGAAAAACCCATTATGTTGATTGGTCTTGGAAGTTGGAGTAATTGAGAAATTTTAATGGATTAGTGAATATATGCAAAATGTTTAAGTTAATTATTCATATGAGCACAAATGAATATATCAAGCATATAAAGATAGACAATAAAAGTATGCAAGATATAAAGGAGACAAAGAGAGAGTGTGAGCAATCGCAAACACAAAGGGTTTGTTTCGAGGTTCGAGCACACTTGCTCTACATCCCCGCCTTCGACACACGAAGGATTTCCACTATGCAAGATCCCAATGGATCTCTCCCCGGTGCCGCAACATCTACAAACCCTCGGACTCCCTAGTCCCACACACGCAAGCCCCACAAGCTTGCCGAGGCCGCACCTCAAACCAAGAGTTCACAACCGAACTCTAAACCACCGCGAGCACACTTGCCCGCCTCCTCAAAGGAACAAAGAAAAGTCTTTGGTGATCACAACACTTTGATCACCTAAAAACAATCTCACTACAACACACCTATAGGATGAATAATCAATGGATAGCTCAAGTGTGGTGTGAGAAAAACAAGGATGAGAGTGGTGGAGGAAAACTCAAGAAATTCACTTTAAACACTCTTGATAATATCTTCCCTTTAGATTGGAAGTATTTGCTCTCAAATATGTGGAAAAAACTCTTTTAAAAGGATAAGAAAAACTGGCCCAAAGCTCTCCTAAAATCTTAGAGAAAAACAATGACCAAACCCCCAAATTTATAGGCTGTCAAAAACTAGCCGTTGGGGTCTGTCAGACCTGTCGGTCGACCGTCCGGCCGACCGCCAACGGGCAAAAATCCGACCGTTGGAGCCTCTGGTCGACCGCCCGGTCGACCCAAAAGAACAGAGAGCTCTGCTCTCAGTTCCGGTCGACTGGGTCGGCAGACCGGCCATCTGCCAGGTCAAGGCGTGCACGTCGTGCACGTCGGTCTACCGAGCCGGTCGACCGACTTCAGCCTTAGTCGACTTGATATGTCGACTAGTCGACTTGGCTGAAGCCTGGAACAGAAAATCTGGGATTTAAAACTTGGTCTTTTGGCTCATATAAAAATCCCATAAAATACTTAGAAAATCTACAAAAATAGTTTTACCAATATACTTTGATAAACAAACATGCTTGCATAAAATCAAGGCATGTTATAAAAGATTGGACTATTTTTGTAAGTTGGAAAGTATTGGCTCAAATGAAAACTTGTATTTTTCTAAAACTTGTTTTCCAAACTTCTTCATGATACAAAAACAAGATATTTTGAATTCATTAAAGCATAGTATGTATGGATATGATCCACTACACAATTAAGATAAAATATCTATGTTTTTGGCATTAAGCTCTAAATATGTTTTTGGTTTAAAACATGTATATAAGAAAACACCAAAAACCAAAGTAGTCTTTTCTAAACTGAAAATTCTTTTATGAAAAGACAACTAAATCAAGAGAGTGTGTGTGTGTGATATATGTTTGAGCAATCCACCAACTATTCTATCATTTACATTTTATCTAAAAAAAAAAATCTTATACCTAGACACAAGTCTTGATCTTGAAGTCTTCCCTTGAAGTCTTCACATCATCTAGACTTGGTCCAAAAGCAATCCAACGAGCTCGACTCCTCTTGAGTACTTGATGTGGTCTTGATGCATAGGCTCGTGAATCAACCGGTGCTAGCTCCAAAATATGACTTTAAATCCTTTGTTGAAGCTCCACACCTACTAAGATCTTGATCATAAATCTGACACTAATTAAACACAAGATCATTAGTACTATAACTTCATGAGTTGATCATCATTAAAACTAGAGTGATGCGCCTTTGGGCCAACAATCTCCCCCTTTTTGATGATGACAAAACTCATGAAGTTATATATGCATGGATTAAAGTAAAGCTTCAAAGAAGCTCCCCCTTAACTCATGCATAGAAATAAACAATATAAATACGCAATGAATGCTCATAAACATGTATGCAAATGTATGGAGATAAAACAAATCAAATCTTTTTCTCCTATTTGCAAAACAAAACATATATGCATAAAACATAAATTCTACTAACATGCATATAAATCTCAAATTCTTCTCCCCCTTTTTGTCAATTATCAACAAAGGGGTTAAAGTAAAACAAAATCATCAAATTTTTTTCTCCCCCTTTTTGTCCGAAATAAAGAACCAAAGAAGGGGTAAACCAAATCAATCAAGAAAGGTTATATGCGATATACATTCATGAAGAAAAAGACACTAAGTTAGCTTCTCTACACATATGCATTACATGAAGAAGGGATGACAAGCCCCAATTCACATAACACATATTATGTAATGCATAAGAGGAGATGTAAAGCTCCCCCTACACACGTGTACCACATAAAGAAGAGTTGTTAAGCTCCTCAATATATAATACACTCAACATGAATTTATATGTAGAAGAGATGTTAAGCTCTCTTTGCATATAGGCAATACAAATCAAAAATTTTGAATTTTTCTTATAAAACAAAATTTTAAATTTTCTCAATAAAACAAATCTTGAGAATTTTTCTTAAAATTTTATTTTCTTATCATAAACAACTTTGTGCTTTAAACATGTAAAACAATTTTAACTCAAGCACAAATAACAAATCATATATATGTATGAAAAGAGTATACCAATAGAAATTGATACATACATATATGGGAAAAACAAAATATGAGTATATACAAAAGAAGTTCATATTGATACCAATTGAAAATATCCAATGATACCAATAGAAAAATAAGCTTAAGTGTATACATCATATAATCTACCACATGAAGAACTCGAACTAGTTAAATGAAATTGAAAACTAGTACGGAATCCTTCAATCAAGGAAAAAAATATTTTTCATGAAATATGTGTATATCACATGAAAATGGCAATGAAGCTCAATATTCCTTTAAATAAGACAATGTGAAAATTATCATAAATTTTGAAAACATGAAAATCATCACAAAATCTTTTTCATTTAAAAAAAATATTTCAAGGTATATGTATGTTTTGATAACACAAGAAGTATACATACATATCCCTAAACTCAATTGAGTCCATATATATAGATTTGCATGAAAGGCAAATGACTCAAGAGGTATCCATGTATATCTTAAAGTTTGGCAAAATAAACATATACATGAAATGAAAACACATGATCATAAAATAAATCCAAAAAGGGAATACAAGTTTAAAAATGTAGGATTATCAAAACTAGGCTATACTAGCACACCAAATAGGCACAAATAAGCAATCAAACCCAACCATATATAGATTTATTTGTGACCCATAATATGTACAAGTATAAATCCTAGTGTTGACAAAAAACTATCATTTAAACTAATATTCAATTCATGAAGCATCAAATCTTGAGAATACAAAAAAAATTTATCCAATGGATTAAAAATAGGATCATGTGTATAACTTATAAACTAATTGAAGAATAAATAACTAGTATAAAATAGTTTTTGAATTACTAGTTAAAGATCCTTCAAATGCATCAAATCATATGTTTTTCATAAAACATAACTAAGTACATAAAGATTTAATCACTCATGGTCTATAAAGCTCAAAATGATCATGAAACTAAGTCATGAAATAATAAATGAAGATGTGAGTGTTAAAAGATCATGTAAATAGCATTTTTATGAAAATAGTCATTTAAGCTCAAAAAGATTATAAGTCACTTTTTTAACAAAATAAAAACATGAAAAATCATTTTTCATAAAACATTAGTCTTCATGGTATATGTATGATTTATCCAAAGCTAACAATACACATACATATCCCAAACATAAAAGAGTCTATCAAATGTATTTGCATGAAGGCAAGAGACTCACGGGTATACATGTATATTTATTAGATTTGAATTAGAAATACATATACATGAAGTAAAATCATAAAATTTGGCAAAGCATGTATAAATGAGAGAATCATCAAAACTAGTCTATACATGTGCATATAGTGGGTACAAATGAGCATGAAGTGCAATCATATATAAAACAAATGTAGCTCACTATTTGTGCATGTATAATACAAGTTTTGATAAAAACTACATCTAAGCATGTTATCACCACATGAAGCACAAAACAAATGAAAAACATGAACATGCTCAAAATATTATGAATGAACAAGCATGAACATAAATAAAATGGGAGTTTAGAGATTATTACCAACTCCAAAGCTCCAATCATGGTGGTTGTCCCACCAAAACCTCGATAGCGATGCATCAATAAGTGTGTCCATCATATCCATTTGCATCCACCATCAAGGCACCAAGTCTCTCACGTCTTGAGAGATCCCTCACCTACATCAAAAACATGGGGTGGGGGTTTTGGTACCCTATTTTCTTGGGTCCTTTGGGGTTAGTCTTGTAAGGAACCCAAAAATTTTTATTATTAGCAAAATTAAAATGATGCAACTTATCAAAACAAAACTTTGCTAAATGGCCTTTGCGGCCACAATGTGTACAAGTGTACACCTTAGTATGCTCATGTGAATGTGTATGATCGTGACGTGCAACATAAGCAAATGCATGATCATGATGTGCATGAATGTGTGGAGTTTGTTTCTTTGAAAACAAAGACTCCAACCTAGAATGATTAAAAGCACATGAGCTCAAGGTAGAGCTCAAACCATTCATTTTATTTTTCAAATCTTTAATCTCATTAGTGGTGGCATGTAAAGCATGATGAGATAAAGAATCATTTTTCTTTTCTTTATCGAAACAAAATCTTTTTCTTTTTCACAAATTTTTCTTTTTAAAGACTTATTTTCTTGAAAAACAACTTCTTTTTGTTTTTCCACCAAATCAATTTTATTTTTCAAAGTATTGTTTCCTTCACACAAATCATTCAATTTTGAAAGCAAGGAAACATTCTCATTTTCAAATCTTCTTTTTCTCTTTCTAAGCATGCAATATTATTTCTAAATGAATCATTTTCATTAAGCATGCAATCAAATTTCTTTTTCAAATTTTTATTATTCCTTTTAAGCATGTCATATTTCTCAACCAATAATTGACAAAATGTAGAGAGCTCATCATATGACATGTTAACATCCTCATGCTCGGATTCGGTAGTTACCTCAAGGGGGTTATCCCCTTGGACCATATAGCACTTGTTGGAGGTGTCGCTTCCAACATCCGAGTCACTCCCCGCATAGTATTGATCATTTTCGCCAAGGGAGAGGAGGGTGTTCCAAACTACAAAAGCCAAATCAAGATTAGCAGCCCTAGATAAATAATCATCATTTAGGGTAGATCTTAAAGCATGTAGGGCTTTTGTATTAGCCTCAATGTTCTTACCATTTAAACAATATGCATTATTAGTTGTGGCAAGATAAACATGGATGCTTAGGGCTTTGAGGTACAAATACATCTTAACCTTCCAAATTTGGATGTTAAGAATGTCAAATGTGGGTGGTGACATGAAGTCCATGGTGTGTGTACAAATATGTGATTAGCCTAAAAATGAGGATCTTTAACTCAAGGTTGTTAGACCCAAATCAAGAGCACTTGGCTCTGATACCAATTGTAAGTTCACCTAGAGGGGGGTGAATAGGTGATGGCTAACCTAATGGTCACTTGATGCCAAATAATGCGGAAGCTAAAAACAATTATGACCTATTAAAACTTTTACACTAAACACCACGTATAACACAAGAGTGTTGCCGAATTCCCCGTGAAGGGCTCTGGACAAACTCTTCTAGATTCCTCTAGATAAGGGTTGAGGTGCCGCGTTGGCTCTCTTGGTTGAATACAAGTGTTAGCAAACAATCCCACGCATGTATATTAATGAGCACAAATGAATATATCAAGCATATAAAGATAGACAATAAAAGTATGCAAGATATAAAGGAGACAAAGAGAGAGTGAGCAATCGCAAACACAAAGGGTTTGTTTCGAGGTTCGAGCACACTTGCTCTACATCCCCGCCTTCGACACACGAAGGATTTTCACTATGCAAGATCCCAATGGATCTCTCCCCGTGCCGCAACACCTACAAACCCTCGGACTCCCTAGTCCCGTATACACGCAAGCTGCACAAGCTTGCCGAGGCCGCACCTCAAACCAAGAGTTCACAACCGAACTCTAAACCACCGCGAGCACACTTGCCCGCCTCCTCAAAGGAACAAAGAAAAGTCTTTGGTGATCACAACACTTTGATCACCTAAAAATAATCTCACTACAACACACCTATAGGATGAATAATCAATGGATAGCTCAAGTGTGGTGTGAGAAAAATAAGGATTAGAGTGGTGGAGAAAAACTCAAGAAATTCACTTTAAACACTCTTGATAATATCTTCCCTTTAGATTGGAAGTATTTGCTCTCAAATATATGGAGAAAACTCTTTTAAAAGGATAAGAAAAACTGGCCCAAAGCTCTCCTAAAATCTTAGAGAAAAACAATGACCAAACCTCCAAATTTATAGGCTGTCAAAAACTAGCCGTTGGGGTCTGTCAGACCTGTCGGTCGACCGTCCGGTCGACCGCCAACGGGCAAAAATCCGACCGTTGGAGCCTCCGGTCGACCGCCCGGTCGACCCAAAAGAACAGAGAGCTCTGCTCTCAGTTCCGGTCGACTGGGTCGGCAGACCGGCCATCTGCCAGGTCACGTCGTGCACGTCGGTCGACCGACTTCAGCCCTAGTCGACTTGATATGTCGACTAGTCGACTTGGCTGAAGCCTGGAACAGAAAATCTGGGATTTAAAACTTGGTCTTTTGGCTCATATAAAAATCCCATAAAATACTTAGAAAATCTACAAAAATAGTTTTACCAATATACTTTGATAAACAAACATGCTTGCATAAAATCAAGGCATGTTATAAAAGATTGGACTATTTTTGTAAGTTGGAAAGTATTGGCTCAAATGAAAACTTGTATTTTTCTAAAACTTGTTTTCCAAACTTCTTCATGATACAAAAACAAGATATTTTGAATTCATTAAAGGATAGTGTGTATGGATATGATCCACTACACAATTAAGATGAAATATCTATGTTTTTGGCATTAAGCTCTACATATGTTTTTGGTTTAAAACATGTATATAAGAAAACACCAAAAATCAAAGTAGTCTTTTCTAAACTGAAAATTCTTTTATGAAAAGACAACTAAATCAAGAGTGTGTGTGTGATATATGTTTGAGCAATCCACCAACTATTCTATCCTTTACATTTTATCTAAAAATAAAATCTTATACCTAGACACAAGTCTTGATCTTGAAGTCTTCCCTTGAAGTCTTCACATCATCTAGACTTGGTCCAAAAGCAATCCAACGAGCTCGACTCCTCTTGAGTACTTGATGTGGTCTTGATGCATAGGCTCGTGAATCAACTGGTGCTAGCTCCAAAATATGACTTTAAATCCTTTGTTGAAGCTCCACACCTACTAAGATCTTGATCATAAATCTGACACTAATTAAACACAAGATCATTAGTACTATAACTTCATGAGTTGATCATCATCAAAACTAGAGTGGTGGGCCTTTGGGCCAACACATCACTTCCTCCTGTGCGAACGAGCACTTCTCCCTCTTCACATAGAGCTCATTGTTTCTGAGGGCCTGGAACGCTTGCCTCAAGTGCTCCACATGCTCATCCACAGTTTAGCTATACACCATAATATCATCCAAGTAGAGCATCACAAAATGGTCCAAGAAAGGCTCCAACACCTTATTCATAAGAGTGAAGAATGTGGCTGGTGCATTGGTGAGATCAAACGGCATAACTAGGAACTCGTACGATCCATACATGGTCACACATGCGGTCTTCGATTCTTCTCCTTCTGCAATCCGCAGTTGATAATACCCTAAGCATAAATCAAGCTTAGTGAAGTATCTTGCTTGACCCAGCATGTCGAACAAGTCCGTTATTAGAGGAATAGGGTACTTGTTTTTCATCGTGATCTTGTTTAACGCTCCGTAGTTGATGCAAAGCCGCAACGAACCATCATGTTTCTTCTGGAAGAGCACTGGTGCACCATAGGGAGCCTTTGACGGACGAATATATTCGGTATCCAATAACTCCTTCAGCTGCTTCCGAAGTTCTTCCAATTCAGGTGGCGCCATGCAATAGGGACCCATGGCTGGAGGTCGAGTTCCTGACTCGAGTTCGATTTTGTGATCCACCTCTCTCTTAGGTAGAAGCTTGCTTGGCAACTTAGCGGGCATGATGTCGTGGTACTCTTTCAAGACGCCTCGGATCTCCTTGGGCACGTCGTCTCCCTGCTTTGAGCCTTCCTTCACCTTAATGGTAGCAAGAAATGAAAAAGGGAGTCCCCATCAAATATATTAACATAATTAGGGATATGTACGATGGAGTAGTGGCAAATATTAAAACTTGTGGAGGCATAGCAAGTGATTTTTCTATCACAATTGGATTGCATCAATGATCTACATTGAGTCCATTCTTATTTGCATAGTGATGAATGAGCTTACTATAGCTATTCAGGATGAGATATCGTGGTGTATGCTATTTGCTGATGATATTGTCCTAGTCGATAAAACGAGAGCTGGGATAAATGCAAAATTGGAGTTTTTGAGACAAACTCTAGACTATCGAGTTTTTGATTAGGTAGAACCAAAACAGAGTATATGGAGTGTAAATTCAGTAAACAGAGAATCCGAGATTAAGTATTGTGACACTAGATGGTTAAGAAATACCGATGAGCAGTCATTTTAAGTACTTAGGTTCTATTATCCAAAAGGATGGGGAGATCAATAGTGATGTCAACCATAGGATCCAAGTCGGCTGGTTGAAATGGAGGAGCGCAACAGGAGTTTTATGTGATCGTAATATTCCGTTATGGCTGAAGGAAAAGTTTTATCGAACTGCTATTAGGCCAGCTTTGTTATATGACACATAATGTTGGGTTATAAAAAGATATCATGCTCAGAAGATAAGTGTTGCAGAGATGCGCATGTTCGTTGGATGTCTGGCAACACGAGGAGAGATAAGGTGAGAAATGAAGATATTCATACTAAGATAGGCGTAGCCTTTATAGAAGAGAAGATGAGAGAAAACCACCTACGATGGTTTGGTCATGTGCGACGTAGACTTACAGATGTGTCAGTCCGACGAGTAGAGCATATCAAATTAGAGCAAGTTAAAAGAACGCGGGGGAGACCGAAGAAAAAATGGATGAAGATAATACGACAAGATATAGAGGCTAAAGGTCTTAGTGAAGGCTTGCTCGATAGGAATGAGCGGAGAAAGCTGATCCATGTGCCCGATTTGGCGTAATTCTCTTTTGGTTCATGTAGCCTGCCCCAAATACTTGGGACAAATGGCTTAGTTGTTGTTGTGGTAGTGGTTCAAATACTGTGTCTGCTGGACAACAGTACAACCTACTTTGCGCGAATGAAGTCATTCTCTTTAACTGATTGAACTGATATTTTATGTTATTTATCCATTCTATTTTATGATGAGAACACCTGATATATGTGTGTGGAGAGCAGATGTCAGTAATTCATCTCTTCTAATTTTCTATTAATATATACTGGATAAACTTAACAATTGGGATAACAGCTTTGCATTGTTGTATACCATTCTAATTGGAAGACGGGTGTGAATGTAATATAAATCAATATTCATCTATGCTTAAAACATGTATTGCTTTGTGTTAAAGTAGTATTAGAGATGTTGGGAGAGAAAGAGATGAGTTTTGGGCCTCATAATCTAGTTTATATATATAATAATCAGTATTAGTACATAGTACATCCAATCTCAGAGGCAATGTGAGACTAAATACTAGAGTTATACACTGGGAGCCTCTCAACACCCCCTCAAGCTGGAGCATATATATCATATATGCCCAGCTTGTCTCAAATAAAATCTATCATTATTCTACCAAGTAGTTTGGTAAGAAGATCTGGTAACTGGTGTTCTGATACATGTTTGCCATAACGATCTTTTCCTCAAGTTTCTTACGAACTATATGACAGTCAACCTTAATATGTTTGGTTCTCTCATAGAACAATGCATTTTCAACAATGTGTATCGCTGTCTTGTTGTCACCATATGGTTTCATAGGACACTCTTAGGGAAAATCAATCTCTGTCGATAAATCTTTGATCCAAATTAGCTTTAATGTCACATTTAGCGACGCTGTCAATGGACCGATAGACCACACTCTGCTTCTTACTTTTTCATGACATAAGATTTCCTCTAAGAACGACACAATATCCTGTGGTTGATATCCTATCAAAAGGCCACCCTGTCCAGTCTGCATTTGAGAAGCCTGCTACTCGAACGTGTCTATGATCTGAATAGAGAAGCTCTATTTCTGGAGCTTTCTTCTGATACCTCAAAATCTTCATTACTGCCGCAAAGTGGGTAGTCCTCGGTACTGACAAAAACTGACTCACTATATTGTCTGTGAATGTGATGTCTAGTCTGGTCACCGTCAGGTAGTTCAGTTTCCCTATCAATCTTCCGTATTTCCCAATATCTTCAAGAAGCTCTCCCTGATCTGGTAGCACTTTTGTGTCACGTCCTTCGGAGAATCAATACTCTTGCATTCTAGTATCAAAAAGGTACCCTACCCAGTCTGCATCTGAAAAGCCTGCTACTCGGGCATGTCCATGACCTGAATAAAGAAGCCGTCTTTGTGGAGCTTTCCTCAGATACCTCAAAGTTCTCATTATCGCCTCCAAGTGGGTAGCCTTCGGTACTGACAAAAAACTGAGTCACTATACTGTTTGCGAATGTGATGTCCGGTTTGGTCACTGTCAGTAGTTTAGTTTCCCCATCAATCTCCTATGTCGCTCAATATCTTCAAGAAGCTCCCCCTAATCTGGTAGCAGTTTTGTGTTCACGTCCATCGGAGAATTAATACTCCTGCATCTTAGTATCCCAATTTCTAAAAGCAAGTCGAGTATATACTTTCTCTGTGACAGAAGAATTCCCTTCTTAGACCGGCCACCTCAATGCTTAAGAAGTACTTCAGGATCCAAAATTCTTGGCCTGAAAGTGCTTCTGCAAGTACTTATTCAGGCTATTATCCCCTTCGTGTCATCTTCTGTGATCACAATATCATTCACATATACAACTAGCAGGATCCTCTTCCCATGCTGTATCCTCCAAACAAAGTGGTCTTTCTCTGCACGACAGAGACTAAACTCCTGAATCACTGACAAAGTACCCAAACTAGGCTCTCAAAGACTTTTTTAGACAGTAGAGTGACTTCTTCAACTTGCAAATCTTCACACACTCTCTCTAAATAATAAAGTCTAGTGGTTGCTTCATGTAAACTTTCTCATCAAGAATACCATTGAAAAAGGCATTCTTGATGTCCAACTGATGAAGTGATCAGTGATATGTCGTTGCTAATGACACAAGGATCCACCCAGATGTCATCTTCACGACTGGGGAGGAGGTATCAATATAATCTAGTCCATACACCTGTGAATATCATTTGGCAACCAATTTCACCTTTAAGCAAGCCGGAGACCCATCTGAGTTTAACTTGATGGTGTAAACCCATTTGCACCCAACGGAATTCTTCCCTCGTGGAAGTGTGACTAACTACTCCCAAGTCCCATTCTGCTCTAAGGTTGTCATCTTCTCCTGCATCGCCTGAGTCTAACCTGGAATAGACAGTGCTTTTAATACATTCTTGAGAACCGAGCATGAGTCCAAAGAAGAAATAAATGAATGAAAGGAAGATAAAATGAGAATAAGAAACAAAATTGGAAAGAGGATACTGAGTACAAGTACGTTTGCTTTTTCTAAGTGAAGATCATCAGAAGTACAAGTAATTGAGCAGTGACAATCTCACTTGATTCATGCACACGACTTGGTACTGAGGTTGACGCGGGCACAAGAGGAGTTGTTCATCGTGTAAAGGTCTGAATCGGATCCTGAAATCAAAGTGGATTTTTATATCATTTTTAGATATTGATTCACCGCTATCTAGTAATCTCTCCTAATAGAACAAGTAATCATAGTCATCCTCTGACGTAAAAGGAAATGTGGATATCTCAGGTTTAGACTCAATAAAGGTTACATTTACAAACAAGATATATCAGCATATTGATGGACAGAAACATTTGTAACCTTTCTGAGTTTTAAAGTAATCAAAAAAAATCTCTCTAAGAGACCTAGAATCAAGTTTTGTCTTATGAGGATTATGACAATGGATAAAACAGAGAGGCTCAAAAATCTTTGGAGGCAAAAAGAACAAACTAATATCTGGGTACATGATAGAATATGAGATTTTATTTTGCAATATGGAGGATGACATTCGATTTATCAAGTAACATACAGTCAAAATGGTCTCACCCTAAAATTCTTTTGGTACCTGGCTTATGAAAGAGAGGAGTCTTAGCAATATCAAGGTGTCTATTTTTACGTTCAGCTACCATATTCTGCTTAGGAGTTTAAACACAAGAAGATTGATACAAGATTCTATTTAGTTTCAGAAACTAAGTAAATGATTGTCTAGATATTTTTTTAGCATTATCATATCACAAAATTTTAATTATAGAATTAAATTAATTCTTTATTTATGAATAAAATATTTTAAACATGAAAAACACTTTGGAACGAGATTTTAGCAGATATATCTACATGACTCGAGAATAATCATCTACAAAGCTGACAAAATACGTAAAACTCAGTTTGAAGGTAATGAGCATGGACTCCATACATTAGAATGAACTAAATCAAATGGCTTTCAGCCCTCTTATTGACCCGACTAGGGTAAGATACATGTTGGTGCTTCCCTAACCGACAAGACTTACACTCTAAGGATGAAATTTGACCTAAAGAGGAATTTAATGCAGATGGAGGACGGTGATATAGCTGACAGTCGTATTCAAATGCTGAAAAAGTGTCGAT
Organism: Agave tequilana; assembly: GCA_038442645.1. NCBI lineage: Eukaryota > Viridiplantae > Streptophyta > Magnoliopsida > Asparagales > Asparagaceae > Agave > Agave tequilana. The sequence continues at coordinate 104,343 of JAVJIF010007673.1, forward strand.
GAATGCCACCTGATCGGATGCCAACTCTAGCCCATACAGTCTATTCTGCTCACATTTTGTGTCAGTCGTCTTCCTCGTCCCAAGCTCTTGAAATACACAATGTATCAAGAAAAATATCCTTGTACAATTTAAAACTTTGATAATTTTATTTTCAAATATTAAGTTGAAAGGAAAATAAGGTAAATAGAAAAACAGATGATAAAAGAAGAGTATATATGGTAGTGACAGTATCAATACCTTGAATAAGTGTGCGAGAGCCATCTGCTCAGACTACAGTATAAAAGTATAACGCAGGAGTAAAAGATGACATAATACCTCTGTTACCAGTCATATGATCAGTCGTCCATGAATCTATAATCCATGTATGAGATATAGATGATGTAAAACAAGATATAGGAGTACCTTTTTAAGTGAGTGTCAGAGAAAAGATAGACTGAGCCTGTGTGTTCTGTTGTTGCTGGAACATTTGAATCTGCTCAAATTGACGTCGAAACTACTCATCATTTGAAAGAGTGGTAGAGACGTGCGCTTCTTGCTGGCTTTCCTTTTAGAAGGGGCACTGACCTGGCTCTTTGCAGTAGTAGCAATAGATCATAGAGCCATCTCCTCGTCCTCCTCGAGGACCTCGTGCACCCCTGGTACCATCGCATCCCTCCATGTCAGCACGACCTCCTCTGCAACCATTAACAGTCTGATTCCCCTGAGCTGCTAGGGCAGATCGATCTGAGGCTACTGTTGTATTGTAAGATGTCATATCAAGAACGACAGTCTTCAAAAAATGATGTCTTCGGAGCTACAGTAGAGCTTCTCATAATTTGAGGCATAGCCAAAGAATAAACAGGGTCGAGGGTACCCTAGTAGGTCAAAACCTCAATCGGTTTCACTAGTTCTACATCTGCTTCAAGATGTGATTAGAAATATATGCTGAAGCTCCTTTGTTAGGCTATTGAACTCGTTGTAATGATCATCCATGGGCCAGCCATTCTGTTTCTTCCGAAACAACTCCTGGATAATGTCATAAGCCTTGTTAATGTTGCTACTTCCATCGCAGAGATCTTGCAGAAAACACCATAACTCTTTCACGGTCATGCAATGAAGAACCAAATCCTGAATCTTGTGCTCCGTCGTGGTCAGATCTAATGTAGTAGGATGTTATCGTCCATTGTCTAAGCATCTGTCACTGAAGTAGGAGGGTCTGCCAATAAATGACTAGTCTTCTCTCAACCAGCCACATAAATCTCAATTACCCTCTTTCATGCAGGTAATTATTCCAATCAAGTTTCTGATCTGTAATCTTGTCATAAACAGAAATTCTCGTTTGAGCCATCGTCCCACTGGACTCACCTGCCTTTGTTTCAGTGGACTCGGTCATCATAAAACATACAAACTTGTAAAAGAATCCGCCTCAAAAAATACACAAACACTTCCTACCACACCTCAAAGAAAATACAATACCAACCTTAACAAGCCATCATCCACCTCAAAAAATCAGCTCTAGCTCGAATAAGCGCCGCCTACTTTGGTCAGCTCGAGGTTGGCTCAGCCCGTTCGGGTCGGGTCGGCACCAGTCAACTCAACTGGCTCGAGTCAGCGGCAAAAGCGAGAAGACAAAGACAATGACTTGTCTGGATCTCTAGATGTGGACGAGATCGAGAAGAAGACGTCGTCATGAGGCGGTGATGTCGTGATGAAGACGATGACAACGGCGAGGCGGCCGTGGCGGCGGAGGCAATGGCGAAGGTGACCGGGAGGAAGAGAGGCGGCGATTGGCGATGAGTTTAAGGTTAGGGTTGGGGGGGTCGACGATGAAGATGAACAATACTCGTTTTGGGTAGAAATTGGGATTAGGGTTTTAGGATTATTTGAGTGATTCTGATACCATGTTAAAGTAGTATCAGAGATTTTGTGAGAAAGAGATGAGTTCTATGCCTCATAATCAGTACATAATGCATCTAGTCTCACAGGCAATATGGGACTAAATACTAGAGTAATACACTCTCAACACTTTGCAATAACCATACTTTCTAAACTTTTTAATCTTGAATATGGATATAAATTGTACATTAGTGTTTGCTTGACAGCAATGAGTAGTATGAAAAAGGAAAAGCAAGGTGTCATATGGAAGTAGATAATTTGATTCGAGGAAGAAAGAAAATCTTGAATATGCACATCATGGAAATCTTATCTATGCTTATTTTTTTATAGGTGAAAGCAAAAACTGAAATTTCATATACTTAAATTTATGAATCTAGCTAACATAACTACAGTTTTCTTTCTCCACATTCTCAAGAGTGTCACATCGAAAATTCATCTTCCCTTCAAAGATATATAATCAAAGAGATCCAAGTACTGCCTTTTTATTTTTTCTCACTGGTTCATGTACGTTGGAAACTGATATATGACGATATATGACAACTAATAATAAAACAGGAATCATGATTAAAGGAAGAATAGTAGAACGACGAGGCATGAAGAATTTTCATTGATCTTAGGATAGATTTCCACCTTCCCCAGTTGCAAGGGATGTTCTTAGGAACGATTCAGCACGGTCTTAGGAACGATTAGGCATACGTGCGCGCACACCCGATTAATGTGTTTCCGGCTCGGAACTTGAATTCTATTGGGCTAGGTTGCACCGCATGCGTAAACAACCCCGCATTAGATCTTGAAGCATTATATGATGGTATTTAAACCCTTGAAGTCTTTTGGTGTGTATCCCATGTGGAACACTAAAAAGGAGTACTACACATGATGGGTCATATACTCCAAAACGAAAAACAAAAAGTTCTTGATTCACAAATGATCCAACATTCTTGGGATAAATTTCCATTGTTCCTTCTTTCATAATTGATATTATGTCAACTCATGCTTTGATAATCTCTCGCTTCTCCATAACTCGTCAAAACCTGAGAATTTAGATGATTCAAACTTTAAAAGATGGCAGAGGAAAATATTGTATTGGTTGTTGTAGGGAGATAGAAACCCTCAAAAGATAAGTTTTTTTCATAGTAGAAAAGATATATAGAAGACGAGGAGGGTATATGGGTAACAACCCAATACCAATAACCTAACTTAACACTCTCCCCCACGCTGGAGCGTAGACATCTAACATGCTCAGCTTGTTATATAGATTAAAGAACATCTGAGGTGAGACAGCTTTGGTAAGGAGATTAGCGAACTGATTTGAAGATGGTGTGAACTGGAACGTAACCACTTTCTTGGTCTAAACATCTCTAACAAAGTGACATGCAATCTCAATGTGTTAGGTTCTTTCATAGAATACATGATTCTGAACAATATAGATGGCAGACTGATTATCACAATGTATAGGCATGGGTCCAGGTTGTCTGAAATCAAGCTCCATCAGTAGATTTTTGCCATACCATCTAGCATGCAGTATGAGCTATAGCTCTATACTCAGCTTTTGCCCTCAAGCGAGACATCTTGTTCTTTACTTCTTCAAGTCATCAGATTTCCTCCAACAAAGGTGCAATAGCTAGTAGTAGACTTCTTATCTCCTCGGTCACCAGCATAACCTGAATCAGAGTATCCAAAAATACGTACATGTTCATGTTTCCTGTACACCAACACTTTTTTTAGACAACTTTTGATGTAAGCCAGAATTCTTATCGCAGCTAACCAACGAGTCTCTCTGAGCTGATGCATGAATCTACTCATTATACTTAGAGCAAATGTTATAATCTGGCTTAGTAATCGTGAGATAGATCAACTTCCCAATCAATCTCATATATCTTCTTGGATCATCAAGTGTGTGACTGTCATCAAGTCATAGATCCACATTGGCTTTCATTGAAGAATAAGCAGGCTTGCATCCCGAAAGTCTTGTTTCCTTCAGAAGATCCAGAGCATACTTTTGCTGGGAAAAAATACACTGTTTTTTATGTGCAACTCAATTCCCAGAAAGTATTTTGGATGTCTCATGTCCTTTGTCACAAATGGCGCTTAAGATACATTTTAGTCTTCAATAGCCCAGCTGTATCACTATCAATCAGTAGAATGTCATCAACATAAACTGTTAGAACTACGATACCAGATTTTGTGTGCCGAGTGAAGACAGACTGATCTGAGTGACACTAGTGAAACCAATACCAGAAATGGTAAACTGAAGTTTTCAAATCACACCCTTGGACTCTGCTTGAATCCATATATGGCCTTCTTGAGACGACAGACTTTTGTCTCCCCCTGAGCAACATAACCTGGAGGTTACTCCATATAAACTTCCTCCTTAAGATCCACATATAAAAAAGCATTCTTGACATCCAGTTGGAATAAGGGTCATGACAAATTAACAGTACTGGAGAATAAAATCCTGATAGAGTTCATCCTGACAACTAGCGAGAATGTTTCAAAATAATCGATGCCAGATATCTTAAGTGTAACCTTTGGCCACTTGCCTGGCCTTATATCGATCCACAAATCTATTTAGGCGATACTTTAAAGTGAAGGTCCAGCAACAACCAACAACAACAGCACCGTGGGTGCCGAAACCAACTCCCAAATTCCTCGAGAAGCAAGAGCATCCATCTTCTCATCCATAGCCTGCTTCCAGGTAGGTACCAATAAGGCATCTGTATAAGATCTGGGTATAGACTCAAAAGACAGAGCAAACTGACGAAAAGTGAGGTTCAGGTGATCATAAGAAACGAAATTTGAAATAGGATGATCAGTGCAAGACTGTTTACCTTTTCGAAGGGCAATGGAATATCAAGATCAGAGGGAGATGTTGATGGTTGAGGAGGACCGTCTACTGGAGAGGAGTTAGTCGGAACTGGTTGGGAGGCAGGAACTTTTGGGCGTGAGTATAGACGTATCTGAAATCCCAAACTAGTTTTGATGCGGTGAATTCAGAGTTTCTACTGGCGGTACTGGCGGAGAAACAGTAGAAGCATGTGTAGGTAACGACACAGATAGTGAAGGAGGAACCGTCTCAGATATAGTGACAGGAATCTGTGGAGAGAAATATGAAATAGACTCAAAAAAATGTAACATCAGCAAACACCAAATACTTCTTGGTAGATGGATTATAACACCAGTATCCTTTTTGTATTCTAGAATACCAAATAAAGACACATTTTATAGATATAGGAGATAATTTATTTAACCCAAGAGACAAGTCTTGAACGAAACAAATACAGCCAAAAACACGAGGAGTCATGGAGAATGGTGTTTTGTTAGGATAGAGACAAGAGAATGGAGATTTTTTATTGAGAACAGAAGAGGAGATCCTATTAATCAAGATGACAAGCACTTAACACAGCATCAGACCATAAATATTTTGAAACACTTATATGAATCATCATGGTTCTAGCGACATCTAGAATATATCTATGTTTGCGTTCAACAACTCCATTTTGTTGGGATATATGAGAATAAGAGGTCTAATGAACAATCTCATTCTTGGAACAAAAAATAGTTGCATCTTTTTTAACATACTCTAAGGCAATGTCAGTATTAATCACACGAATTGAAATAGAAAATTGATTTTTTATTTCATTAAAGAAAAGTTCAATAACATTGAAAATTTCTGATCTCTCTTTTAGGAGATATAACCAAGTCATACGAGTGAAGTCACTATAAAGCTGAAAATATCTAAAACCCTGAATAAAATACGACTTGGACCCCAGACATCAGAATTGACCAACTCAAATGCAGAACTATTATGATTATTGGCACGACTCTGAAAGGTAGGAGGATTATGCTTACCTAACTCACAAGACTCACAACCTAAAGAAGAACAGATGACTCAAAAGGAATAACAGACCAAAGTTTTTGCACTGAAGAATGACCCAAGCGTCAGTGTCAAAGTAAAACTAGAAGACTGACCTGCAACCAAGCCCGTAAGGGTCACTCGATCTTCCAAATAATATATGCCTACTCGTTCATACCCTGAACCAATCCTCTTCCCAGTCGATAGGTCCTGAAACACACAATGAGAAGGGGAAAAATTATTTTTCAGTTATTATGTTTAGTAAACTGATTGATATATAAGAGATTAACAGGGAATCGTGGAACATATAGGACATCAATAAGGGTCAAGGATAGAGTAGCTTGAACTATCCCATTGCCTAATACAGGTGAATGGGTACCATCAGCAATTTAACAGAGAGGTGGACACTTGACAAATTTAATGAAACAAACTTTTGTTTAATACCTGTCATATGGGATGAGGATTCTGAGTCTAATATCCACGGCTTTTGAGGAGAGAAAATATAGGCATGCCTGAAGCAGATACATGAGTCGTTGAAAGATTGTTCTGAGAGAACTCTAGCTATCGGAGTCTATCATACTCCTTCTGCGATAGTACAACCGTGGAAAAACTAAGAAGAGTAGATGAAGAGACTTAAGGAGTACCACATAGGGCAAGAGGATCAGAATCAGATAGCTATGCCCACTCAGGGCGACCAAATTTCTCCCAGCACTTCTCGAAGATATAATTACTGTGTCCATGGTGCCCACATTGCTGGGATTCGTTGTCAGAGGCACTCTGTCTGCCTCCATAAGAACTATGTCCACCTACAATGAATCCACACCCTCGTCCTCCAAAATTGTGACCGCAACCACGACCTAAACCATGGCAGACTGCTCAATAGGGGTGCAGAGGAAACATCGGCTCCAGTAGATACCCACATAACTCTCAATTGTGACTGCAACCACAACCTAAACCATGGCAGACTGCTCAATAGGGGTGCAGAGGAAACATCGGCTCCAGTAGATACCCACATAACTCTCAAGAATGTGACAGTCAACATGGGAATACTATCTCCTCTCAATATCTGACCCCGTACCTAAGATCATAGTGTAGGACTCAAGCCAGATAAAAACTTCGATACTACTAGATCTTGACGATATCCTCTTAGGGTTGCCTCATCAGTAACAACAAGCTGATGCATCTCTGGCTAATCAATCAATCTTTTGAGTTCTCCATACAACTCAGACACATATGTCTCCCTGTTTGAGATCAAACAGTCGCTTATAGATTTCAAACACTCTCGAGGGATTCTTCTCGTTGTCATACATCACCTTCAGTATGTCCTACATATCCTTAGCAGTAGTCAAGAACATGACACTACGACTAATCTTCTCCTTTAGATTGTTTAGAAGTCATTTCATCACAGAATAATCTCCAGTAAGTCAGGTCACATAAATAAGATCTATAGTAGCAGGTGGAGCTTGAAGGAAGTGAACTAATTTGTTCTGAGTTCCAATGAATATACGGAACACCTACGCCCATAACAAGTAGTTAGATCCATTCAACTTCACCGTAGTCTCCAATATTATTTTGGGAACAGAAGTAGGAGGAACTTGTAGTCTCAGACATGGTAACCAGTTGAATAAATCATTAGAAATCAGTCAGTAAGAGAAACAAGTAATTTAGTTATCAGATAGTAGCATAGACAACCAGATTAGCACCAAAAGAAATAATATTTCACTCTGAAATAGCCAGATCAGATGTAAAAAATTTAATTTTTGAGTAGTAAATAGATCAGATCTCACCAGAGGGTCTTGCAGAGCTCACCAGAGAGGTCTTGTAGAGCATCAAAAAAGCCAGATCAGATTTAAAATTTAGATTTTGAGTAGTTGTGGCACCTCTTGGAGATGGAGTGGTGGCGGCAACTTCCTTGAGAAGATGTAGTGGCGGCACTCGTTGGAGGATGCATAGGGATGGCGGCAACTTCTGGAGAAGATGGAGGGTGGCGGCACTTGTTTAAGAAGGTGGAGGGCTGGCGACAATAGATGGAGAGGTGGCGGCACTTGTTGGAGACCTTGGTGGGGTGGCGCAGCAATTTGGAGAGGTGGGATGCTGATGATTGAGGAGAGGAGGGGGAATTTTGAGGAAAGTAAGAAGAAGATGGTGGATTTTAGGGTTAGGGTTAACCTAGCTCTTTATCATGTAGGAAAATAGAAACACTCAAAAGATGAGTTTTATTCATAGTGGAAGTAGAGATATATATTGAAGACAAGGAGGGTATATGGGAAACAACCCAATAACCAAATACTAATAACCCAACTTAACAATTGTATTGTTTAAACTATTTTGCATTTTGACTCAATCTCCACCTTTAGATGTCTTTTATGAACCTGCCAGGATTTCTGTCATAGAGACGTTAAACGAGAAACTATTTATGGCATAGAGATGTTTCCAAGTAGCTTCCTTAATCAATAAGCAGATAAGCAACTTAAAATTTTCCCATGACAAATTGTTTTTCTCATTAAACATCTCTATGCCATAAGTCCTAACAGGTTAATGAAGGTCATTTGAAAAGGGAGGTTGAGTCAAAATGAAATATAGTTTTAAGCAATACAACCCATACAACTTTTTTCCTTCCATCTTTTATAGTTTGAACCATAAAATTCTCAGGTTTTGAAGAGTTATGGATAAGGAGAGATCATCATGCGCATGGGTTGACATAATGATAGAACTTGCTCAGAGTAACGAGATCGCTTGGTGACGAACAAGAGAGCGACAGACAATCAAAAGCAATAAGATTTATGTGGTCCGAGGGAGGGGAGGAGTTTTATTAACTATAAGAAGGGGATGACAAGAATTATTCTTTTCTCGAGATCTCTCTCACAAAAGTACAAGTCTTGCCTCAAGGAATTGGCTTCTCTTTATGGATTTTGGGATAAGTACCAATATTCTCTCTCGGGTGTGTATATATAAGCCTTTCACCTCCTCCATTGAGTTGAAATAGAAATCATATTTCTACTATAACTTCTATCTTGGAGCTTGAATTTGTGTCATCCGACCTGTTGATGATGAATTAGCGTTAATTCCTCTCATGTATCAAAGTTGGAGTTCAAGACCGAACAGACTGGACCATGTTGAACTCGGCATTGGAGTCCTAGTTGAAATCACCAAGCTTGCGGTAAGTCCTTTCTTGAACTGACTTGATTATGATTGTATAAGGTCATCTCATAATCTAGTCATCTCATAATCTAATTATCATTGGGCCAATTTCCAAACCAAGTTAATCTTGGTTTTGTTCTGCACATGCATAGTGCTGCCAAACTCCAATCAAGGAAACCAACTAGTTGTTTGTACATCAAACTCCTTGTTACATGCCAATGAACCATAATAGCCCTTGGTATTCATGAGACTTTCATGGCCTATGTTTAACCATGTGTCATACTTTATTCATCCTTCAACTAACTCTTGCTGCCACGGACTTGACGATGCATGATTAACCTTAATTCCTTTTTCTTAGTGACTAATCTCTTTGAATGCAAGACATATTTCTAACATATAATATCCTTTATAAAAAAAGGAGCAATGAAATCTATCCTAAGAATGTTGGTTCATTTGTGAATCAATTTTTTTTTATTTTTTTGGTTTTGAGTTATGTGTTGTGACACGACAGTTATGATACCAATTGTTGAGACCAACAATTAGGCTATGACAATAACTATAGTGCACGCCCAAGATCATGATCGACGTTGCGGGACCGTGACAATATGTAATACTTTCAAAAGGAAATTATTATAGAAAAAACTAGCAATACCAAGACAAAAGAGTAGAAAAGAACACAAGAATTTAACGTGATTCGGCCCAAACTTTGCCTACGTCTAAGGGGAGAGAACTTAAGAGAGTTTTCTTAATAAACTTAGTACAAGAGATCTAACCCTTCTCCTTGATTCTCACAAGAGTTCACCTTTTCCTTGAATCTCACAAGATTACAAGAGTATACATTCTCTTTATACGTTACTTTTCTCTCTTTCTTGGCTTCCTCTTCACCTTTCGTGTTATAATGTACTTTGTTACATTCTTTTATAGAGTTTTACAATACAAATCATATTTAAATTATGAGATGATCTTGGTCGTCGGATGCTTGAAGAACTTTATCAATCTTGTGGAATTGAATTCCTTGATCTAGAAAAATTTTAGACCCTTTTAACTTTAGAAAAAAATCTTCATTGAATAGGAACTGATTCTTATTCGAATTCCACCAGAAAAGTAAACATGAACGCGCCTGATAAGGAAACTGAAATTCAGTTCTGGCCTTGGGCTGTCGACAGGCCATGATGCCTGTTGAAAATCTGAGATCTCTTTCCTCTCTATCATTTCTACTTGAAAATAAGACATTTCCAATAATCTCCATCTTGACTTGCTTTTTAAGCCTTTAGCAAAAACACCTTGAAATTTTTGAAATTATACCTTGATTTTTTCCTTGATTGTAACTATACCGTGAAGACTTTAACTTACTCCTCTCCCCGGGGCCTTTGGCTGATTCACCGTCATGCCTTGGGCCATCTCGGGCCTCGCTCAAATGCACCTTTTCTCTTTCCCGTAACACTTTGACGCGGTTCACGTCCCGTCGCAATCTTCCTTGAAATTTGATCTCGCGATGAGCTTCCTTCTAACTTATCATTGAAACTCCTCCTTGAACTGAGTTTTCTTCTTTCATCTTGTATATCTCCACATTTCTCTCCGTCCAAAATTACTGTCTCCTTGGCTAATCGTGACGACACCTTGTTGGACTTGGAGCCGTCATCCTTCTTCATCGAGCACTCCTATGAATATTAGATTGATCGTGCCTTCAGGACATACCAGACCACCCCCAAAGCACGCATTATCCAATCTCTTCATGTAACATTGACTGTCTCAGCGTCGATGACCTCACAAGCTGAGTCATCCATCATTTTGTCAGACCTTTCCTTTTTTGCAACCAATGAGTTGAACAGTTCCTTCTGAAAACATACATAAACTGCACTATCAGAATCAAATATCCAACTTTTACTTTGAGAAATATTATCTTCAACGTAGGAAGCCATTGCTACGTCTATCTTTGTAGCTTGCTCTTTCTTCTTCAACTGCTCTTGCTGATGCTTGCACTCCTTCCGGTGACATTTCTACGCTTCGACGAACTCGGACCTTTCTTTCCTACTCTTCCTTTCATTCACATGGCCACCAAACTCTATCCTTCTTGATCAACTTGATTTGGCATTTTCCTGACCTCATTAGATAAGAGAGTTGACGTGACCTCCAAGATGAGAGTTTTCTTATTGTAGAGCATTGTGGTTATGATGTGATTGTATGACTCTGAAAGCGAATTGAGAAGTATTAACGTCTTGTTCTCCTCGTCGATCTTGATATTAACAACTAGTAGCCCGTTGTTGACCTCATTAAAAACGTTCAGATGCTCCAACACCGTTGTCTCTTCATGCGTAGCCCGTATAGTTGCTTCTTAAGATACAGCTTGTTGGAGAGGCTCTTGCATATACAATGTTTCTAACCTTGACCATAAACCCGCAGCTATTTCTTCATCCATCACGTTGTACATGACCTCGTCTGCGAGACATAATTGGATCGTGCTTGTCGCTTTCAAATCCGTCTCCTTCCAATCCTCATCGACATACTTGCAAGTTTTGCTGAGTTTTCCTGCAACGTCTTGTAAAGACCCTTTTGCGCCAACGCGTTTACTCTCTTTTGTCATAAATCAAAGTTTTCTTTGCCATTGAGTTTCTCGACCTTGAACTTGCTCATAGAAATTTTAATTTTCGACATATTGTTTATTGTCAATCTTTAACGTCTGATGCCAATTGTTGTGAACGACAGTTATGATACCAATTGAGACTAACAATCAAGTTGCGACAATAATTGTAGTGCACACCCAAGACCGTGATTAAAATTGTAGAACCGTGGCAATATGTAATACTAACAAAAGAAAATTATTATAGAGCAAACTAGAAATACGAAGACAAAAAACTAGAAATGAACACGAGGATTTAACATGATTCAAGCCAAACTTGGCCTACGTCCACGGAGAACTTGAGAGAGTTTTATTAATAAACTTGGTTCAAGAGATCTAACTTTTTCCTTAATTCCCACAAGAATATTCACCTTCTCCTTGAATCCCATAAGATTACAAGAGTATTTCTTCTCTCTATGCACCATCACCTTCTCTCTTTCTTTGCTTCCTCTTCACCTTCAGTGTTACAATGTACTAGGTTACAATCTTTATTTATAAATTTTACAATACAGACTCTATTCAAATTATGAGATGATCTTGGCCGTTGGATGCTTGAAGAACTTGATCAACCTTGTAGGAGTTGATTTGCTTGATCTAAAAGAATTCTAAACACTTTAGTAACAAATCTTCATTAAATAGAAATTGATTCCTATTCGAACTCCATCAGAAAAGGAAACCTGAGCACGACTGAAAAGAAAACTGAAAATCAGTTTTGACCTTGGGCTATCGACAGGCCATGATGCCTATCGAAAATTTGAGATCTCTTTCCTCTCTGTTGCATGCTGTCGACAGGGGCTGTCTATGTGAGGTCAACAACCCTGTCGATTGTCACAGTTTTTGCTTGATCTGCTTCTTTTGTTGAGCTCTTCTTTCTGCTCTAATATGAGTGGATCTTTGACCAACATCTCTACTTGAAAACAAGGTAAAATTTCAACAATATGGCTCATCATGTGTAGTACTCTTTTTTTAGTTCCACGTGGCATAGACCAAACCTTCAAAGGTTTAATTACCAACATGTGACTTGAGGCTCAAAGATCTAATCTTGGTTGTATAGCACGTTGTGCAGCCTGGCCAAATGGAATTCAAGGCTCAAGTTGGAAACGTATTAACCGGGTGTGTGCATCGTGTATCGTGCACGCACGAGAGTAGAAAATTCCCTGGTTAGAGCCTCACGGGTGGGCATGAGGTCTATAAGATCTTTTGTGGGTTTGTATAAGCACACAGTGCAGCCTGACCCAATGGAATTCACGGCTTGAGCTGGAAACGTATTAACCAGGCGTGTGCACACGTGTATTGTTCACGCATGGGAGGAGCAAATTCCGTGATTAGAGCCTCAGGGGTGGGCCTGAACTCGCTTTTTTGCATGTTTTTTCTTTTATTATTTTTATTTAAATATTGTTTTGGATATTTTGTTTTACCTGACCCTCCAGAAAATTTTGATGGTACACAGTAGAGTGATATCTCCACGCATAGATTGTGCATCCGTTCTCAACAAGTTTCAGATCTCGTGCGAACATGTGACTGTTTACGATTCGCGGATCTCACGCGTGATTCTCGAGATTGTGTGGGATCGTGGCGAACTTTGCAGAGAGAGATACGGGGTTCATGTCCCCAGACTACCATATAAAGAGGGTATCAGACCAAAAACATAAAGAAAGCAATCTCTCTTCTCCCTCAAAATTCTTAAACTTAGTTCTCCCCTAGGAATTCTTCTTCTTGGGCAAGGTGTTCTCTCTCAATATTGGGTTGGGCTTGAGTGCACAGCACCGGCCACAGTGAAGAGGTTATCGACATTGAATCTCGGGGGTAGATCACCGCACGATCCTTGAAGAGGTTATCAACATTATATCTAGGGGGTGAATCGCCGTACATTCCTTGCACCTGGGGGCATAAGTCTATCCTAAGGACGACTGTTGGAATGTCTGGTTATTGTGAATGTGAAGATGTTAGAAAGTGCTTGATTTCTTTGTTTTAGTATCTTTCCGAATGCAAGATGAATTTTCAATATTGTTCTTGAGAATGTGAAGGAATGAAGTCATGATGGCTAGATTTGTTTTCACTGTGAAACTCTTCCTTTCCAACGACGGTTTGTTGGTAATGGAGAATCAATTTGCATATGGTGACATGCCCGGGTACTTCTCCTGCCCCTCTTTTTTGCATATATTCAACAAATCCCATTTCCTCTCCTACCTTTCTGTTTCTCTTTGAGCCGCCCCCCATTCACTAGCATATTTAACTCTGTGTGCGGCATTGTCTTCCGCATTGGATTGCACTACTTTTCACCTTCTGTCTCCTTCCAAGCATGCATCTAACACACTATTATGGATCTCACCATCTTACTTGGTATCAGATATATATGCTCAACTCATGGAAACCCACATCCAATGAAATGGTAGGATTGTATCAGTCAGCTCAAGGCAATCGACATAGTTTGCCTGGCTGAGTCCTTACATTTGCTTGTTCATGTGGAAAGTCTGTCTTGGTCCACTCTGTACCAGATCCTTTTTACAAACATGTATTCCTCAATTGTCTGTGCACTGTTCTCTTGGCTAAACGCAATCCCTATAACGTTCATATTTATCATGTACTGTATAAATGCTCTACCATCGACTGTTCTTGCTTTCTCTGTGCCGTCTGGCTAGTCCATCATGGTACTTATATGATCGGACGGGCCACATCTTGTATATGCTACTTCCACACAGTCCATCCATGGAGTGATACATTTTAATAATGCTGCTTGTAGGCTATAGCCTCTTTGGCTACAGTGCAATCACTTCAATAGCCAACTATCTTCAAGAGAGGCGACATGGTTTCATCATTCATTTTAGACTAATTGGCACTCAATATCATCATCAATGAAAAATAAAAAAACCAGGGTCACTCTGATGGTTGCATGAGCAGAGTCATTGGACTAGCACACCTATGCACATACCTTAGGCTTTAGGATTTCCTCATGTTTTCTAGATGGACTTTTTCAGCCATGAAAAATATAGGGGGGAAATGTTAACTGGACTAATAAGTTTAAGCTGTTTGTTTACACACATGACATTGAAACCAGATATGCAAGTCCTAGTGATCATGTGTTACTACATATTTTTTGCAGTAATTTCATGCCTATGGGATACCATTCTTGGTATTCATATTTCATATTTTAAAATCTAGATTCAGATAAAGTATAAATTGACTGGAATAACATTTCAACCAAATAGACCGTTCCACCCTACAACTATGGGGATCTCTTCTACCGGAGCATGACATCTTTCTGTATGGTAGACACGTTTTGATCTATGCTTTTTACTCTTGTCAAATATACATGTTGGTTTAGATGCATTTAGAGCTCTCTTTCTCTCTCTCCTCTGTTTTTTTACACCTAGGGACATCCCATTTCCTAACCCCAGTGTTTTAAATATCGGGTATCGGCGATATATCGGTCGGCAAAATTATATACCGGGTACCGGATACCGGGTGATATATCGCGATATGGTACTAAATACCAGTTGATATATCAATAGTCATACATATAAGACATTATTAAAAGAAATAAGTTATTATCCAAACATCATATAAAAACATCATTGAAATACCACAATGAATATAGAATAAAATAAAATGATCTCTCAAGCAAAAAAAATAATAATTCAAATAAGTAACTATAACAGCCGATATATCGGATATTTCATCTCGGATATCGGCCGATATATTGGCCACGTGGCGATATATCGGCCCATATCGGTCCAAAACGATATCCGGTAAATTTTTGCACTTACCGTATCGTTTTGAATAAAATACCGGTATCTCGGCCGATATACCGGTATATCGGCCGATATTTAAAACAATGCCTAACCCCACCCCTTTACCACCTAGCCAAGCAAGCCTCAACGACGTGCACATAGAGAACTGTATACAATACTATAGTCCAGGCAACATAGTCCTTTTGACTTTAAATGTTTCACATTAATTCTCTTTTTGAAGACTTCATTGAAATTTCATAATTACAAGGTTTGACAGGGAAAGGATGTTCGAGATGTATTTGATTCTTATTTGAACATCTGCCCTCATCAGGGGAGCAGAACAATCAGAACTGAGGTATCATCCGCAGTTTCCTACCATGATTGTTTTACTGGTTGAATCTTCAATTCTTATCGTGATTTGATGTTCAGGAGGCCATTTTCATATCCCTACAGTACTTCCAAGAACCAATAAAGCGAGCCGTGCAACAATTGGGAGGAAAATAGTTGCCTGGAGGAGTTCTCTTTTATCCATCTGCATTGAATTTGTAACCGCGCCTGCCAAGGTGATTACAAGGAAGTCTGTGTGCAAAATCTCATCGTCACGGTTTTGTGGAGTTAAAATGGGTCAGGTGACCCGGCAACTTTGTTTGTGTGATCATTTGGTATTTAGAGATTTGTAATTTGTAATACACGAGGGAAAATTAGAGGGCAAGTATTTGTGAGAAATAGTGGAAGGAGACCTTTTAGTTTGTTAATATTAGCTTGTTTATGGTATCAATCCAGATTTTTGTGACATGGTAAATTTTTTAGAGAAGATGAAGCCATCAGATAACGTATTTATGTAGTAACTGCTGAGAACTGGGACAGTTGAAGTGCAGCTTGACACTAATATATATTAGGTCATGTTTGTTTGTTGGAAAATAAAAGAAAGAAATATGCGTGGGCCTCATTGGGTCAGATTTTTGGCCTTTTTTGAGCTAAAAGCTCGGAATTTGGAGACGAGTTGGAAGCGTGTAGTTCACTTTTTTTTTTCTTAGTTTTCACAGCAAACAAACAGAGTGGGCGGCAAAAAAATGCAAGTGGCTCACATTTCAGAGCCCAAAAAATGAGATTTTCGCCAGCTTTCAGGGTAAGCGAACGGGCTTTGGAGATTTTTATGCATAATTCCAATAATCCTGTGGTACAGTCTTCTTCATGTCGCCAGTGGAGATGACGGGAAAAAATCATTCAGAAAGCTCTCCATAGAAAATCATATAGAAAGGGAGTGACAAATATGTCTTGCACAGTTTAAATGCAAATAAAGATGTAAGAAGTACAATAAGTATATGACAATATTACTTGTACGAATGTCATAATCAGTACACGCGTAATCAGGGGCGGACTCACATTGGGCTCATACTCACATTCACACTGTCCGCACTGGAATTTATAAAAATACGTAGTAGTATAAATAATTTGTAATTTATTTTATATGATCTCTTTTTTTAGATTAATTTTACTAAAATAAAGATATTGTAGAGCTTTAGCTTTTATAAAAATATGTTATTGGAGGTGATAAGTTCAAGTTTTTTATGCAACTTATTTATCTTTTGTTTTCTCTCTCTTTTAATTACATTAATTCCTCCACTGAATTTCTTATTATATTTACGCATGTAATATGAAACTAATGCACGTGTAATGTGAGAGTAGTGCGACTGTGGTATGAAACAAATACAAGCACAATGTGAAATCAGTGAAAATCAGTGTCAATGCTGTATCAAGTCGACAAGCACAATTTGAAATCAAGTGAAAATTAGTGCACGTGTGATATGAAATCAGTGCAAGCGCGTAATAAATATAACATAAGCGTGACATGAAGTGCGATATAGATCAGTGCAAATGTGATATGAAATTAGTTCAAGCAAATAAAAACATTGCAAGCAATATAAAACTAGCGAAAGTGCGATATAAAACGGTGTGAGAAACATTTGGTAGTTGTTTTTTTTCCACTTGCTTTTAGATTTGTGTAATGCACCCTTTCATTTTTCTCCTTCCTCTCTGTATGATCTCGAGAGAGGTCCCTGTAGCTTCCTTCTTGCTTTTGGCACGTAATGAATGGGTGAAGGTTAGATAGAATTAAGAGACAAAGAGTAGATTGTATATGCCCCGGATGCGGAACTATTTAACTTTTTTCTAGTTCAAGGTAGACTATTAATACAAGTGTTATTGTAGCATAGTGGTGCAGGGGTAAATTGCTAGGGGAATTTATGTACTCTCAAATTGTAGTGGGATTTGTGAGAGAGAATAATAGAACACTGTAAAAGCACATAATTTTATGTGGAACTCCAATTTGAAAAAAATTCACGAGGAGGAGGGGAAGAATTCAATATTTCAAGAGCTTACAGTAGAGAAAGAACTCTGTAGTAGTCTCAGATTACGGTGGGGACAATAGTTTAAAGAGAAAGATTCTCTGAATCTTTGGGGTCTGATGTCTTCTTTTTTCTTGTGGTCGATCTTTGTGAAGAAGTGTTGGCGGTATCAGCCTTCCTCGGAAGATCCCCATTTCTTTATCGATCTCCCATGTGTGTGTGTGTGTGTGTACACACCCGAGGAGTCTTTATTGGCTGTGCAGGTCATGCGAATGTCAATAATCACATGATTTTCACGTTGCAATTCTTGAAAATCACCTAGAGGGGGGTGAATAGGTGATGGCTATACTTAATGGCAAATAATGCGGAATTAAAAACAAATTAGCAATAAGCAATAACAAGTAGATAGATCTTGCAAAAGAGTAAGCAATATAAGTGCAAGTAAAGAGAGAGTAGAGTTTAGAGAGATAGTAGACAATCGCAAATACAACGATATGTTTCGAGGTTCGAGCCACTGCTCTACGTCCCCGCCTTTAACACGATGAAGAATTTTCACTATGATCGATCCCATCGGATCGTCAACCGGTTACAAGTTCTCACTAAACTCGTCGGACACACTTGTCCTCTCTCACGGTGTCGCAACACCAACTTGGAGCTCACAAGCTCGCTCGAGACCGCAACCTCTACAACTTCTCAATCGAAGAAAACCGGTGATCAACACTTGACCACAAAGATAGCTCACAAGCACAACCCTACAATCAAGATGAGGAAGTGAAACACTTGGAATTGTGTAGTGCAAATAGCAAGTAGAGAAGTAGAGGAAAGGCTCAAGCTAAAACACAAAAACTTTGGAAATAGTTAGCTCAAGAGAAAATCTTTTACAAAGAGGCTAAACTATGAAAAACTTTGATCTAAGGCTTAGAAATCTTGTTCTGAAGTTGTTTCATAGTCCCATTATTTATAGGGGATGAAAATCAGGCTAGAAAATACAATAGATCAGTTAGGACAAGACCCAACAAAAGACAAAACTGAATCTAGTCGTTGGGAGCCAAGTCAGCAGAAAATTCTGTTGTCGGTCGACCGCCAACGGTGGGATTTCCGACCGTTGCGAAAAGCGGTCGACCGTCCGGTCGACCGTGGTTCCCAAATAGAGAGTGAAACTCTCTGTCGGTCGACCGGACCAAACAAAGAGCACTGTTCTTGCAGCCGGTCGACCAGGCTGGTTGACCGAAGTGCACGTTTGCACTTGGTGCATGTCGGTCGACCGCTCGGTCGACGCAGTTTTTCTCTGCCAGCAGTCGACCGCCCGGTCAACCAGCTGAGGGCCAAAACCTATTTTTGGAAATCTTTTTGAAACCAATATTTTTCCAATAAATTTTCTCTTGATAAGTAAATACAAAATAGAGTTCTAGGGATTTGAAGAGCTAAAGTGTGATCATGGATCAACACCAAATAAATTAGAACTATATTTTGATAAAATTCTTTTCTAAAACAAAAACCAGTTTTTTCAAAACTTGTTTTTCCGAAAACTGATTTTCCAAAACTTTGTCTTTCTGAAATTTGGTAAGAAACCTGGTAATAAATTTTTGTTTGAAAACACAAAGGAATATGAAATGAGTGTGTGTGTGTGTGTGTATGTGTGTGTGTGTGTGTGTTAATCCCAAAAGCTACCAACTTCTATCATCTTGGTTTTAAGAAATGACTATAAATCCTAACTAAAATGGAAAAGGCAAAAATACAAATCGTGAAATAGTCTTCTGTATATTGAGACGGAGCTCTATAAGAAGACCTCAGTACATTGTTTAGTTTAGTGTTTAGATCCATTTGTAAAGACTAGATAGTGTGATATGCTCAAGTTCACAACACACACACTTGTTTCTAGTTACATGTTTATTGGTTTTCGATTTTGGTTAACCAATCTTGGTTTTCATAAAAAGATAGAATCAAAACAAGTTTACATAGTTTAATATGTATTAGATGTGTTCTATATACATGTATGATTCATATCTTTAAACAAACTTATTTTGATATGCCTATTCATGTGTTTGAAGTTTTGTGTTTTAACAAACATATTTTTGGAATTATTGTCAAAAACATTGGTATATATATATCTTTTATGTATATTGGATTATATCCATATACTATATGCTTCAAGTTGTTTCAAATATCATGTTTTTGTATTTGGATGTGTTTTGGACGAAACGAATTTTCAATTCAAAAATCCAAGTTTTGGAAAATACGGATTTTGGTTTTCGAAAAAATTCCATAACACAAAAATGGTTCAAATTTTTGAAATATGTGTTAAATTTTTCCACACATGTTTGTATATCAAAGTATTATACTGAAACTATTTTTGTGGATTTTTAGAGATTTTATGGGATTTATTTTGTATTTAAAAACCTACTTTTTCATTCCTTTAAAAACCATGCCAGGCTCTAGCGGTCGACCGGACGTGCACACAAATGTGCACGTAGCCAGCCCTTTGGGCCGGTCGACCGAGCGGTCGATCGACTGAAGGCAACCTACTCTCGGGTTACCCCGGTCGACCGGGCGGTCACCGGCCAGATAGCCGTTGCTCTTTGGTTCAGGGCCCGGTCGACTGGGCGGTCGACCGGCAGGCTCAACGGTCAAAAATTTGACAATTGGCCGGTCGACCGAAAGGCCAATCTGGGCCTTTTCTCTGCTAACGGGCAGATTCCAATTGGGGATTATAAATACCCCATTTGAGAGATGTTTTGGGTAAGATTTTCAAGAGCAAAATTTCACCTATTTTCTAGTGTTTTAAAAGCAAGTTTTCAAAAGAGTTTATTGGTTTTAAAGATTATTCTTTATTTGTTTTAAAGTGTTGGAAAATTCAAAGAAAAAGAGAGTATTTGGGAATTAGTTTTTGATCTCTAATTCTATATCTATCTAATGATTTTCCCAAGTGTTTTTCTTTGTTGTTTTCATTTCCAAACACTTTATTTTCTCACTTGAGCTTATCATATCTACCTATCTATTAGGATCTTTGTGTAAGTGAGAAAGAATTGGTTTGTGGTCTTTTGATCACCAAGTTGTAACCCTCTTTATTTGTGATATCCCTCTTGTGTAGAGGTTGATTTTGGAGTGGTGGTTAGCTCCCTCTAGTGAGAGGTAGAGATTGAGTTTGGCTCCCTCTAGTGAAAGGTGGAGTTTGTGTTGGTATCCCTTTTAGTGAAGAGGTGGATTGTGTTTGTATTTGGCTTTGTGCCTATCCCTCAATTGTGAGGTTGATATTGATGGCTTTGTGCCTAGCCTCTAAGTGTAGAGGTTGTGTTTGTAAAGAGAGGATTTGTGTATTCCCCGTTATTGTATTGCCCCAAATCCTCAGTGGAGGTTCCCTGTGTGGGGTCCTATGTGGACAAGTTAGTGGATTGGAAATCCTTCTGTGTGAAGGCGGGGATGTAGAGCTTTATGCTCGAACCTCGAAACATATCACGGTGTTTGCGTTTGATCCATTGACTCTGACTCTCTCTCTCTCTCTCTTATATTGTGCCTTGCATCATTTCATATTGATCATTCATATTATATGCTTGGCTTGTTTGTGTGTGCCTCACTTGTGCTTAACCACGAGAGCTTCATATAGCGCATCAACTCTTATTCAGAGGAATCAAGAGGAGTTAGTCCAGAGCCCTCCACCTGGAATTCGGCTACACTCGTTGGTTGCATTAAGTGTAGTTGCAATTAAAATTTAATTTTCGCATTTAGTTCATTAGATTAGCTGTACACCTATTCACCCCCCCTCTAGGTGTACTTTCAATTAGTATCAGAGCCTACGCTTCTGATATTTGGTTTAACCACCTAGAAGTGTGATCTTGGTTAGCTAATCTATCATTTACATTTTTCACATTTATTGTTTACACACACTCATGGATTACTTGTCACCTCTCATGTTTGATGTTTCCAACATTGACATGTGAAAATTTAGGATGTCCATGTACTTGAAAACCCTAGGCTTGCATGTTTTCCTTGCCGCTACCAAGAAATCCTATCTTTATAATAGCAAGCATATAGAGGCCAATACACAAGCCATTGAGGCACTTAGAAGCACGCTAAACAAAGAATATTTATGCTTAGTTTCTAACTGTGATTCTGCATTTGCAGTGTGGAACACGTTGACCTCCTCCATGCTTCAATTGCCAATCCAAATGGAGAAGGAATTTAGTGGAGAATCCGAGTAACAATACTACATAGTCCAAGGGAATAACTCCCTTGAGGTATACTCAGAATCTCAATTAGATAGTGATGATGCTAGTTCTTCATGTAATGACTATGTTGATCCAAATGCTTTGAATGAAGAACTTTCTATTGTTTGTGAAAATTTGCTAGAAAAATATAATCTTTTAAAAAAAAGACTTTTGATTAAATAAAGAAAATAAAGATTTATTTTCAAAACTTGAGTTGGCTTTGCAAGAAAAGGTTGAGATTTCTAATGAAAGGGATTCATTGAAATCTAAGCTTGATCTTTCTCTAAATGAAAATAAGATTTTAAGAAATAAAAATAATTCTAATGATATGTTGAAGAAAAATGAAAACTTGTCTTCAAAAGTTGATTTTGTTTCTAAAAGAAAATGATTCTTTGAAAAACAAAATTATTTCTACTTCAAAAGAATTAGAGTTGATTTCTAATAAAAATATTGTTTTGCAAAATGATGTAGACACACATGTTTGTCATGCTAGTGTAGCCTCTTCATCTAGCCTACCTATTGCATGCACCTTTTCTTCTAGAATTGATAATGATATGTGTTTGTTAAAGAAGAGTGTGGATTGTTTGGGCTCCACTTTGAGCCATTGTGCCATGAACCATGCACGTTTGGAATCTATGTTTCGAAAGAAATAAGTTCCATCTATGCATGCACACTATCCACGTCATACACATGCTTCTAACGTACATACCCATCACACAATGTATGTTCATGTGTACACATGTACACATTGTGGACGTAAGGGCCACCTTGCTAAATTTTGTTTTGTTAAGATACATGATGTAAATTTAGCAAATAAATTTGTTTGGGTTAGAAAAGGAACTAACCCTCATGGACCCAAAAGAGTATGGGTACCAAAGACCACCCCTATTGTATTTGATGTAGGTGTGGGCTCTCGCATGACGTGAGAGTAATGGTGCCTTAAGGTGGATGCGTTCCGAGCTTTATGAGGACAATTTGGATGCATCACTTTCAAGGGGAGTTTGGTGGGAGGACCACCTTGTTTTGGAGACTTGGAGAGTTGCCCTCTTTGGTTTTGGTAACAATCTCTTACTCCTTATTATGTTTACATGCTTTCATATTATTCATTTTTAGCATGTTTTGATGTTTCATGATTAGTATGTTATATGCCATGATTACTAGATTAGTGATATACATGATTAGTATTTGAGACACCCATGTTTATATAGATTTAAATTTTGTGCTCTCACATTTGTTTTAACTAATGTGTATGTCCTAGATCTAATGCATGTGCATGTACATAATGATCATATGGATGTTTATGATTACTTGTTTGAATGTTAGTTTTCATTAAAACTAGGATATATATACTTATACAACTAGTGAGCCACAAATAGACTATTAAATGTTTATGCTTGAACGCTCATTTGTACTCGTTAGATGTACTAGTATAGCCTAGTTTTGATGATCCATGCATTTGACTTGTATTCCCATCGTATACATGTTTTCATGTTTATATGTTTAGCTTCATGTATATGTCTATTTTGTCTAAACTAGTAGCTATACATATACATTCTTGAGCCACTTGACTTCATGCATATACTTTTGTGGACTCGTTATGTTTAAATATGTATGTATTCTTTAGTTTGTACATGACATATATATACCTTGAAGCCTATTTTACTTTGATGATTTTCATATTTTGTCAAGGAATTTCATATATTGAGCTTAATTGTATATTTTCATGACATGTTTCACATAACACTTGTGCACTCACTTTACTTAATGTTTTCTCATGATTTTATTTTCATGAGTACAATTTATGTTTTATTAATTTTGAGTGTTTAGTGATCATGTGATTTACATGTTTTTCATGAAATATATTTTTGTTTTATTCCTTACTTGAAGGATTTCGTACTAGTTTACAAATTTTTCATATAACTAGTTTGTATTCTTTATTTTGGAAGAGTTTTCAATTATGCTAAACTATTTTCAAACCTATTTTTGAAAACCCTTTCCATCGATGGGCGGTTGGTTGGCGACCATGCCTTGTATGTTCATATTGAAAATCTATTTGAAACATATGCATGAAATGGGAGGATGGTAATATGAGTTATACACTTGATCATATTTTGTTTTCAATTGGTATCATTGGATTTTTTCAATTGGTATCACTATTGACATTCTTTTTGTATACTCAAATATGTTTTTATATATGTATGCCTTCACTTCAAATAGTATCAATTTCGATTAGTATTTAATTTTCCATACATATATATATGCTTTATTTGTGCTTACTATATCTCTATATCTTGGAGCACAAATTTTGGTTATGCTAAGCTTGATTTCTTTAATGACTATTATATTTCAATTGATTATGTTTCAATTGCTATCTTATACAAGCTTATGCGTTATTTTATTTGATATTTCATAGAGGGGGAGAAAATTTATATTTCACCTTTCAATTGGTTTTTTCAATTGGTTTTGGTATTCTACTCCCACACTTTATGTTAAAAATGATTAAAAAAAGAAAAGGATATTGATTATTTTTGGTATCATATGCTTTTAATGAGAAATTACTTTCAATTGGTACTAATCTTTTCAAATTGGTATCAAAATTACCTATAAGTTTTTCTTTCAATTGGTATGTTTTATTGATATCAAAATTTTTGGTTGAATTGCTCAAAAATGATTTATTTACTTACAATTGGTATTTAATTGGTATTTACTTACAATTGGTATCAATTGGTATTTAAATCTATATTAAAAATATTTATATTATTTACCACATTATGTACTTTCAATTGGTATATTTCATTGATATCATGATGCACTAAATTGATTTTTTTTCTTACAATTGGTATCATAAAGTTTGTTTTGATTTCACCCCTTATTGATATTTTTTTGTTTAAGACAAAAAAGGGGAGAACATTGTTTTTCTTTGACCCCGTTGTTGATGATTGATAAAAAAGGGGGAGAAAGATTTTGAGTTTATATATGCATATTTGTGTTTTTACATATATTGAGTTTATGTATATGAGAAAAATGATTTTGAGAGTTTAAACAAAAAGGGGAGAAGGTTGTTGAAACATATGTTTGTTTTTTGCATGTTTCTCTCTCCTAGTTGTTGCATACTTTTGTTTAATATCATGTGCTTCATTGAATATCTTATGTTTATTGCTATACATGAGTTAAGGGGGAGCTTCTTTGAAGCTTAACTTTAATCCATGCATATATAACTCATTGAGTTTTGTCATCATCAAAAAGGGGGAGATTGTTGGCCCAAAGGCCTTCCACTCTAGTTTTGATGATGATTAACTCATGTAGTTATGTTTACTAATAATCTTGTGATGTTTAGTTTCAGATACTTAACCAAGATATTAGTAGGTGATAAGCATCAACAAAGGTGTTTTGGAGCTTCTCACATGGTGATTCAAGAGCCCGAGCGTCAAAGATCATATGTAGCACTCGTTGGAGTCAAGTTCCGTGGATCACGTTTTGGATTGAGTCAACTTGGAGACGGAGCTCTACAAGAAAACCTCGGTACATTGTTTAGTTTAGTGTTTAGATTCATTTGTAAAGACTAGATAGTGTGATATGCTCAAGTTCACAACACACACACTTGTTTTTAGTTTCATGTTTATTGGTTTTCGGTTTTTGGTTAACCGATCTTGATTTTCATGAATAGATAGAATCAAAATAAGTTTACATGGTTTAATGTATATTATATGTGTTCTATATACATGTATGCTTCATATCTTTAAACAAACTTATTTGATATGCCTATTCATGTGTTTGGAGTTTTGTGTTTTAACAAAACATATTTTTGGAATTATTGTCAAAAACATTGGTATATATATCTTTCATGTATATTGGATTATATCCATATACTATATGCTTCAAGTTGTTTCAAATATCATGTTTTTGTATTTGGATGTGTTTTGGACAAAACGAATTTTCAATTCAAAAATTCAAGTTTTGGAAAATACGAATTTTGATTTTCGGCAAAATTTTCATAACACAAAATGGTTCAAATTGTTTGAAATATGTGTTGAATTTATTCACACATGTTTGTATATCAAAGTATTATACTAAAACTATTTTTGTAGATTTTTAGAGATTTTATGGGATTTATTATGTATTTAAAAACCTAGTTTTTCAATCCCTTAAAAACCCTGCCAGGCTCTGGCGGTCGACCGACCGGTCGACCGGACCAAGAGCCGGTCAACCGGACGTGTAAACAAACGTGCACGCAGCCAGCCCTTTGGGCCGGTCGACCGACTGAAGGCAACCCACTCTCGGGTTGCCCCGGTCGACCGGGCGGTCGACCGGCCAGAGAGTCGTTGCTCTCTGGTTCAGGGCCCGGTCGACCAGGCGGTCGACCGGCAGGCTCAACGGTCAAAAATTTGACCGTTGGTCGGTCGACCGACCGGTCGATCGGAAGGCCAATCTGGGCCTTTTCTCTGCCAACGGGCAGATTCCAATTGGGGTTATAAATACCCCATTTGAGAGATGTTTTGGGTAAGGTTTTTAAGAGCAAAATTTCACCTATTCTCTAGTGTTGTAAAAGCAAGTTTTCAAAAGAGTTTATTGGTTTTAAAGATCATTCTTTAATTGTTTTAAAGTGTTGAAAAATTCAAAGAAAAATAGAGTATTTGGGAATTGGTTTTTGATCTCTAATTCTATATCTATCTAGAGATTTTTTTCAAGTGTTTTTCTTTATTGTTTTCATTTTCAAACACTTTATTTTCTCACTTGAGCTTATCATATCTACCTATCTATTAGGATCTTTGTGTAAGTGAGAAAGAATTGGTTTGTGGTCTTTTGATCACCAAGTTGTAACCCTCCTTATTTGTGAAATCCCTCTTGTGTAGAGGTTGATTTTGGAGTGGTGGTTAGCTCCCTCTAGTGAGAGGTAGAGATTGGGTTTGGCTCCCTCTAGTGAGAGGTGGAGTTTGTGTTGGTATCCCTCTTAGTGAAGAGGTGGATTGTGTTTATATTTGGCTTTGTGCCTATCCCTCAATTGTGAAGTTGATATTGATGGCTTTGTGCCTAGCCTCTAAGCGTAGAGGTTGTGTTTGTAAAGAGAGGAGTTGTGTACTCCCCGTTATTGTATTGCCCTAAATCCTCAGTGGAGGTTCCCTGTGTGGGAGTCCTGTGTGGACAAGTTAGCGGATGGAAACCCTTCTGTGTGAAGGCGGGGACGTGGAGCTGTGTGATCGAACCTCGAAACATATCACAGTGTTTGCGTTTGATCCATTGACTCTAACTTTCTCTCTTTTATATTGTGCCTTACATCATTTCATATTGATCATTCATATTATATGCTTGGCTTGTTTGTGTGTGCCTCACTTGTGCTTAACCACGAGAGCTTCATATAATGCCTCAACTCTTATTCAGAGGAATCAAGAGGAGTTAGTCCAGAGCCCTTCACCGGGAATTCGGCTACACTCGTTGGTGGCATTAAGTATAGTTGCAATTAAGTTTTAATTTCCGCATTTAGTTCATTAAATTAGCTGTATACCTATTCACCCCCCACCTCTAGGTGTACTTTCACTATATACATGTATGCTTCAACTATTTAAACAAACTTAGTTTGATAGTCTATTTCATGAGTTTAGAGTTTTAGTATTTTAACAAAACGTATTTTTAGATTTATTGTCAAAAATATTGATATATATCTTTATATGTATATTGGATTATATTCATATACTATATGCCTCAAAGTTGTTCTAATATCATGTTTTTATATTTGGATGAATTTTGGACAAAACGATTTTCCATTTCAAAAATCTAAGTTTTGGAAAATACGAGATTTGGTTTTCAGTAAAATTTTCATAACACAAAAAGAGTTCAAAATATTTGTAACATGGTTTGATTTTACTCAAACATGTTTGTATATCAAAATATTATGCTAAAACTATTTTTATGGATTTTTAGAGATTTTATGAGATTTATTTGATAAATAAAAACTCAAGTTTTAAATCCCTTAGCCAGTTCTGCTAGGCTCTGGCGGTCGACCGGACCGGTCGACCGACGTGCACAAGGACGTGCACGCAGGCCAGCCCCTTGGGCCGGTCGACCGACTGAAGGCAACCCACTCTCGGGTTATCCCGGTTGACCGGGCGGTCGACTGGCCAGAGAGCCGTTGCTCTCTGGTTCTGGGCACGGTCTGAAAATCACCTAGAGGGGGGGTGAATAGGTGATGATGCTAATCAATGGAACTAAATGCGGAATTTAAAAACTAATTGCAATTACTACAATGATGCACACACAAGCAAGTAAATGATATAGCAATATGCACTATAGTAAATAATTGCAAGGCACAAAGTAAAGAGAGAGATAGAGAGAGAGTCAATGGATCAATCGCAAACACAAAGATATGTTTCGAGGTTCGAGCACCCAGCTCTACATCCCCGCCTTCGACACACGAAGGATTTCTAATCCACTAGCTAGGTCCACAAAGAACTCTCACAAGGAGTACCCAACTCCTCTCTTTACAAACACAATCTCCTCCTTGAGGCACAACTCCAAGCCAACCAACACAACCTCCTCCTTGAGGCAAAATCCTAACCAATACAACAAACTTCCAATCACCAACCAATACAAGGATCACCTCTCAACTAGAGGGATACAACCCAAAGCACAAAGCTAAGAAAAGATTGGGTTACAACTTGGTGGTCACAACAACAACCACAAACAATTTCTTCTTCCACACAAACAACCTATAGATATAGATAGTAGATTTTGCTCAAGTGTGGAGAAAACCAAAGGAATGGAAATCAGAAATCACAAAGAAAATCCTTGGGAAAAATCAAGAAATCAATATAGAGTAGTTCAATCACAAGCTTTTCCCAAACACCCTTTCTTTGAATTTTCCAAACCCTAATAAACACCAAAATAGATTGTTCAAATTAAGCACAAAAACTTCTTTTGATTGCTTTGAAAACACCAGAGAATCAGGAAAAATTCGCACAAAAAGTCTTGAAGAAAACCTCTCTCAAATGGGGTATTTATAGGCAATTTCAGAAAATAGCCGTTTAACAGAACAGTGCCAGAATTACCCTGCCGGTCGACCGCCCAACGGTCAAATTTTGAACCGTTGTGGCTACCGGTCGACCACCCGGTCGACCGAAAATACCTGAGAGCAAATAGCTCTCCGTCGGTCGACCGGCTACGAGTGCAGCCAGCGTGCACGTTTCTGTGCACGTCGGTCGACTGATACGGTCGACCGGCTACATGGTGCGGTCGACCGTACCAGTCGACCGACCCAGCCTGGCAGGCACTGTACAGGTCAATAAAAATAGGAAAAATATATTATAATAAATCCCAAAAAATCTCTAAAATTCCACAAAAATAGTTTTGTCATTTTATATTGAAATACAAACTTGTGTTAACAATCCCAACACAAATTTCAAACATATTTGACTATTTTTGTGTCATAGAAATTTTGCCAAAAACCAAAACTTGTATTTTCTAATACTAGAAATCTTGAATAGAAAATACACTTTGTCCAAGACACATCCATAATACAAAAATATGATATTTAAACATTTTGAAGCAAGTTGTATATGAATAGAAATCCAATATACAAGAGACATATATATATCATGATTTTTGTCATTAAGTCCAACATTATGTTTTGTTACAAATACCAAAACATAAAACACACGGAATAGATTATCAAACTAAGTTTGTTTAAACAATAGAAGCATGCATGTATATAGAACAAATCATATATACATAAACCATGTAAACTTGTTTTGATATAAATTCTATTCATGCAAACCAAGATTGGTTAAACCAAAGACCGAAAACCAAAAACATGAAAACGTGTGTGTTGTGAACTTGAGCTTATCATACTATTCTACTCTTTACAATGTAGATCTAAACATAAAACTAAAACTATGGATACCTAAGTCTTCTTGTAGAGCGCAATCTCCAAGCCGACTTGATCCAAAACTCCTTTGATTCACCGAGCAAGTGTAATATATCATCTTTGATGCGCGGGCTCTTGAATCAACATGTGCAAGCTTCCAAATCATCTTGTTGAAGCTAAACACCAACTAATATCTTGATTAATGATCTGAAACTAAAATCACAAGATTATTAGTACATATAACTACATGAGTTAATCATCATCAAAACTAGAGTGGAAGGCCTTTGGGCCAATAATCTCCCCCTTTTTGATGATGACAAAACTCATGGAGTTATATATGCATGGATTAAAGTAAAGCTTCAAGGAAGCTCCCCCTTAACTCATGCATAGAGAAAAACAATAAACATGATAGTGCTTATACATGCATAAACAATTAAATGCATATAAACAAAGCTCTTGATACCAAACAAAAATTAAAGCTCTTGATACCAATGAAATACTAATGAAGATGAAAACGAAACTAAGCTCTTGATATTAAAGTAAAAACAAAACTAAGACTTAGAAACTCATGCATAAATCACAAATTCTTAAACATGCATATTAACACCAAATTCCTCTCCCCCTTTTTGTCATTCATCAACAAAGGGGTAAAAACATAATAGATACAAATTCTTCTCCCCCTAAATGTTTGAAACAAAGAATCAATAAACTATTTCAAGGGGTGAAACCAAAAATGATAAAAAAAAGATATGCCTACCAATTACCAATTGAAAGTAAGAAGGGCATTGAAAACAAGGTATGATCATATTTGTTTTAATAAAAGAAATGATACCAATTGAAAATAAAACATATTGAAGTAAAACACATGATACCAATTTTGAGTAAACAAATGCATCTTGATATCAATAAAAGAAATCAATATTAATTCTTTAATCATCATTCATCATAAAGTTAGGGAGTGGAATACAAAACCAATGGTAAACCAAATACCAATTGAAATATAAAATACGAGTTTTCTCCCCCTTTATGAAGTACCAAAAGAAAATATGCATAGGCTTGAAATAGGATACCAATTGAAAATTAAATCAATTGAAACATGATTTTTTTTTTTTTTTAAAAATTCAAGCTAAACAATCTTAAAATTATGATAAAGCTTGTATAAGTATACCAATTGAAGAACTCAAGCTTAACATAACCAAAATTTGTGCTTTAAGATATAGGGATATAATAAGCACAAATAGATCATCTATATATGTATGTAAGAAATAGATACCAATTGAAATTGATCCTATATGAAGTGTAAGCATACATATATAAAACAAAAACATATATGAGTATACAAAAGGATGTCAAGATTGATACCAATTGAAAGAATTCAATGATACCAATTGAAACAACAATAAGATCAAGTGTATGACTCATATCAACTACTACCCATTTCATGATCAAGTTTGAAATGATTTTCATTATAAAGCATACATGAGCATGATCTCCCATCCAACCGCCCATAGATGGTAGGGGTTTCCAAAAATAGATTTGAACAATATAGTATGTTTGAAAATCACTACCTCATGAAGAATATCACAACTAGTTATATGAGTCAACTAGTACGAAATCCTTCAAGATAAAATAAATAGATTTTTCATGAAACATGAAAAACACAAGATCACTAAACACTCAAAATTCATAAGGCTCATATACTACTCATGAAAACAAAGTCATGAGAAACAATAAATAGAGTGAGTGTACAAGATATATGTGAAAAACATATCATCATGAAAATGTTGTGAGCTTGATTGTCCATTATTTTAAACACAATATAGTAGTCATCAAAATATGAAACATAAGTGAATCATGAAATTAATTGAAATCATCACAAATCATGAGAATCACAATCAAACGCGAAAATCATCACAATAATTTAAACTTCAAGGCATATGTATGTCATGTACAAACTAAAGTATACATACATATCCCAAACATGAAGAGTCCACAAAAGTATATGCATGAAGGCACGTGGCTCAAGGATGTATATGTATAAATGAAAGTTTGGACAAAATAGACATATACATGAAGTCAACCAAAATATGTGAATACAAGTCAAATGCATGAATCATCAAAACTAGACTATACTAGTACATCAAATGAATACAAATGAGCATTCAAGTACAAACATATATAAAGGTCTATTTGTAGCTCATTAGTTGCACAAGTATAAATTCTAGTCTTAATGAAAACAATCATTCAAGCATGTAGTCAACACATGAAGCACAAAAATGAGTCAAAGATCAACATGAAAAACACAATCATGATAATCAAAACATGAAGTATTAATGACCTTTTAAAAACTAAGATGGATAAATGATGCAACGATCTCTCAAAATAAGACTAAGAGCCATATACCCCGTGAAGGGTTCTGAACTCCTTCCTCCAATTCCCCTTGAATGGGTTAGAGGTGCGCAATGCAACCTTGTTGTATGAGAATTGATCGAACAAAGAATGTATAGTATGCAATGATGAAATGCACACAAGATAAATCACAAACATCCATATGATCATAATACAAATCCACATGTTCTAATAATCATGATAATTATCATTCAAATCAAAACATGAATCATTAAAACAAAAATCATAGAATCATAAATATCATATGATCATTATGCATATGCATGTGCATTAGATCTAGGGCATACATGTTAGTTTAAACAAGGTGAGAACACTAAATATAGATCCATATGAAACATGGGTGCTCAAATAACTAAACATGTATATCTCTATTCTAATTAACATAGCATGAGCATAATGAACTACAAAACATAACATGCTAAAAGATGAACATGTAAAGCATGCAAATAAAAATGGGAGTTAGAGAATGATACCAAAACCAATGAAGGTGCATCTCTAGTTCTCCAAAACACGGTGGTCCTTTCCACCTAATCTCCTTGAGTGTGAAGCATCCAAATGATTCTCTTTTAGGCTTAGAACGCATCCACCTCAAGGCACCAACACTCTCACGTTATGCGAGAGCCTCCACCTACATCAAACATCAAAGAGGTGGATCTTGGTACCCATTTTCTTGTGGGTCCACGGGGGTTAGTATCTCTCCTAACCCAAACAAGATTAGTTGCTAAATTTTCAATATGTAATCTATCATAGCAAAATCTAGCAAGATGGCCTTTTCGACCACAATGTGTACATGTGTACACGTGAGCATACATATGATGATGGTGATCATGAGAAGCATGTGTATGCCTAGATGAATGTGCATGCAATGTTGGAACTTGTTTCTTTTGAACCAAAGTTTCCAAACGTGAGTGATTTATGGCACAATGGCTCAAAGTGGAGCCCAAACTATCTACACTTTTCTTCAAATTATTTATGTCATTTTCAATGCTCGAAGATAAAGTGGAACATGCAATAGGTGTGTAAGAAGTAGAGGCTACACTAGCATGGCAAATGTGAAAATCAATATCATTTTGCAAAGTTTCATTTTTCTTCAAAACCAAATCCAATTCTTTTGTAGTAGAATCAATTTTATTTTTCAAAGTAAGATTTTCTTTGAAAACAAGATCCAATCTAGAAGACAAACCCTCATTGTTTTCTAAAACATCATCACAATTATTTTTGTTCTTCAAAACTTCAATCTCTTTAAGTGCAAGTTCTAGTTGAGATTGTAGTGAGTCACGTTCACTAGTAATCTCTTCCTTCTCTTGCAAAACCGATTCAAAAGTAGAACATAAATCCTTTAATTCTTCTTTTAAATCAAAATGTTTCTTTTTCAAAATCTCATGTTTTTCCATAAAATTTTCAAGTTTAGAGGCAAGTTCAACATTCAAATTTTGAACTTCAAAATAACCATGGCAATATGAACTAGAGCTATCATCAAGAGGGGAATCCGAATGTACCTCATGGGAGTCATTCCCATATGTCATAAAGCCACGCTCTTCGGATACTTCTCTCTTAGATCTCCTTAACTTGTTTACAATCATGGGTAGCTCGGGAGATGACAATATGCTCCAAACTGCAAAAGCCGAATCATATTTAGCAAATATAGGAAGAAGATGTTCATTTAAAGATGCTTGAAGTGTCCTAAGGGCTAATGCATTTGCCTTCTTATGCTTGCTACTATTTGGGAGGGTTTCTATAGTGATGGCTTGATAAACTAGATGTCCTAATCCTTTTAGATATCTAATCATGTCAACCTTCCAAGAATCAAGTTTAAAATGGTCAAACATAGGAGGGCTAGCCATGAGTGCAAACTAGTATGAGTGCAAATGAAAATGCAAATGAAGATTAGCAAACCAAGATCTCTCCTAGGTGGTTAAACCTAAATATCAGGAGCACTAGCTCTGATACCAATTGAAAATCACCTAGAGGGGGGGTGAATAGGTGATGATGCTAATCAATGGAACTAAATGCGGAATTTAAAAACTAATTGCAATTACTACAATGATGCACACACAAGCAAGTAAATGATATAGCAATATGCACTATAGTAAATAATTGCAAGGCACAAAGTAAAGAGAGAGATAGAGAGAGAGTCAATGGATCAATCGCAAACACAAAGATATGTTTCGAGGTTCGAGCACCCAGCTCTACATCTCCGCCTTCGACACACGAAGGATTTCTAATCCACTAGCTAGGTCCACAAAGAACTCTCACAAGGAGTACCCAACTCCTCTCTTTACAAACACAATCTCCTCCTTGAGGCACAACTCCAAGCCAACCAACACAACCTCCTCCTTGAGGCAAAATCCTAACCAATACAACAAACTCCCAATCACCAACCAATACAAGGATCACCTCTCAACTAGAGGGATACAACCCAAAGCACAAAGCTAAGAAAAGATTGGGTTACAACTTGGTGGTCACAACAACAACCACAAACAATTTCTTCTTCCACACAAACAACCTATAGATATAGATAGTAGATTTTTGCTCAAGTGTGGAGAAAACCAAAGGAATGGAAATTAGAAATCACAAAGAAAATCCTTGGGAAAAATCAAGAAATCAATATAGAGTAGTTCAATCACAAGCTTTTCCCAAACACCCTTTCTTTGAATTTTCCAAACCCTAATAAACACCAAAATAGATTGTTCAAATTAAGCACAAAAACTTCTTTTGATTGCTTTGAAAACACCAGAGAATCAGGAAAAATTCGCACAAAAAGTCTTGAAGAAAACCTCTCTCAAATGGGGTATTTATAGGCAATTTCAGAAAATAGCCGTTTAACAGAACAGTGCCAGAATTACCCTGCCGGTCGACCAGTTCGGTCGACCGCCCAACGGTCAAATTTTGAACCGTTGTGGCTACCGGTCGACCTCCCGGTCGACCGAAAATACCTGAGAGCAAATAGCTCTCCGTCGGTCGACCGCTTCGGTCGACCGGCTACGAGTGCAGCCAGCGTGCACGTTTCTGTGCACGTCGGTCGACTGATACGGTCGACCGGCTACATGGTGCGGTCGACCGTACCAGTCGACCGACCCAGCCTGGCAGGCACTGTACAGGTCAATAAAAATAGGAAAAATATATTATAATAAATCCCACAAAATCTCTAAAATTCCACAAAAATAGTTTTGTCATTTTATATTGAAATACAAACTTGTGTTAACAATCCCAACACAAATTTCAAACATATTTGACTATTTTTGTGTCATAGAAATTTTGCCAAAAACCAAAACTTGTATTTTCTAATACTAGAAATCTTGAATAGAAAATACACTTTGTCCAAGACACATCTGAAATACACCTAGAGGGGGGGGCGAATAGGTGAAATTGCTAATCTAATGATCTTTTTAAACTTAATATGAAAATGAGGATGCAACGATCCCTCAAAACACGACTAGGAGCCGTATACCCGGTGAAAGGTTCTGAACTTCGTCCTCCCAATTCCCCTTGAATGGGTTAGAGGTGCGCAATGCAACCATGTTGTATTGAGGATATGATCGAACAAGTAAAGAATGAAATGCTATGATGAAATGCACACAAACAATATAGCAAGTAAAGTAAACAAGAAAAGATTGCACAAGTATAAGGTTAGTTCTCAAGCAAATAATTGAAGACAATATAAAGCAAGAGAAATGTAAAGCAAGAATAACGCAAAGGCAATCGCAAACAAAGTGATTTGTTTCGAGGTTCGAGCACACTTGCTCTAGTCCCCGCCTTCACCTCCGTGAAGGGTTTCCACTATCCTCCGAGGATGCCGTACAAGTTAGGTCTACCGAAGACCTCAAGCCCGTAGCTTCACAACTTACAAGGAACTCCACCGAGGAGTTGTCTCCACAAGAACAAGGATTACAATAGTGATCTCAACTAGATCACCAAACTCTTTCTCAAACTCTTTTACAACACTCTCACTCTTTTTACAACTTCACTATAGAATGAATATAAAACTTTTGGCTCTATGAAGTGTGGTGAGAAAAACTTCAGTTGTAGAGTGATATTAGCAATCAAACAACAACTGAAAATTAAACTTAAAAGAGTGGGAAATGAAAGCTTTAAACAATTTTCTCTTTCTCTTTAAAAACAATGAAAACTATCTATTTTTCTTTTTGTAATGAGGACCTATTCCCCACTATTTATAGGGAGAGAATAGGTTAAAAACATTTTCTTTACACCTAATTTGACCTGCAAAAGTTCCCCAACAACTCTCTGAAAATCTGTTAAAACAGAAAAGAAAAGCAGAATTTCAGAACAGCCCAAAGAGGAAAGAGCCGTTAGGCTCCAGCAGGCCTGGCGGTCGACCGGTCCGGTCGACCGTCGCCCTGCTGGCAAAGAGCCGTTGGGCTCCGGTCGACCGGTCCGGTCGACCGACCAATTCGAGGAAACACAGTTTCCTTCTACCGGTCGACCGGCCCGGTCGACCGATAAAACCTGTGAGCAATTTGCTCTTAGTCGGTCGACCGGTCCGGTCGACCGACAGACATGCACAAATAGTGCATGTCCAGATACATCGCCGGTCGACCGGGCCGGTCGACCGAAGTTGCCTGAAACAGAAAACTGGGCTGTTTTGAAGATGGAATTTTTGTAAAAACGTTTTAATAATACAAATAGCTAAGTATTATGCAGAAAATAGTTTATACACATGTTTTTAAACATATTTTCAAGATATAAAGCTTTGGATACATGTATATATAAACTAAGGCATAAAACTTAGAAATAACCATTTTCAAAACATAGGAAACATATGAAACAATTGTGTGTGCAAATCCTAGAGCCAAATTTCCTATATTCAAACTTTAATATTCTAAACTTACAAACTTCTAAAGGTCTTCAAGACTTCAAGATGGGCTATCTTCACTTGATTTTCAATTTTGCATCTTGAGCCCAATTTGAGTTGTCTTGAGTCCAATGCACCTTCCTTTGGGGAAGAAATCATCTCTTTAAGATATATACCTGAAACACACTTAAACAACAAATGATATTAGTACAAATAACTAATATGTTTTGTAATCATCAAAACACACTTAAAAGTGGGTGATTGTAACCTTGGGCCAACAACATCCATAATACAAAAATATGATATTTAAACATTTTGAAGCAAGTTGTATATGAATAGAAATCCAATATACAAGAGACATATATATATCATGATTTTTGTCATTAAGTCCAACATTATGTTTTGTTACAAATACCAAAACATAAAACACATGGAATAGATTATCAAAATAAGTTTGTTTAAACAATAGAAGCATGCATGTATATAGAACAAATCATATATACATAAACCATGTAAACTTGTTTTGATATAAATTCTATTCATGCAAACCAAGATTGGTTAAACCAAAAACCGAAAACCAAAAACATGAAAACGTGTGTGTTGTGAACTTGAGCTTATCATACTATTCTAATCTTTACAATGTAGATCTAAACATAAAACTAAAACTATGGATACCTAAGTCTTCTGGTAGAGCGCAATCTCCAAGCCGACTTGATCCAAAACTCCTTTGATTCACCGAGCAAGTGTAATATATCATCTTTGATGCGCGGGCTCTTGAATCAACATGTGCAAGCTTCCAAATCATCTTGTTGAAGCTAAACACCAACTAATATCTTGATTAATGATCTGAAACTAAAATCACAAGATTATTAGTACATATAACTACATGAGTTAATCATCATCAAAACTAGAGTGGAAGGCCTTTGGGCCAACACGGTCGACCGGGCGGTCGACTGGCAGGCTCAACATCATATTTTTGACTGTTGGCCGGTCGACCGGCCGGTCAACTGGAAGGTCAATTTTGACCTTGTCAACTGCCAACGGGCAGAATTTTTATGGGGGTTATATATGCCCATTTGAAGTGGATTTTGGTAAGAATTTTCAAGAGCAAAAATTCCTACTTCTCTAGTGTTTAAAAGCAAGTTTTCAAAAGAGTTTTTGGCTTTAAAGATTTCATCTTTATTTTTTTAAAGGGTTGAAAAATCATTTGAAAAGAAAATTCTTTGGGAATTGATTTGATCTTCATTTCCATTTCTATCTAGAGTTTTTCCCTAGAGTTTCTCTTTGAGTTTTTTATTTCCAAACTCTTTATTTTCCACACTTGAGCTATCATTTTATCCTATCTATTAGGATCTTTGTTTTGTGGGAAAAGAAGTTGTCTGTGGTTGAGATAGACTACCTAGTTGTAAACTTCCTTCATTGTGATATCCCTCTAGTGAGAGGAGAATGATTTGGTATCCCTCTATTGTGAGGTGATTGTGGAAGTTGTGGTTGGCTCCCTCTAGTGAGAGGTGAAGATTGTGTTTAGCTCCCTCTAGTGAGAGGTGGAGTTTGTGTTAGAATCCCTCAACTGTGAGGTGATTGATTTGCATTGGCTAAGTGCCTACCCCTCTTGTGTGAGGTGGTTTTTTGTGTTGGTTGTGCCTTGCCTCTGTGAGAGGTTGTATTGGTTGAGAGAGGAGTTGTGTACTCCCGATTGTATTGCCCCAAATCCTCAGTGGAGGTTCCCTGTGTGGGAGTCCTGTGTGTGGACAAGTTAGTGAAAATCCTTCTGTGTGAAGGCGGGGACGTAGAGCAGTGTGCTCGAACCTCGAAACAAATCTCGGTATTTGCGTTTGATCCATTGACTCTAACTCTCTCTTTTACATTGAGCATTGCATCATATTGTCATATCATATATATGCTTGTGTTGTTTGTGTGTGCCTCACTTGTGTTTAACCATGAAAGCTTCATATAGCACCTCAACTCTTATTCAGAGGAATCAAGAGGAGTTAGTCCAGAGCCCTTCACCGGGAATTCGGCTACACTCGTTGGTTACATTAAGTGTGTTGCAATTAAGTTTTAATTTTCGCATTTTGTTCATTAGATTAGCCGTACACCTATTCACCCCCATCTAGGTGTACTTACACCTTCTTCATCAGCTTGGGGAAGGTGGCAATGTCCTGAAAGGTTCGATATGAATCTTTCGGGTGTAAGCCAGTCTTCCTTGCAACCTTCTGAGTTCTCTGAGATTTCTTATAGGTTGCATTTCCTGGATGGCACGGACTTTCTCCGGATCGAGATGAATTCCTTTGGATGTCACAATAAACCCAAGGAATTTGTCACTGGCTACCCCAGGAAAAACTTGGTTGGTTCATCTTCAGTTGATGCGCCCGCATGATGTTGAATACTCTCTTCAGATCTGCAATGTGATCACCTTTAGCATGACTCTTTACTGCAATATCATCCACGTAACATTTTACGATTTTGATATATGCTTGTGGAAGATTGTATTCATTGCCTATTGATACATCGCCCCTACGTTCTTCAAGCCAAAGGGCATCATGGTATAGTAATACACCCCGTGGCATTCTAAAAGATGTATGCTTTTCATCTTTAGGATTCATCTTGATTTGATTATATCCTAAAAATTCGTCCATGAAGGACATCCTCTCGAAACCGCACGTATTGTCGATCATAACATCCGTGATCGGGAGAGAAAATTTATTTTTAGGACAGGCAGCGTTCAGATCATGGAAGTCAATGCAAATCCAGTATTCTCATTCTTCTTGGTGACAGACATGATGTTGGCTACCCATTCAGGGTATTATTCTTCCCTGATGAAACTGAAGTCTATGAGCTTTTTAACTTTTGATGCAATTGCCTTATTTATTTTTGGATGGAACCGTAGTTGTTATTGCTTGATTGGTTTCACGTCTGGATTGATGTTGAGGCAATGCATAACTACTTGAGAATCAAGTCCGAGCATGTCCTTGTAGTTCTAGGCGAAGACATTTATGTACTCTTTTATAAGATGTATTAGGTCTTCTTTCTCAGAGAGCGATAAGCTCTCACTTATGAAGATGGATTTGAGGTTAACCTCATCTCCTAAATTGATCTGAATCACTTTATCATTTGTGGGTAGCTCACGCTGCTCAAAGCGAATGTCCTAGTGAGTATGCAAGTGTTTGATCTAGGATCAGTGTTTAACTGGATTGTTCTTCATCTTCGTCTTCATCCTCAAGATGGCTAGTTGAAACCATATTCACTGAAAGATCTTTGAAGATAACGCCAACACTGATATCTGATTCCCATGATGATGTGCTTGATGAGTGATCGTGATAATGATTCCTCATACTCGGAGCTTGATGGGATTAGAGTTGACATATAGCCTAACCTCCTCCGAGTTTGATGATAGTGAAAATATACCTTGAGGGGGGTGAATAGGTGTATAACTAATCTAATGAAAAAATGATGCGGAATTAAAAACTAATTGCAACACACTAAGTGTAACCAAAGAGTGTAACCAAATTCCCGGTGAAGGGCTCTGGACTATCTCCTCTAAATTCCTTTAAATAATAGTTGAGGTGTTATATGAAGCTCTCTTGGTTCAACACTAATATGGGCACACAAACAATACCAAGCATATAAGATATGAGCAATATGAATCAATGCAAGATATAAGAGAGAGAAAGAGAGAGTTTAGAGATACTTGATCAATTGCAACACGAGATATGTTTCAAGGTTCAAGCCACTGCTCTACGTCCTCGCCTTCACACAGAAGGATTTTCACTATATGTCCACACAGGACCTCCCACACAGGGAACCTCTACCAAGGATTTGGTAATACAAGGTTAGAAGTACACAACTCTTTTCTCCAACAATACAACCTCTACACAAGAGGCTAGGCACAACAACAATCACATCACACAAGACAGATAAGGCACTAAGCCAAACAACAATCACCTCACACAAGAGGAACAACAATCACCTCACACAATAGGGATAAGGCACTAAGCCAAATATCAATCACCTCACACAAGAGGGATAAGACACTAAGCCAAATAACAATCACCTTACACAAGAGGGATAAGGCACTAAGCCAAAACTCTAACCACAATCACCTTTTCATAAGAGGGATAACCACAAACCCAAATCACAATCTCCTCTACACTTAGAGGGATAGGCACAAACTCAAAACAAGGAAAGATTATAACTCTTGGTGATCGCAAAAATCACAAACAACTTTGGTGATCTCAATAGACCACAAACTAATTTTCTCACAAAAACAAGATCTTATAGATAGGATAGAGATGATAGCTCAAGTGTGAGAAAATAAGGTGTTTGGAAAACAAATCACAAAGAAAAACACTTCGGAAAAATACAAGAATGAAATGGATATGAAGATAAAAAATAATTTCTCCAAAGACTCTTTTTCTTTGATTTTTCCAACCCTTGAAAACAAATAAAAGATAAATCTTTTAGCTCAAAACTCTTCTAAAACTTGCTAAAAACTCTCAAGGTGAGAAGAGAAGCTCTAAAAATTCTTGGTGAAAACAGGTCAAGAGAAGGCATATATATAGCCTATCAAAAATCTGCCCGTTGGCAGTTTGGAAAGGTCAAAAATGAGCTCCGGTCGACCGCCCGATCGACCGGCCAACGATTATTTTCTGACCGTTGAGCCTCCGGTTGACCACCAGGCCAAGCCTTCGGTCGACCGCTGGGTCGACCGGCCAGCACCCGAGAGTTGGGTGCTTTCAGTCGGTCAACCGCGCAGTCGACCGACCTTTTAGACTGGCCATGTGCACGTTTGCATGCACATCGGTTGACCGGTCCGGTCGACTGACTCCTGGTCTAGTCGACCGTCCGGTCGACCGCCAGTGTATCTGGCTGAATTTCCGGGACTTGAAATTTAGGTTATTTAATACCAATTAAATCTCATAAAATCACATAAATTTCACTAAAATAAGTTGTTATAAGATATTTGAATACCAAACATGTCTGACCAAAAATCAACACATATTACAAACTATTTAAACTATTTTTGTGATATGAAAATTAGGCTTAAACAAAAAAATTGTATTTTCTAAAACTTAAATTTTGAAATGAAAAATTGTTTTCTCCAAAACTAGTATAAATACAAAAACATGATATTGAAATAACTTTGAAGCATATTGTATATGAATAGAATCCAATATACATATAAGATATATATCTCTGTTTTTTATATGAAATCTAAAACTGGTTAAACCGAAAATCAAACTTTAAACTTTTGTGTGTGTGAACTCGAGCATACCAACACTATCTAATCTTTACACAAGATCTAAACTAAACACAAACCAAAGTCTTCTTGACGATCCTCATCTTCAAGACGACCCGATCCAAACACGATCCAATGAGCTTGACTCCAACCGAGTGCTAGATGCGATCTTGACGCGCAAGCTCTTGAATCAACACGTGCTAGCTCCCAAAACTCCTACTAATATCTTGATCAATAACTGAAACTATATAAACATAAGATTATTAGTAAACTATAACTACATGAGTTTATCATCATCAAAACTAGAGTGATGGGCCTTTGGGCCAATAATCTCCCCCTTTTTGATGATGACAAAACTCATGGAGTTATATATGCATGGATTAAAGTTAAGCTTCATAGAAGCTCCAGCTCCCCCTTAACTCATGCATAGCAATAAACATAAAGATATTCATGAAATGCATAAACTAAACAACACATACATGCATAAATATGGAAATAAACATGCATAAACTCACCAAATTATTTTCCCCTTTTTGCATAAACAAGAAAATAAATATGCATATATAAACTCAAATAAACATGCATATATAAACTCTCCAAATACTTCTCCCCCTTTTGTCAATTCATCAATACAAGGGCGAAGAAAAAACAAGCAATAAAGATATATGTGATATACATTCATGAAGAGGAGAGACATAAAGTTAACTCCCCCTGCATACATGCATTTATATGAAAAGAGATGACTAGACCCTAACCATATAAAGTATAATATACAATGTATAAGTGGAGATGTTAAACTCCCCTACATACGTGTATCACATAAAGAAGAGAGGTCAAGCTCCTCAATGTGAGATACACTTAACATGAATCTATATATAGAGGAGATATTGAGCTCCCCTTGCATATAAGCAATACATATCAAAACATTTTGAAATCACTTGTTAAGAAAAATTTTGAATTTTCTTGAAGTCAACAAAACAAATTTTGATACCAATGAAATTAAATTGTAGATACCAATTGAAAATTATAGTTGACAAAAATAAATGTTGGTACCACTTGTAAATAAACAAAATTTTTAAGATACCAATAGAAGATTTTTGATACTAATTGAAAATGAAAACGAAACATTGTAAGTTTGATACCAATTGAAAATATCTAGTAAATTTTGATACTAATTGAAAGTAAAAACTAAGTTTTAGTTAAACACAACCCATTTTGCAATAAGAATATCAAATTGAGAAAAATACCAATTTAAGATTATTGATACCAATATTGAAAATGTTAGCATATACCAAAACAAAGTATTTTTCATAATGAAAGTGGGAGTAAGATACCAACTGAAAATAAAACCGATTGAAAGATAAAATATGAATTTTCTCACCCTTATGAAATACTAATAAAAATAATGCATAAGTTTGTACAAGATACCAATTGAAAAATAATTGACATTATGTACTAAATCAAGCTTAGTAAGAAATAATTTGTGCTTTAAAATGTAAAGATGTTGTAAGCACAATCAAATCATATATATGTATGAAGATGAATATGCCAATTGAAATTGATACTATTTGATTTGAAGCATATATAAGAAAACACATATGAGTATACAAAAATAAAAATCCTTGAAGATCAAGTGTATAACTCATAACTACCACCCTATTTATGTATATGTTTAAATAGATTTTCAATTTTAAGCATACAAGACATGGTCGTCCATCCAACCACCCTTTGAAGGTAGGAGTTTTCAAAAAATATGAGTTTGAAAGTAATTTTAATATATTTTGAAAACTCTACCATTGAAGAATAAAGACTAATTTAAAGATAATTTAGAAAACTAGTACGAAATCCTTCAAGTAAGGAATAAAACATGAATACATTCATGAAATCATGAAAATCACACAATAATAGACACTCAAAATCTATAAAACACATATAA
The DNA here is from genome assembly GCA_038442645.1 of Agave tequilana. Lineage (NCBI taxonomy): Eukaryota > Viridiplantae > Streptophyta > Magnoliopsida > Asparagales > Asparagaceae > Agave > Agave tequilana. The sequence continues at coordinate 148,371 of JAVJIF010007673.1, forward strand.
AACTCTTGAAAATAAAGTCATGAGTAAACACCAAACATAGAGTGTAAAAATCATGTAATCTGTACATCATGAAAATAAGTAATGAAGCTCAATGAAATTTCTTTTATAAACATGAAAAACATAGAGATTTAATTTTCATAAAAATAATACCAACTTTAAGGCATATGTATATTTTGTCTAAACTAGAAGTATACATACATATCCCAAACACAATTGAGTCCATAATAAAAATTTGCATGACAAGCAAGTGACTCTAGGATAGACATGTATAACTAAAGTTTAAGCAAAATTAACATATACATGAAGCTAATATATTTTTATGAAAAACATGTATAAAAATAGGGAAAACAAGTTAAGATGCAAGAATCATCAAAACTAGTCTATATAAGTACATCTAATTAGTACAAATGTGCAACATAGCACAAACATATAATAATCAAATGTGGCTCACTAGTTTTACAAGTATAAACACAAGTTTTAATAAAAGTTCCATTTAAACAAGTAATCAAAACATGAAGCATAAAATCATGATCATTAGGATAAATGCATATGCTTTAGAACTAGGGTATACACAATAGCTAAACTATAATGAGAACACAAAAGATGTAAATCTATATGAACATGGGTGTATCTCAAAAGACTATCTATGTATATCATATGTCTAATTAACATGATATTTAATATAATAATCATGAAAAATCAAAAACATGCTAAAAGTCAATAATATGAAAGCATGTAAACTAAATGGGAGTTAGAAATAGTTACTAAAATCATTAGGGTTAATCTCTAGATCTCCAAACCATGGTAGTCCTTTCACCATACTTCCCTTGAAAGTGATGCATCAAAAGTGTGACCATTTAGCTCGGAACGCATCCACCATCAAGGCACCATTACTCTCACATCAAGCGAGAGCCCACACCTACATCAAATAAAATAGGAATGACTTTTAGTACCCATACCTTATTGGGTCCATGGGGGTTAGCACCTTTTCTAACCCAAATAAATCTATTTGTGAAATTTGAATCATGTATTCTATCATAACAAAACTTTGCAAGGTGGTCTTACGTCTATAATGTGTACAAGTGTACACATGAGCATACATGGAATCATGTGTGTGAGCATGATGAACATGTGTATGCCGTGATTTGTGTGCATATATATGTGGTACATGTTTCTTGCGAAACATGTATCCCAATTTCTTATGATCCATAGCACATTGGCTCAAAGTGGATCCCAAACAATCAACACTCTTCTTCAAAGCACATATATCATTTTCAATGATTGAAAAAGAAGTAGAGCAAGCAACATGTTTATCATTAGATGATGGAGCACTAGAAATATGACAAACATGAGAAGATAAATTATTTTTCAAACATTTATTTTCATTTGAAATCAAATCCAATTCTTTTAAAATTAAAACAATTTTATTTTCAAAAAATTGTTCTCTTTAAAACAATTTCAAGTTTTGAAGACAAAGCTTTATTTTTTCTTTACAACATCATCACAATCATTTTTATTTTTCAAAATTTTATTTTTCTTTAAAATAAGGTCAAGTTAAATTTTCAAGGAATCTCTTTCACTTGAAATTTCAACCCTCTCTTATAAAATCATGTCTAGTTTTGAACACAAATCCTTATTTTTTTATTTAATTTAAAGCTTTTCTTTTTTAAAACTTTGTACTTTTCAAGTAAGTTTCACAAATGATAGATAGTTCTTCATTTAATGCATCGGCATCCACATGATCATCACCTGAAGAACTAGCAATCATCTACATGAGTTTCCGAATGTACCTCAAGAGAGTTAATCCCTTGGACCATATAGCAAGTTTCATCGAACTCATCCACTAAGGGTTCCTTCTCCACGTGAATTGTCGTTGTAGCTTTGGAGAGGTCAATGTGTTCCACACTGCAAAAGCGAAATTACAATGAGAAACCATATATAAATAATCTTTGCTAAGAGTGCGCCTAAGTACCTCTAGGGCTTGTGCATTGGCTTCATATGCTTGTTATTATCAAGATAAGATTCTTGGTAGTAGCAAGGTAAACATGCATTCCTAGAATTTTCAAATAGGCACTCATCCTAAGCTTCCATATATCAATGTTGGAAACATCAAACTTAGGAGGGGTAAGGTAATCCATGAGTGTATAAATAATATGTGTGCAAATGCAAATCTAGATTAACAAGCCAAGATCTCACTCCTAGGTGGTTAAACTTAATATCATGAACGTAGGCTCTGATACCAATTAAAAATACACCTAGAGCGGGGTGAATAGGTGTATGGATAATCTAATGAAAAATGATGTGAAATTTAAAACTAATTGCAACATACTAAGTGTAACCAAAGAGTGTAGCCGAATTTCTAGTGAAGAGCTCTGGACTATCTCCTCTAAATTCTTCTAAATAAGAGTGAGGTGTTATATGAAGCTCTCTTGGTCCAACACTAGTATGGGCACACAAACAATACCAAGCATATAAGATATGAGCAATATGAATCAATGCAAGATATAAGAGAGAGAGAGAGAGTTTAGAGATAGTGGATCAATCGCAGACACTGAGATATGTTTTGAGGTTCGAACCACTACTCTACGTCCCCGCCTTCACACAGAAAGATTTTCACTATATGTCCACACAGGACCTCCCACACAGTGAACCTCCACGAGGATTTGGTAATACAAGGTTAGGAGTACACAACTCCTCTCTCCAATAAAACAACCTCTACACAAGAGGCTAGGCACAATAACAATCACCTCACACAAGAGGGATAAGGCACTAAGCCAACAACAATCACCTCACACAAGAGGGATAAGACACTAAGCAAAACTCCAACCACAATCACCTCTTCACAAGAGAGATAACTACAAACCCAAATCACAATCTCCTTTACACTTAGAGGGATAGGTACAAACCCAAAATAAGAAAAGATTATAACTCTTGGTGATCACAAAGATCAGAAACAACTTTGGTGATCTCAATAGACCACAAACCAATTTTCCCACAAACAAGATCATGTAGATAAGATAGAGATGATAGCTCAAGTGTGAGAAAATAAGGTGTTTGAAAAATAAATCAAAAAGAAAAACACTTGGGACAAATACAAGAATGAAATGGATATGAAGATAAAAAATAATTTTCCAAAGACTCTCTTTTTCTTTGATTTTTCTAACCTTTGAAAACAAATAAAAGATAAATCTTTTAGCTTAAAAACTCTTCTAAAACTTACTGAAAAACTCTTATAAGATGGGAAGAGAAGCTCTAAATTTTTTTGGTGAAAACAGCTCAAGAGAAGGCACATATATAGCCTCTCAAAAATCTGCCCGTTGGCAGTCTAGAAAGGTCTAAAATGACCTTCCGGTTGACCGACCAACAGTCATTTTTCTGACCGTTGAGCCTCCGGTCGACCGCCCGGTCAACCAGCCAGCACCCGAGAGTTGGGTATTTTCAGTCGGTCGACCGCACAGTTGATGATCGGGTATAACTAGCACTCAAAAACGTGTATTTATGAAATCAAATGAGAAGCTCGAATGTGCTTAGTGTACCCTCGATACTTCCGTTATAGCATTGGCTCAACGGGTCGTATCCACAGGGAAGGGAGGCGATAGAAGCATTAACAGTCTCTAGTCACATCAGTTGTTAACAATTCTTCTATGTTAAAAGAATGAAAAAGAATGAAAAGAAAAGAAAAGGAAAACAAGCATGTGGTAGGTGAGGAGAGCGATGAAAATGGCGATAAAAGTGATTTGAAAAACAAAATAGAAAATAGAATGGAACAAGGATGAACTAAGAAGGATGGTAAGAACACCGATAGAAAAATGAGAAAAGAGTTTGAAAAACGATTTCTAAATCAAGCTAAAAGAAAACTCATAGCTACTAACTACTAAATACTCCACTAACCATACTAACCTCTTCGAGATAGTTGTCTCACATTTTGATCCTTGGCCATCACAATCCTTGGTTACAAGAAACGATACAAAGCATGGCTCATGGATGGTTCATAACAAACAAAATATTGCAACAAGAACAAGCTAATACAAGCATCACTCATTACACTACTAGCATGAAATAAAAGAGAGTTAGCTTGGTTAGCAAGTTAGTAAGTTAGCAAGTTAGATGTTAGAACCCATCATCTTTGGCCATCAATGGCTCTTGCAAGAACAAGGCCTCGTAGAGGCAACCCGATTCATGTGGATTATCAAGTAAGTGGTTAGATTGTTAGTGGTTAGTAATTAGATTGCCATGAGAAGAAAAAGTTAGCTAGAAATCATGTAGAAGATGAAGGAGATTACATTGGAAGAGAAAGGAGGCATCTTTACATAGAGTGTCACTCTCTATTACATCAATCCCTTGCTTTCTCTCTCTCTATGTATCACTCTGCCCTACTACAATGATCTAAAAAAAAAGAAATGAAAATACAAGAAATGAAGAACACTCACCTACACTACTCCTAAAATCTGCACCTACTCCTAAAAACGAAGACTGCCCTCGGTTTGGCTCTCTGCAGGGCTATTTATAGGGCTCAGAAGGATCCAGAAGACGAGACGGGGCCACGCGTCGAAAATCGACGCGTGGCTCCATTGAATTGCCGCGGAAATGCGGCTATTGCCGCGTTTTTGCGGCAATATCATGGAGAGAGATCTCTGGTTTTCTCCAGATTGTTCCTCTGGCTTCGTGGATTATCAGGGTATATTCTGTTTCTGGTATTTGCGCCCGAATATTCGTCTGACAAGCGCAGGAGTCTAGGTTCAATGCATATTCTAGAAAATCCTTTGCTTGGCCTCCAAGTAATTGCGAGATTAATTACCCTTAATTGGGATGAATTAGGCTCTTATTCCATCTTTGCCCTTGGACTTTGGATCTACCTGCAATTAAGACCAAAACACGATTTAGACGACTATTTATTCATAAAACTGTGAGAGAATGCGACATAATAATGCAGAATTGTAGACTAATCAGTTGACCAGCCTTTTAGGCTGGCCATGTGCATGTTTGCGTGCACCTGGTCCGGTCGATCGTCCGGTTGACCACAAGTGTGTCTGGCTAAATTTCTGGGACTTGAAATTTAGGTTATTTAATACCAATTAAATCTCATAAAATCACATAAATTCTACAAAAATAAGTTCTTATAAGATATTTGTATACCAAACATGTGTGATTAAAAATCAACATATATTACAAACTATTTGAACCATTTTTGTGATATAAAAATTAGGCTTAAACAAAAAAACTGTATTTTCTAAAACTAGGATTTTGAAATGAAAAATCGTTTTCTCCAAAACTAGTATAAATACAAAAATATGATATTGAAACAACTTTGAAGCATATTGTATATGGATAAAATCCAATATACATATAATATACATATCTATGTTTTTTATATGAAATCCAAACCAGTTAAACCGAAAACAAACTTTAAACTTGTGTGTGTGAACTTAAGCATATAAACACTATCTAATCTTTACACAAGATCTAAACTAAACGCTAACCGAAGTGTTCTTGATGATCCTCATCTTCAAGACGACCCGATCCAAACACGATCCAAGGAGCTTGACTCCAACCGAATGCTAGATGCGATCTTGACGCGCGAGCTCTTGAATCAATACGTGTTAGCTCCCAAAACTCTTTTGCTAAAGCTAGACACCTACTAATATCTTGATCAATAATTGAAACTATATAAACACAAGATTATTAGTAAACTATAACTACATGAGTAAATCATCATCAAAACTAGAGTGATGAGCCTTTGGGCCAACAATAGTAGTCAGGGGTCTTCCCTTTTAGGACAAAAGATCGTAGCAGTGTCCGTCTTCCTTGGACAAAGTTCAAGCCGGACCTTTTCGTCAGGTTATCGCCCATATTCTCCATCATATGACATGCATTTGGCCGTAATGTGAGAACTGTGGGGACTCAGGATCGTCTTCTGAGCTTTCACGAGTCACTGGTTCAAACTCATTTCTCCCGAATAGAATTGGTTTTTGACCTTTGTGTTTAGCTGGCACTTTGAAGAAAGCTCCTTATGCATTATTGGTCTTTTCGTGCACCATAAAGGATGACTTGATTGGTGTATGCAATGATATCAGAGTATATACTGCTTCAACATTGACAGTGGTAGTAAAACGAGCTTATCAACGCTCATTACAAGGTGATTTATTTCCCAAAGACATTCTTCTTTTGCCTCTGGCTTTGTATCTGCTTCATTACTAGAGTCTGGTTCTTCTGGCTGGAGTTTCTCATCAATCTCAAGAGAATCTTGGTAGAGGTGGGAGTTAGTAAAGTAATTCTTTACCCTTTGAACGGATGCTTTTCAGCAATCAATGTTCTCACTCTTCTCCATTCATTAGCATATTTCATCAGCATATTTCATCACTTGATGAAGGGTGACGAGAAGATGGAATTATGGTGGATCCATGGTCGTCCTAGCAACAGGTTGTAAGACGTGTCAGCATCAATGACGTAACACGTTATTTCAGACTTCAAATCCCCAATATGGTATCTGAGTTTGATCTTACCCATCGTGTGCGTACAGTTGGCATTGAAATCATAAATAGTAGTCTGTGTAGCACTCAACATGGGTAAGAATCCCCACGTACTGCATGACCTGATAGGGCATAATGCTCAACGCGGATCCTGGATCAACCTGAATGCGGCTCACTTCAGATGATCCAATGTACCATGTATAATATAAGGGTCTATCATATTTTTCCTTTATTCGCATATCCTCCGGAGAGAATGTGATGTATGGGGAACGTCTCGAGGCCTGATGACAGTGTACATCATCATCCTCTTCTGGGATGGTAGAAATTTGGGCTAAGAGAATCTCAGAATCTACCATTACTTCTCGTAAAGCTTCCCTCGTGGATTTGGAAAGTCTGAGAAGCTCGTATAGAGTGATCCGAGCAGGGATGCTGGCCAACTGACCTAAAACATCAAATAGGAAGGGATTTAATAGTCACACATCATTTTTTTGAAGGGTTTTGGCATAACAAAGCTTCTTCTGTTTGTCCATGGGTTGCTTCGTGAACTGCTCAGCTGTCTCTTTTACTGCTGGGAAGAGCTTGCCACCAGCTGACCATATTGTTTCAAGTACTGTTTGTCGGATCGGGTCTTTGATGTGGAAGGAGTACCTGTATCAGCAACCAAGACAGACTCATCTTCTCCTGAACTGGTGAGGGAAGCAACATGTTCCTCAGTTTCTCTGGTAGAGTCCCTACCACATTGCTGGAGGACGCTTTAGCCTTGCCTTTAGATTTCCTGTAGGTAACAGTTGTCCATTATTGGCTTTTGATAATATCGGGGTGAACCCACCCACATCATCTCTCCTTGAAGAGTAGGGACAGGGACAAGTCCTTTCTCTTTTTTGTTGTGGAGATTAGTATTGATCACCCTCAATTCCCCTTTCGGGATTGGAATCATTTCGACTGGTACTGACATGAGTTCTTTGCTAAAATGAAGAGACGTCATGTTAGTTGTCACCTTCTTCTTCTTTAGATGGAGTTTGAGGATATCTGCGTCGATTAGAGCTTGAAGAACATCCTTGAAGATCTACCAGTTCTTCGTAGGATGCCCCAACATCCTGTGATAGAGATAGTAATTGAGATCACCAGTCTTCCCGACTTTGTCAGGGCGTCTGACCTCTGAAAATTTGAGTTTGTTACTCTTCTAGAGTAACTTGAACAGAGACACCGCATGCTCATCCTTGAAGAAGTATAATTTACTAGCATGTGCTGGCCGGGAACTCCACCCCTTTGGTTAATTGGGTTTTGAAGGTGATTTAACCTCCATTGCCAGAGTATCTCGTCTTTTTGGCTGAGAAGATGACTCTGGAGTGCGTCGCGTCGATTTGTCAGATTTTGGTTTGTTGTCTTTCTCTTCAGCCTTGACCGGGGTGACATTTTCTCTACCTGCTCGCCTTGTTGCACAGCTGCTTCCAAGTGCGGCATTCTGCCACTCCTATCTGGACGAGTAGTGCAGTCTATAGGCTGAGGCGGCAAATTTTCATCAGTGTGGATTGGGACATGCCACTTGGAAACGGAGCGCCATACTCTGAAATCTTTTCACAGAAGTTTTGATGGACTCTCCTTTTTTATGCTTCGTGGCGAGGAGAGTCGGCATTGCTACCTCCATATCGTCTTCAAAAAAGCGAGACAAAAATAGCTTTTTCAAGTCAGCCCAAGTTTTGATAGAGCTGGCATGCAACTTCATGAATCATTCGAAGGCAACCCCCTTGAGAATGACGATGAATAAGTGAGCCATGATGGCATCGTTCGATACTATGTTCCCTATTTGTGTTTAAAGTAGTATATATGCTGGTTCAGTGAGATTGCTCATACTCCTGGAGTGACGAGATCAGCTTTCTTAGTCATTCTCCTCTTCAGATGAAGGTTTAGGGGACTCAGATTTTGAGTGCTTTTCACTCTCAGTATCCTTAGAAGAAAATCTTTCTCTCTTCTTCTTTTTCCCTTTGGTCTTTGGACCCTTTCTCTTCTTCCTAAGCAGCTGTGCTAGCATCTGCTTAAGGGTATTGATAGATTATTGTTGAGCTCGAATCATATCGAACTGTTTCTCTGAACTTGGGCCTGCTCTTCTAATCGCATAGCCACTTCTTCGGGCATACTCACCATGTATGCGAAGGCTTTTTCTTTGTAAAAGAGTTAGAGGATTAGGATTCCGCAATAGCGGGGTGCCAGCAGTTGATTAGAAGCTTTTCTAATTTGAAATAATTCATAAAATTCCATAAAAATTTGCTATCAAATTCAAATAACCAAACAAATATATATATATATATATATATATATATATATATATATATATTATCAAATTCATAAAAAAGTCACAATATATCAATTTCATAACAAAAAAAAATATATTTAATATCTAATAAACTATATTTAAAAAGAAAAAAGAGTAAAAAAAGAAAAAGAATGTAAAAATTCTTATAATTTTTTCGTATCTTTAAGAAAGCATATGTGAAAAATGATTTGGTGTGAATTTCTCAAGAAAATGAACGAAATAGAAATGTGATTGAGTGCAGAGAGAAAAGTGGAGAAGGATGAGAAATAGGTAAAGAGATAGTCTATAGGCTTAAGTTGAGATGTAATGCTTGAGCATTTAAATAATCACAATTTAGTTATTTCAAAAAAATTAGGTAAGTTAATAGAATCAAACAAGAATATTCTTTTTTATTTCTAAAATAGAGGTAAACTTTAAAGATGTAGAAGATTTAGAGGGTAAATTTGTACAAGGGTAAATTTCAAAATACTAAAGATTTGAGGGTATTTATCGTGGCACGGATGTTTGCACCCACTAATTTGATTAATATAACTAATAGATTTTTTGCACCCACAATATGAGTTGTGGCTATTCACACTGAGAAAATTGCTTAACACACATGTATACTTAATGCATCCACAAAATTTTTAAACACACACTCTCCACTTTTTCTAAACTATCCCTTTCATCTTAAATCAATTGTTTTTTAAATACCACTTTTATTTTGTCCTTTCTTCCTCAACAAAACAATCATCTCTCCTCTCTCTTACTGTGTGTTAATTATATAGTTAGAGATTAATTAAATAGACTTCGAGTAAGTTTGATATTTTCAGTTGGTTTGAGGCTTACATCTGATTCACATATGTTTCTCAATAAATTTTTAATGCATTTAAACTAACATGATTAGATAAATAAAAACTATTTTTGCAGAAAGAAATGCGAAAAAGGAATACCTAAATAAAAAGTTCGATCAACTATAAAACAACAAATAGAAAACAACTAAGTAATCTAACAAACTTTCTATCTAAAATAAAAGAATGCTTGGAATCTGAGTTAAATACACTAAAAGAAACAAATTTGTAGAAAAACAAGATGTTAATACATTAGAATAGGACATATCAAATTGAGAATGGTATTGTTTGATTTTTATATGTTCTATTATCTTATATCTGTGTATGTCTGTATTGTACATATTAGTAAAAAAAATATTTCCATTAAGCTCACTGTTTTTAAGAAGATCAAAAGAAAATGACAATATACCAATTTATAATCTCATTCTTTTTTGAATACATTAACTTAATATTATTTAGTTATTTTTCTATTCATCAATGTAAAGTTTTGAGACATAAAGGGAAATAGAACGCACAAAATCTTTTTTTTAAAGAAGAATAGAACGAACAAATTTGTTCAGACTATAGAGGTCCAACTTTGTTCAGATAACACACGTAGACTTTGGGCAATAGAACACTACTGAATTACATAAGAGAAAATACTCGGTTCTTTGCTACAAATTTTAAACCAAACATTTGGTGCATAGATTTGTTGAGACTTCGTTGATCGAACTAGCTGTGATGAAATTAAAAAAACAATTTAATTTAATAAACTATATTGGGAAAACTTACTTTTTGATTATTTGTCATGCTCTCATGATATTATTTGTTTGTCCATATTGATCAATATGACAATTTTTTGATGGTATAGACGTAGAGAAATTTTTTAGGGCTTGTGTTGGTGGAGAAAAAGTATATATTTAAAGAATAAAAAGGAAGCTTGATTGATTAGGAATAAGATTTGGGTCTGTGTATTCAACAATTATTGGTGTGTGTGTTTAGAAATAGAATTTCCATTAGTTGTAATATTAGAGTTAATCAATGTCTATTTTAATCTTTTGATTTAAGGTTAAAACTATCCAACAACCTTTATTCTTAAAAAGTGGGTGAGCTAAGCATTTTTGCGGGTGCGAATAGCTGCACTCCCACAATATTGATAAACACCCCCTCTCAAAGTTTCTGAAATACCCTTTTATAGTAAAAACTTAACTTTTTTTTATAAAACCCAAACTACCCCCTCTCCATTGTCGTCCTCCGTTAGGTTAGAGATATTGAGTATGTAGGTTTAGATGATTTTTAATCTATAACTCATGAATTTTCTATGATGGGTAAATGTTGATTTTAGGAGATTTTAATGCAATTAAAGATAATACAGAACAGAATGAAACAAGGTAATGTCGATGCTGCTACCACGAATTAATTGGATCCTTGATAGAGGATTAGGTAATCATAATTGGAATTCTTTGTTTCCCGAATAACTCCATCTATGTGCTTGATTGCATTGGGTCGGATCAGTGTCCTCCTCTTTGCCTCTCTTTGCACTTTGATAGAAAATTTCAATTTGAAAAATACTTACCTAACAACTCTAAGTTTATGTAATATTCATTCTCAATCTGAAATTTCACAAGAAACTATTTGAATTTTAAGGTTTAGGAGAGATGTACTTTTAAGTTTTTTTTTTAAACCAATGGGTGGGTTACTTAATAAATAAAAAAGATTAAGTTATGATGAGCATCTTAATAAGGGTGGGTGTGTATTAATGGATATGAAGGTTTAAATTTATAATTTAAGTAAATTTAAGAGTATTTTAGTTTTTTATTTAAGATTATAATAATTTATTAATTTTTGCAAATTTTATTGGCTTTGTTAATCAAATTGGTGGGTCCGTGCTTTATTCATCCCTACTCTTTAAAATAAAATTATTTTTAAAAAAATGTTCATCCGTTTCCCTTCCAAATCTGGAGGAATGAAGAAAATCTAAAATAACCAAGGTGTGAACCATTTCAGATTCTTCGCCTCGTCCTCAATCCCAGCAGCAACGCCACAAAATTTTTGATCTACCGAAAACCCAACGCAGCCGCCGCCTCGTCTCCTCTCTGATCTTGATCCTCCTCTTCTCTACGATCTAACGCCAGGTACTCTCGATCTCTCTTGCCGTCGCCATTGATCGATCGATGTTGTTATAGATTTAGAGAAGGAAAAAAAAAGAAGAGAACATTTTTTGAGAACATAATTTTGCTGAAATAAATGGATCGAAGCTTGATAATTGGCGGTGGAATTTTGATGGGTTTTTGATGCAGGATCCAGGTCATGGCAGGTCCGGGGAGATCCATGCTCTACTCGCTGCTTCTATTCATCATCATCCTCTCACTAATGGAAATGTATCGAGCGAAATTAGCATCTACTGAGCTTCTCACCATCGCCGGTGGCTTCCTCAGCTCTCTTCTATTCGTCGTGCTGTTGACAGTGAGTAGCACTTTCCCTAGTTTGCATTCTTGCATTTGAAACCCCTTTCAAGTTATTAATTTTAGGGCTTACATTAACTTCCTTGAAAAGATCAAATTTTAGAAATTTAAATGCACAGTCATCTAACCCAATACAGAACGATTTGATCCATCTGCCTACCTTGTTCATACTAGGGTGAATGCCTCTCCTGTTAGTTGTATTTTTGATGGATAAGAGACATGAATTGAGTTCAAATTGAAGTAAGCACAGCTAGAGCGTGGATTGAGATATGAGATAGAGTTCCTACATAGTTTCAAACTCTCCTTGACTCCACTTGCTCTAACAACTACGTATCTAGACTACCCCCCATAAGCCTTTGCTTACATTATTAACTTACATCAGATTGGATTAAACATTACATTATCCGTTTTCACCTTCGATCATGGGCTTATCAGACTTGGATCTGTTTCGGCTTCGTCCTCTTGGATTAAGCAAGCTCAAATTTGAAAGTAAGGAAGTGATATGGTAGAGGAAGTAGTAGAAATAAGTGTGGAAGAGATGATGTATGAATGATGTAAGGTGGGGGATACAAATACAATTGCTCTTTTTGAAAGGAGCTCCTCCAAAGCAGGCAAGGTACAAATTCAAATCAACCATAGTTCCATCTCCTCCTACTTGAACAGACTTTGCTCCCTATATACAAACAGACTCTTATGTCAATGATGCCTAAGAAGTTACAAGTTACTTGTAGTTACCCATAATAACTAATGGTTGCTATTATAATAATGACCATATAAAAACTCATTTTTACTACAGTTATCCACAACATTCAAAAACTTACTAGTCTCATTAAGTGTTATTGGTGCCATGTTACTATGATAGTAACCCAACCTATCATGGTTACTTACTGAGCTAACTCTTTATGCTATATGCTCCTTGCACTTTTGTGTAAGAAACTGTTGTCTTCATATACTTTTGGAGTTTGTACCATCCATTAAGAGTTTGCCATGTCTTCCCTTGAAACTAATGCTCTTGGGTTCACAATGTGATTTAGGTTTGATCTTGGTTCAACCCATGTGGTTTGGGTTCACCAATAATACTTCCACCCTATGGCACTTGTCACAAGGTCTCAATCATGGTTCACAGTCGCGGTCTCGGCCGCCGACTCGACAGGCACTGAGACGGATCGGTCTCGGCGACTCGGATCGGTATCGAGCGATACGTGCAAAACGCTACATAGAAAGCTCAAAAAATTCTGAAAAAATCACGACAAATCTTTAAAAAATATAGATATCCACATTTATATATTACATGTCCAAAATATATCACCTAGCACACTAAACATAAAGCGAAATCATAAATACACGCGTCGTCAGTAGAAGCATATCAAAATACATGCACAATATAGTAAATTGCACAAACTACATTCATAAATATATGCTAATGTAGTTATTTCCACATTGAATTGCGATGAGGCACAACATCATCATAATGCCGAGTCGACCGAGTCAACCCCAATTCTCGGCTGAGTCGGTCTCCTCTGAGTTGAGTCGACTGACTCGTGACTCGGACTCGTCTCGGAGTGGGCCGAGACGGATACGACTCGGCCGACTCGTCTCCGACTCGGCCGAGTCTTTGAACCATGGTCTCAATCATACAGCCATGAACCTTTATCGTGTTGCAAGTCTTGCATTTTATGAGTAAGCTTTACCCTTCTAGTCTTTAATTTGTTATTTACTTGCTTGGAGGTTAGGTCACCAGCCTTATGACAAAATGGAAGCATCCAAATAGGGGAAAAAATACTACTAAAAAGAAGGAAAACCTAATTTATGTGGTTCAACATTTTTCCTATGTCCACGGGGGTCAATCTCAGAGATCTTACTATAAAAAGAAAAGATATTACACAATTCTCTCACAAACCCTCCTCTCATCTATGTATAGAATTCTCTCTCATTTTCTTTCAATCTCCGCAAGGGGAGGTAACCCCTTAAACCATCCCACCGAGACACAAAATAGCTTACAATTCTATTAATGTATTTATTGAATTTCTCTGGCCCTCCTATAACCCTGGAAGAACTTAGACTCCTATACATTTTAGAACTCACGTAAATGGAAACATAAAAGAACTCAATTTGAGCTTGAATTCAAATTTGATTTTGAGTCAATTTCAACAAGTCCTTCAACTGAGTGGATATGAAAACAATATAAAGGGTAAAGTGGACGCATAAACTCAAATGAGGAATGCTGTCTGCTGAGAATGACTTTCCACATGATATTTTGATTAACCTTCACAATGAGAAATGTCACCTTGGTTCACCCTCTTTCTCCACCTGTTGTGCATGCACAGAGTGCCCACCAAACTCACTAATTAGTTTGGAGGCATTGCTGCAATGCTAGTCTTTGTGACGGTATATGATTGAAGAAAACCTCTAGCAGCTTTTTCATCTTGAAATATCTTCCACAAGGCTGGAAAAGTGACTTCTAGGCTAATAGTTATATAACTTTGCATCTAGTGAATTGCTGCATTGGAGGCTTGTTGATTTGTGTTCTGTTTGACCCAAAGACTCAAGCTTTCTTTAGCACATATGATCTCAGCACACATTGGGTTAGTGATTAAGTTTCACCTACCTCTCTCTCTATCTCTACGAACACACATAAACACCCCCTCCATGCATTCATGTATATGCTATCAAATGTGATGGCACATTATTTGATTTTTTAATTATTATTTAATCATTGCACAAATTAAATCTGAAGCCAAAACTAAATCAGAACCACTGACTGTCCAAACTAGTAAATAGTGGGTACACGTACACCAGAAGAGTGACCCGAAACTGAAATTGCAGTTGAGTTTCTCAAGCTTTGACATTGCAGTGTCATTCAAATAGGAAAACAAATGTTTTCTTCTTTCTTTACTGGTATACTCTGTGACTTACATGTAAATTTTCATTCTGAATTAAATTGGACTCACTGAACTTAAATGGAATATGAACAAACTCACAAAACCGTCCCAGAAGACCATGCAATAGCCACCTGCAGCTTTCTGCCATATTTCATTAACCTTTTCTTTAAAGCTTACGCTATTAAGTTCAATTGTATAGTTCTCTTTATTGTTTTTCCCCAAACATCCTAGGAGGGCTATATGAGCAAAAACACAACAGTTTTCTTGGTCAATTATCATCTAATTGTCACTGCAGATGCATCCATGTATGTTTTAATATAAAAATGAACAATCAGCTTGACTAACTTTAAGACTTGGTTTGAAAGAGTGTCTGCCTAACTTGAACTCAACAGTTCATGCATAATCATTTACATGTCTTGACTTTTGCCATTGATTCTTTCGATTCGTTTTGTTTTGAGTTATGATTGTGCGTTGATGCTGTTTTATGGATTCAATGATACCCGAGGAGAGTAATATTCTAGCATTAGTAATATCTACCATGTTGAGTTGACTTGAACAAACCCCCTGCAGTTCATTGGCAACTACCAGGAATCATCTGGCGCTAGAACAGGGTGGGGTGCTGGTAAGTGAAGTATTATTTGCATGTCACTTGTTTTATGACATTATGTTTTTAATGTTATTTAGTGTCTTTTTGATGTTTCCAGTGTTACTAGCCGAATCTGTTGCTATTGTTGCTGCTGGCACTGTTCATCGTGTTTGTATCACAACATGGTATTGCTTCACATCTTTGGTTCTATTCTATATGACAAATTTTGATGAAAGTTTGTAAAGCTCTAGCATTATTTATCAGGTATTTACTTGCGTAAGTTTAGAGGATAAATAATTTAATTTCTAAATAATCATTTGTGAAGGTTAAGAATAAGATATAAACTTATACAGTTGGCAAGAGTTTAAAAAAAATGATTTTAACATGCTATGTATACTTGCACAAGTGTCTTTATCCGCATGTTGCATCTTGTTCTATCGTTATCAGATCTAGATGATAATTCAAAAATTGGAAACTATATCTTTTGGCTGAGAAGTGTTCATTTAGTTCATTGTTTTTCCTATATGTAATTTATTCTAGACCTTGCTGACCCAGTTTATTGCTATCCATCCCTCTAGTGCATTTTGCTTTGGTCTTTTGAACTTTTTATCACAACTCACAAGTTTCTGTTTGCAAACATCTCCATTTCAAGCCAGATGTTCAATAGTTTATTGTAACTCCCAGCATGAGATTGTTCAATCCACTAGTCTATCTTGCATTCCCCCACCCCAACCATTAGAAACCATCAAACTAATGGAAAATTTATAATTTCCTCTGGATCCACTTGTAGCTGATAGCTAATATTTAAGCAGAATGGGATGCACAGTATCCTGTGAAGGGCCTGTTGCTCTATTCGTCATCTTTTTGTAGCAGCCTACATAAACTGGTTAGTTTGCTTTTGCTCACAGTAAGGGGAGCACTTTTAACGGATGCATGTCATCTCAAATGTTTAAACTATATTTTGTCACAGGAGAACATTATTGCCAAAGAAACAACAGGTCCATGTACTAAAGATTTTGCTATATTAGCATGGTAGCACCACAACCATTGGATTACCAGAATGAGGTCTGAACAGAGTGGAATTTCCAGTTATGAGAAAATGTGTGGAGTTTCTTACCCTTGGCTTTAAAATGAACAGATACAATTTCATAAATGAGTAGCGTAGACAGGGAGGTATTTTATTTGAGCGTGAGCATGTGGATTTTGTGTTAGAGAGGGCATGACTGAAAAAGAGGTAAGAAGAAAAGAATTAGAGGAATATGCAAACAAGAAAGACTGCATACAACATGCCTAAGGATTTACGGCAATGTGCTTTTATGTAGCAGGCTTTAAAGTGCTCTTGGAGGAATGGAGTGCCCTTGGAAATTTATGTTTAAGCAGAGAGATCCTAAATATACTGAATGTTATAGGAGAAACTGGGCTCAAGAGACTAAAATGCATTGGTTATAACCATGTATTTCCAAGAAGGGCTATGCATGTAATAGAAGATAGAAGGTGGACCATGGCTAAGAAGAACAAAGAAGTTCAAATTACGAGGTAGATGAAGAGAATGGCTTCAATGCAAAAACAGTGGGTATAGAAAGTATTGAAGACCTTCTGACGGTGGCTTTTATTTGATGATGCTTATTCTAACCATTTTGCACATGCATTCACAGATACGACTATTGATAGATGCAATGGAAAAATGATCTCAAGAACCTTAAACATGAGGTATTTGCAAATACTATCAGAATATGGAGCAGTTAATTCATTGGAACCAATATATTGCTGCACTTTAAGAGTCAACGCTTACCAAAAAAAGCCTCAACTTTTAATGTCCCATCATGGTTCAAAGACTCGGCCGTTCCGATTCCCACTCGGCCGAGTCGGAACCAGAATGACCTTGTCTGTTTCGAGACCGTTCCACGAGTTAACATTCGCATTGTTTTACTGGACTCGGGGCCGACTCGGCTGATTCACCTGAGTCGAGGCCGAGTCGGGCCCGAGTCAAGCCCGACTCGGTTGAGTCGGCCGAGTCGGGCCCGAGTCGAGGCCGGGTCAAAACAAAATTTCATATTATTAATTTCATGTAATTTAAATTTTTATTAAAAAAGTAAAAACTAATCTTTACTTTTATAAAAAGAGAAGTTAATTTAAATTTAATTAATTTCATATAATTTACTAAATTATACATTTATTTGATATTTTAATACCGTGACACATGTATTTATGTATTATCTTCATATTTTGTGTGCTAGGTGATATGTTTCGGACAATTTATACGTCAATTTTGATTATATTTTTTAAAGTTTTGTTGTGATTTTTTCAGTATTCTTGAGCCCTCTATGTAGCGTTTTTTGTGCGTCTCGCCCGAGTCGGGGCCGCGACGTCGCGACTGATGTGAAACGGTGCCCGCCGAATCGGCGGCCGAGACCGCGACTTTGAACTATGTGTCCCATTGATGCCATAAAAAGGGGAATAAAAAACCAATTTGTGATTTAATACATAGTCATGTATTTTCAATTTTTGAACGACGCCAATTTTGCGAAGGAGTTGTTAGAGAAACGTTTCTCGTTAAACCGATCTAGTAGGAACCAGCGACACAGTTTCCTTACGTACACCATCTCTCCTTTACACTCGCTCTTGGAAGGGATCATTGTTTTCATGGTGCCACATCTAAACTGATTGAAGGAATATCTTAGACCATACGTGCAATCTCATAAAATGGTTATTGCAAGTTCTTGAGCCTCTATCCGTCCACTAATGTTTAATTAAAGGTATTTTTGAATTTTTGCAAGACAATGAATATGTTCTTAGAAGCAAATTTCTCCAAGCTAGTTTATCTAAAAAGGGGGGACTAACCAAATTCAGACGCTTCAGACCATAATTCTTTGCATTTGCCATTTCATATAATACATGACATATGTAATAAAGAGGTATATACACAAAACCCACAACGTTTTAGTTGAATTTATCAATACCCCAAGACGTTCAAATTTCTTCACTTCCCCTTTCCACTGTCAATCCCCAACATTTATTAGTTTTGAGTTGTGTACTGTCATAAATGCCCCTTATCTATCTAAAACTGCTTTCAATGTTTATTTCTTTCTCCACAAACTTAATACTCCTCTGAAACCCAAATTCTCACTATACTCTCTCCTCTCATTCATTCTCTCTCCTCAAAACTCTCTGTCCCCCCCCGCCCTTCCCCCTTTCTTCATAATTATCCACTCTCTCCCCCCCTTCTTTCTCTTGATAACAACCCACCCCAACCTCTCTCTCTCTCTCTCTCTCTCTCTCTCTCTCTCTCTCTCTCTCTCTTCTTTGCCTTTATTTTGAATAGACACTATAGAAGATAATTACCATGGCTTTTGTTATATAACTCAACAGCAGTTATAATATAAATTTCTTAATACTTGTGCAAAATGCAAGCACATCTACAGCAAAAAACTGCAGAGATGTTAAAAATAGATGGGCATGGAATTTAAGAGGAAGTAGTCCCAATAACAACATTGCTCTAAACAATTTCTACCAAGGTTTGAGAACTCGGTTCGATTTCGGTTTTGGTTCCTGTAAAAAATATAGGTTTTGACGAGTTTCGACAGTTTCATTAGTTTCGGTTCAAGTTTCGGATTCAGTTTTAATTTCTCAAAAGCTATAAATATATTAATAACTCAAGACATATAAAGCGGTTTTGCATATTTCTTGATAAAACACTAAAAAAAGTCATAAAAAACCTTGGATGCACGTATAAACAGATAAAACACAAATAGCATATTTATATATTCTGACCAAACTTTGCTTGCAAATTCGAAAGTTGTTAAAGGTCTATATGTAAAAAGCTCTTGTTCACTATGTTAATACATAAGTTAAATGGTTCGGGTCTAAAACCTAGAACTCATTTAACTTAAAATTAGAATGCCTTTTGATTTGGGTATCCAGCCTCACCTGAATAACCGTTTAACTTACAAGTAGAAAGGGTTATGATTTGGGTTTCCAACCCGACCCAAATGACCAGTTAACTTAAAATTAGAAAGGAATCTGGTTTAGGTTTCCAACCTGACCCGATTTAGAACCCGTATAACTTGATATCCACATATCTTTCCTGTGGTAGGATTGTAGAATGGCAGCAGCTATCGAAATAGTGACTGCAAAAGAGAGGCATTTTCTCTTGCTGGCAGCGATAGTATATTTTTTCTAGTTGTGATGGCTATTTCTAGGCCAGTTTTGTATTTACCCCCTCTCATAAGCTGTTTTCAATTTTTTTAAAATGGTTGTGTTGATTTCAAGTCACAGATTTCATAGAACTTATAAATTTTCTTTGCTTTTGAGTCAAACAAGTGCGATCTGTTATTACCTACAAATTTCTGCCACTCAAGGATAGAAAAGATGTAATTTTGTTAGTGTTTTTGCTGGGTTTCGGCCGAAACAAGATTTTTCTGCCTGTTTCGTACGCCCTTTCAAAGCCGGTATGAAAAGGCCGCAACCTCACACCTTGGTTTCTACTAATAATATTTGCAATCAGTACTGTTATTACTATATAAGTTCGCAATCATTTGAAAATTAATGAACTTGTACAATCAATTCTTGTTGCTATGACTACCATTTATCTGGTGAGGAAAAGGGTATGGAGAGGGAGAGGGCAAAGAAGGGGACGGGAAGCGATGCCGCGACTAACAGCGATGTGATTGATTCACGACGTACGACAACATATCTACAAAGAGAGGAATGTGTAGAGGTAGAGAGGGGATGCGACTAGGAGGGAGAAGGGGAGCATGGAGTAGCTGACGACAATGATGGGTGACAAAACTGGTTGGTGGTGGATCTGAGGCAGATAAGAAAGAAAAAGAGGTCATTATGGGCTGTGTGTGTGAGAGAGGGATATTATTATGAGAGGAGTTATGTTTCAGGGAAGCAAGAAGAAGAATACTGATCCTTTTAGATAAAAAGGGTATTTTCGTCACTAAAGAAAATGAAAATTAACCACACCCAACTTTAACGATTTTGGGGGAAAGTGAATAGATTTGAACACCACCGGTATCACTAAATTTGACCAAAACATTAGGGTTTTTTTTTTTTTGTATATTACCCTTATAATATAGCTATATTTGTACCATATGATAAGATGTAACTTATATACTCATTAATTTCAAAGGTTGAATATCTTGGTTGGACCGATACGATGCAATCCTTTTGGATTATTAATTGTTGTAAAATTCAATCTCCATTTGGATCTGCTAATTAACTCTCCCTGCATAAAATTTTAACTTTAAAAAAAAAACCCAACTATTCAAAATATAAATAGAGACCTTTTAACTTGGACACTCAAATTAAAATTCTTGGAAAACTAAAGGAAACATCAATCTGTGTACAAAAGAAGATACATTGACTAATTTTTTTTTTGGGGTGGGGGTCACAGAAGTCTTAATTTAAAGCCATTTTCTCCCTCTCTGCTATTTGTTTGGATTCCTCTTCCACCCCCACATCGTGAATGGAGGAAATGGGGGGAATTAGTATGGTTCATAATGATTTTAGAGAAAGTTACTAAAAGACTAAACCTTAATGTTAGGATTAGGAGTCCCAGATCCAATTGAGCAGATAAAGTGGTTTACAAGATGGGTTAAATCCCAAAAGGAACATAAATAAGGATGATTAAATGTGTTCCCGTTTCTAATAGGAGCTACCAGAATGAATAGGTAGTATGTTTAGATTGACTTCAATAGGGGTTTCCCCTCTTAGGTCGCATGGATCTATTAGCCACTTCCGTCGTTATCAAATCACGATCTGTATATAATATGATTTTTCATTGGTATTGTATCATGTATTGTAAGATACGTTAACTCATGTGCAACAATTAAGCATAGAACTATATATATATATATATATATATATATATATATATATATATATATTATATATATATATATATATATATATTTATATATAGGGGTTACTGTACCTCAGCCGGCAGGCTGAGAGAGTTTCTCTGCTGGCAGGACGTGGCAACATCATAGCCACATACCTGTCATAAATTTTGGCGGACAAAAAGATGAAAAATCCCGCCTAATTTAATGTCAGTCACCTCAACAATGTATTTTTCGAAAATACCCTCTGTCAGCACTTTTAACCTTATGTAAAAAAGTTGCCTTACAAAAAAAATTTCAGCTCTAAAATTTCACCCGATCATTCTGATCCAATTTGTTCTTTTATTTCACAAATTTGATCCGTTTTTTTAAAAATATATTGCAACACATGGCTCCAAAGAAATCATCCGCCGAAAAAGGTAATAGAAAAACGATATTTTTCAAAAAATTTTAGGGTTTGTTTTGTGTATTTTAATTGTTTTAATTTTTTTTTCAGATTTATTTCCGTTTAAGTCTTTTTATTTTTTAAAAAAATCTTTGGACCATGTTCGCAAATAAGAAAGAGATTTTGAAACTTTAGATGAGAAATAAATTTTAAATTAAAAATTTGTAACACAAAGATAAAGGTCCATTTTTTTCAAGTTTTTTTCATTTCCTTCTATTTTGACTTTGTCGCAGTATTATCGAAAAAAGTGATGTATATGTATGTGACCTTGCTAATATTTTTTAAAGGAAATTTTTTTCATACACTATATGTCGACCTCGGTCGCATTTGTTAAAATTATGGTTTCAGATCTGTGCGACTCAGATTTTGTTTTTTTTGTAATTTTCCTTTTAGACGAATGCGACGCTGGTCGCAGTATATGAAACTTTCTTTTTTTTTACATACTGACGACATGGGGTCGCAGTTGTTTCAATATTTATGTAGTGTTTTGCGACCATGGTCGCAGTATATTTAACGTCATTTGTTTCATTATTCCTGGGTCGCAGTAGTTTATTTTTGCACTGTAGTCTTATGCGACCTTGGTCGCAGTGTCGACCAGGGTCGCAGTAAAAGCTTGTGTTCGCACTGTAGTCTTATGCGACCTTGGTCGTAGTGTCGACCAGGGTCGCAGTAAAAGCTTGTGTTCGCACTGTAGCCTTATGCGACCTTGGTCGCAGTGTCGACCCGGATCGCAGTAAAAGCTTGTGTTCGCACTGTAGTCTTATGCGACCTTGGTCGCAGTTGATTATGTTTGCACTGTAGATGACTGCGACCTTGGTCGCAATGTCCACCCGAGTCGCAGTTGATTATGTTTGCACTGTAGATGACTGCGACCTTGGTCGCAGTTTATTAAAAATAATATGCTTTTTACTCCCTTATAATTTTTAAATAATCATTGGTCTAAACTTTTTTATTTTTCTTCATCTATAGGTAAACAACAGGTGAAGAAGGTACGTCCTCTGAGATCAAGCCTAAAACCTATGTGCGAGTTCATCAAGAAATTTAAAAAGTACATTCATGCAGATTTCGTAGAGGCGATCAAGAATACCCCATTTGGCCCAATCTTCATGGCATTTTACAATGAGGAATTTGGGGGTAAAAATGGTCTAAAATCAAACGTTGCGGTACTGAGGATTTTAGACCAGTATGATAGGGATACAAGGACCTTTAGAATTGGGGGCAAACAAATTGAGTTAACAGTGGAGGATGTTGCCCTCACTTTTGGTCTACCTATCAATGGGACCGATTTTGTTATGAATAAGACATGTACGATGAAAGACAGAGGGGTTATAAAACATTATTTCCCCAATATAAAGAAGATCACAAAAGTATCTATTGAAGAGGCTTTGGATGATTTTCTGGTCAAGAGAAGGAGGAGGGGTGAATTAGATGTGACACAAGATGAACAGCTTGAGCAACAAGTGACTTTACATGAAATTATAAGAGACATACAAAGACTTGCAGCTCAAGACTTTACCACAATAATCATCCTATACATGTCAGCCACTCTTTTCTTCTCTGGCAGTAAATGCACGGTGTCGTGGTATATTGTTGAACAGATTGTCAATATGCAGCTGATGAGGACAATATGCTGGGCTAAAGCTGTTTGGTAATTCCTGATTGAGTCAATAGACCTCTTCAGGGAATCCACGTACGAGCTACAAGGATGCTCGTGCAAATTATTGTAAGTACGAATATAAAATTGGGCAAACATTGTATGAAATTTACCCATAATATTGTGAATAGTTGTGTAAACTAATTTAATTTTTCATTTTTGCAGTATTGGCTATGTGAGAGGGCTTCTATTTTTGAGCCAAGATCTGGTTTGGAGGACAAAACCTCACGCGCAGTAAGATGGGACCTCCAAAATATTAGCAGATCTCTTCTTGAAGTTGATCTAAATGAGATTGACAGGAATATTGTAAGTTAAACTTCTTTTTATGTGCAGTATAAATAAAATGCGATCATAGTCGCAGTATTGAGCTGCACGTTTCGTAGTTCATTTTATGTCTGATAAAAATTTGCGACCATGGTCGCATTCTCCTGAAAATACCATTTACATGAAAATGCGACCATGGCGCAGTGTTGAGCTGCATGTCTTGGCAGATAAATTTGTGCAGGATTGGTCGTATTCTTATAATAAATATTTAATAAATTAACTGCGACCATGGTCGCAGTATAATTATTTCATTGTTTTGATTTTAACTTACTTTTTATGTTTATTTTCAGGTTTTGAGTCGAATGGCCAACGTCTCTAATGATGAAAAAAATATGGTTGGCCTTCTTGTTGAAGGGGAAGAGGAGGAGGAAGAAGAAGAAGAATAAGAAAAAGATGAAGATGAAGAAGAAGAAGGACATACATATAAACAAGCTGACATCCCAGCGGAAAATGAACCAGAAGCGGCTGAAACGAGTGAGCAAGAACCAACTTTTACAGGTTCTTTGCCACCACCACGGGATGGTCAAGCTGAAGAAATAAAAGAGTTGAGGTATCAAAATCAGCACTTGAGAGAATATGTTTCTCAGCTTGAAAGAAAAATTGAAAAAGTGGAGACTGAGAGCAGACTCAAGGCTGAATTAAAAAAACGAAGAGAAAAAAGAGAGAAGAAAAAACTAAAAAGGCAGCAGAGGAAATTAAAGGTGAAAGAAGAAGAAGAAGAGCTGCTGAGAGCAGCCGCTGCTGCGAAGAAGGAGAAGGAGAAGAAGAGGGAAGAGGAGGAGCATGAGAGAAGAAGATTGGAAGAAGAGAAGGAAAAGGAGGAGAGGAGGAAAGAAGTGGAGAAGGAGAAGACAAGAAGGGAAGAGGAGGAGAATGAAAGGAGAATGAGGAAAGAAGAGGAGAAGGAGAAGAAGAGGAGGGAGAAGGAGGAGAGGAGGGAAGAGGAGAGGGAGGAGAGGAGGAAGAGGAAGAGGAGGAGAATGAGAAGAGAAGGAGAGACGAGGAGAGGACGAGGGAAGAGGAAAAGAAGGAAAAGAAGTAGAAAAGAATAATGGAGCAGATGGAGAAGCAGGCTGAAGAGGAGAAGAAGAAAAAAATAGAAGAGGATGAAATCATGGGTTCTAAATCTATTGTAAATATTTCTGGGGAAGATATCCGCAGTTTTTCTTTGAATATAACTCAAATGATTCAAGAACTCCAAAGAGATAGAGCTTCTGAAGAAAAAAATCAAGAACATACTCCTGTTCAGAAGCAATCCTTAAAAGGAAAAGTTTTGGAATACTCTAAAGGAACGATAGAAAGGGGAGTCAAAAAACGCAAGCGCGTTGAAAGAGATCGCGATGACTCCGACTTCGTTTATCCAAAACAGAAGAAGAAAAATAATGAACATCCTCTTCCATAGCCTGCGACTCAGACTTTTGCCGCTGGTTTCGGCGACAAAGACATTTCCCCCACTCATCCAAAAACGAGGGAATTGACTGAAACCACAGCATACAGAATTCTGCAGCCCCATCAACAAGCTCTCATAAAAAATTTCTTCGACAAGTCTTTCTCTGAGTAAGTTAATTGATATTATTATAAATCATATCAAAAAACTGTTATACCTTTATATAAGAACAATTTAATTACTAACTTGTTTTGAATATCTTGCAGTTCTACTGCGTATAAGGATATCGACAACGGAATCATTCTTTCAAGGAATGATATTGAGGACCTGATGTTCAGTAGAGATTTAGATGCGAATATAATTCATTTCTACATGCATCATCTAGAGAAAGGAGGAGGATTAAAAAGTATATTCTTTCGGAGCGAAGTTTGGGTAAACATCTAGCTTCTCCTTTACGGTTTACTGTAATATCAATTTCCTAATTCATTTGGTGAAATAAATCTACTAATAGTATTTATTGATGTTAAGCATAACGAATATACTGCGACCAAGGTCGCAGTTCATAAATAAATTATTTCAGTCGAATATAATTTAATAAATGAAGGTTGCGACGTTGGTCGCTGTTGCTGGCCGCAGTCTTAATCAACAACACTGCGACCAAGGTCGCAGTTGCTGGTGGAAGTCTTAAGAAATAACAACACTGCGACCTTGGTCGCTATGCGTGTTAATATAAAGGAATCACATACCTAACGTACTGCGACCTAAGTCGCAGTCTATATACTGCGACCCTAGATTGCAGTTGTTGTCCCTCTTTATCAATAACAATACTGCGACCTTGGTCGCTATATAAATTAATATAAAAATGTGATAATTAAGAAACACTGTGAGCATGATCGCAGTCTGTTGACTTGACGTAATGAATTCTTATTTTCATTAATTGTTTTTTATATTCTAAATTCATTTTGAATTTTATTTTTTTGTTGTTCGCAGCACGGTGTTGTATCTAAAAGTAAAGATCTGGAAGATCATTTCATCAAGCAGCAGCTGTTGAAAAAATGGACAACAGATGTGCAGTACATGTTCTTCCCGATCAATCACAAACATAGTGCCAAGGATCCCAGATTTCACTGGACCTTATTGGTATTTGATTGCCATACAGAAGAGTGTATTTTTTACAACTCTTTGGTCCCAGCTGAAAAAAATAGTAGTATATTAAAGCTTTATCAAAAAGATGCAAGAATAATGGTGAGTTAAAATTTAATATTTCAATTACTGGAAAATTGCATTTAATTTGATTAGTACTGATTTTTTTTCTATTGACATTGCAGAAAGAAAGATTATTACAGATTTTTGAGATTGATTTAAATAAATTAATGAGAAAAATAAATATAAAATACACAAGATGCCCCCAATAACCAAACAGGTATATAAATTTTTTACATCTCCTTACCTATCATATTTTCTACATTTTTTATTACAAAAATCTAATTTCATTTAATGGTTACTCTGTGCAAATTTCAGTATTGATTGCGCTGTATATGTATGCAAGTACATGGAAAGTATAGCGTTTGGTAGTCCAGCAGCTGTTGATACTGTTACAGACGCTGATGTACAGAGACTAAGAAGTCAACTTGCATACATGATACTTGCAGATAGAGAGAAGAGTTGGGATGAAGAAACAGAAAATATACGAAGGACAGTATTTGAAGACTAACAGTTAACAATTTATTGATATAGCACAATTTTTTATTTTATAAATGTAAAGATAATTGCAATTCATTGAATATTTTTTTTGTTTTATTGATTTAATTTATAAACATTTCTATACATTTATTTATTATAAGTTCCATTGATTATTTACAATCTACATTTTGTTACACCTTGGATTTTACTATTTTGTACTGATGTTAGAAACAAACATGCGTTCAGTAATTGTATTGCGACCAAGGTCACAGTAATGACCTGTGTTTGAGTTACAGAGTTTCCTTATATGGCGATACTTTAATCGAGACAGCGATCATGGTCGCAGTTACTTAATCATTTAACAGTTCCCAATGTGACTATGGTCGCAATAATTAACTGTTTTGGAGTTCAAAGTAATTTAATGTAAGAATGTATTAACTTTTAAACTGTTTTGGATAACTGAACAGTCACCTAGGAAGTATACAATTTTTGAGAAAAGGTAGAAAATAAATTTGGGAGATATTCACGTGGTTCGAGAGCTTAAACCTTTTGGAATTCCGAGATTAAAAATATATAAAGGGTCATCAGGACAGGATTATAAACATACTAAATTGTTTTTACTGAAACTCGTTACTCTCACTGTTCGGAATTAGATTCAAAAATGTCTTCTCCACAGTCTTCACTGGAAAGAAGCCAATCATCTAATGATGATTGGATGTATAGTTCTGAGCGTTGCCTCTCTACGGGTCAGAGGATGAGCTTGATACAGATGACCCGTTCTGGGAGTTCATTGATGAACCCAAATACATACATGAAGAGGAAAAAAGCGAAGAGGAGATTGTTCCTGAAGAGGTGGAAGGGACGGAAAGCGATACGAAAGACGAAAGCGGTCATACTCTTGACGACGAATCTGATTATGATAGTGATGACGAGGATTAGAAGTTTAAAATTGTATTTTGTTATTATACATTAAATATATATAACTCTGTTTTCTAAGGTTAATTGTGTGAATTACACTTTTTAAATAGTAAGAATCTGATTGTTGTTGATTAAGACTGCCGCCAGCAACTACGACCAAGGTCGCAGTGTTGTTGATTAAGACTGCGGCAATCAACTGCGACCAACATCGCAACCTTCATTTTAAAATTTTATTCGGGTGAAATAATTTAATTAATAACTGCGACCTTGGTTGCTATGTGTGTTAATATAAAGGAAGCGATCTACCTAACGTACTGCGACCTAAGTCGCAGTCCATGTACTGCGACCCTAGATTGCTGGTCCTCTTTATCAATAACAACACTGCGACCTTGGTCGCACTTAACCATGTACACTGCGATCAAAGTCGCTGTCTACATTATAGTACACAAAAATTAAACTATATATGAGAATTTTGTAGCAGTAAAACTTTAAAGTATAACTACTTACAAAAATAATACAGTAGAAATCAAAGAATGCTAATAAATCTGATTAGAAATCAAATATAATACAGTAGAAATCAAAGAATGCTAATAATACAGTAGAAATAAAAAATAATACACGCCAGTGGCAGACTGCGACATGAATCTCTCTACACTGTGCGACCCTGGTCGCACTTCATGAAAAATTGAAGTCTTTGTTCCTTCAAGATGGATGCAACCAAACCTATTTCTTCTGCCATTAAAAAGGAAATAGTAAGAATTTAAAGATACATCATTATAAAAAAATATTTTACAGGTTTAATGTAATACCAGTAACGGACAACCAGTCCTGTAATGGCCCAGCTCTTGGCAGTTACCACATCTTCGATGCTTAACTTCCTTCTAATATATAGAATCTTCAAAATCAGACTTAAGCCTGGATGCAGCTCTAGGCCTCCCCTTGGTTGGTACAGGACCAATTGGATCACGTATATTCAATTCTTCACCATCTCACAATAAGACAACGGATCCATTGGAACCAACTGTAGTATTAGGCTGTGATGAATGATAATTTCCTGACATGGCTCTGTATTCACTAGTGGTTTCTTGGGCAAAACTTTCCAAAACTGCCTCCAACTTTGAAAGATGGATATCAGAATCAGCGACCATCTCAAGAATTGCATTAAAATTTGAACGAATTGTCCACAATCTAGCCGTCCGTGGAGTGTCTTGACTGGGAAAAGGCCTGATGCCATTTTCAATTGCAACATTTTTGTAACGAGCATCCAACATCCATCTCTGAAGTATATATGATTCCGGTATATGTGTAACGTGATTGCGCCACAAAATACACAGAATATGTCTACATAGGATACCCTCTGTTTCAAATAACGAGCAACTATAAGAAACATGGAGTTCCTCACTCTTATCATAACTGACCTTTTCCCAGCTGTCTTTTGATTTTGAATAATCACCAACCAAATATTTTGATCCAGGTTTGTCATTTCCACCTCTTCTGAAAATAGTGTCATTACAACTGCCCATTCCTTTTGGAACAACTGAAAAATCTTCGGTGTGTACAACTTCGAAACCTGTATCTCATATGGATTCGATGTACAGTTGAGTACAAAATTCAAACCCCGAAAATCTTGTTGAGATTCAGAGCTACGACGGGCAGCAACAGCTTTATCATATTGGTGAACAAATTTCACTAGTTTCGTGTTTGCATTAACAAAACCATCAAAGAAGGAATTAATACTCTCTGACCTCTGACTGGTTGTCATTCCAGCACAGAAAACATCCTTGAGATATGCATTAACCCAATGTCCATGAAGCCTGTACATCTTCAACAACCAACTGTCTTCTTCTTCTTCTAAATGATATTTTTCATTCATCAGACGCCATCGTTTATCACACGTGCTTATACCACGGGAACTGTACCAAGCATGGAAATCAGAGACCATATCTTCTCCATACTTGTTTGTCATTGGGATTTGTTGCTCGGCAATATGTTTCCGCACATGCCAGAAACAGTAACGGTGCCGAGAAGTTGGGAAAACAATCTTGATGGCGTCACCAATCTGCGCATCCTGATCAGTAATAATCAATTTCGGTTCAACTCCATGCATGCACTTGAGCCATTTTTGGAATAGCCAAACAAACGTATCCCTCTGCTCATCAGCAAGCAATGCACAGCCGAACAAAATTGACTGCCGGTGATGATTTACTCCAGTGAATGGAGCAAATAGCAAGCTCAAGTGATTAGTTCTGTATGTTGTGTCAAAAACGATCACATCACAAAACCTCAGATACGAGGAAATAGCTCTTCCATCAGCCCAAAAAATGCTTCTAAGTGTGTCCGCGTTATCGACTTCACCTGAAAAGAAGAATTCTGGATCGGTCTCGGCTTTCTCTTGAAAATATTTGATAATAGCAATAAACTCATGGCCGCAGTTATTTTTACGTTGACGAGTAAAATCAATAACTTGTTGCAGGCTCACTTCTTCACAGCCTTCTCCCTGGCTCATTGCATTCACAACGCGGGAAATATTTGAAGGCCGCATTCCCACATCAACCAGATTGCTCATAATGCTTCTACTAATCTTTAAACGATGAGTCTGGTGAGAGTAATGGTGATGTACCTTATCCGGGCTTGACGATTCATGTGAATGAGTATCAACAAATTTTGTGATAACCCAATATCTTCTGTCAAAAAGAAAACGAAGACGGACATGCATCTCAGCAGGACAAGCTACTCTAGTGTCAATTCGACGATGCACTGTAAGCCCCTCTTGTCTTTTGTCACACAACTTCTTCACACCTTCCTTGTTGCAGAAAAATTTTCTGCAAATAACTTCATGAGGAGGCTTCCGTGACTTATCTATTCCTTTCTTCTCACGCTAAAACCTTTGTTCCTTGCAAAAGAATTGTAGAAATTGTATGCTTCCACATCCGATAGGAACTGTTTCCCTATAAACTTATCTGAGCTTCCAGACATTTTTCATGTGCATTCATATCCTACAAAAAACAATTAGACGAATTAAATGATTATAAATATTTTTTAGATATCACACGTCTAAAATATAAGTTATATAACTGCGACCAAGGTCGCATATTTTTTAGATATTACTTCTTATTAAATACTGCGACCTAAGTCGCAGTTATCCGTATGAGAAGAAATCTATATTACTTCTTATTAAATACTGCGACCTAAGTCGCAGTTATCCGTATGTGAAGAAATCTATATTACTTCTTACTAAAGACTGCGACCTAAGTCGCAGTTATCCGTATGAGAAGAAATCTATATTACTTCTTACTGAAGACTGCGACCTAAGTCGCAGGCTGATATATAGAAAAAAAGATTTCACATACGAGATGAAATTTATTTTACTTCTTATTGAAGACTGCGACCTAAGTCGCAGTTATGCGTATGAGAAGAAATCTATATACTTCTTACTAACGACTGCGACCTAAGACGCAGTCACAAAAAAAAAAATTTCACAGCCGGAGATTATTTTCAAATAAGATTGCGACCGAATATTAAAACGGTCGCATTTATGAAACTTTAAAACATGTGTTATAGGTCGCAGTACCACATAGACTAAAGAGAAAAATTCAATATTTAAGAAATTGTTTTTAAAAAATTGAAACAATTAAAACCTGATCGGCATGCAAAGATGTCAACCCTTCAAGATTTTCAATATTCTGAGAGAAAGTAGAACCAGATGCTATATCTTCCATATTTAGATCGCCGGTAGAATGCTCAGACGTCGACATTAAATATTTTGGAGAAAAAATTGATCTGAAAAGATTTTATATTTTCAGAAAAAGATTATCGCAGACTGAAAAGGAGAACCTAGATCTGACAAAGAGAGGTAAGGAAATAAGGGAAAAAAATTTATAAACAATAACTAAATCCTATAAAGAGCGGCAAAAAAAGGGGAAAAAAATAATAATAAATAATAACCTAAGTCTGACAACGAGCGGTCCAAAAATTACCTTTTGGGCAAATAATAATAAACAATAACGAAAGTTACCGAAAAAGTAGCTTTTCATAAGGGGTATTTAGTAATTTAACTTCTTTCTATAAGCGGGCGGCAAGTTAGTGGGGTGACAAAATTGAGCCACGTCACCGCAGGCTGAGAGAGTTCTCTCAGCTGCAGGCTGATATATATATATATATATATATATATATATATATATATATAAATTTTCAAATGAGAAACTTTCTCAAAATAAGCTTTGTGAGAAAACCATATAGGAGCGATTCAATGGATGATCCGACCGTTCAACTTGATCTGCATACTGTAGTTAGGCTATCAATAAAAAATCACGTGATTTCGAGCCTTTTTATCCATTCATCAAATGACATCTTTATTCTACGACAAATATAACGTATATTTTGTAACCACTTATTGTATGAGTAAAAAAGGCTCGGAATCGCGTGAATTTTTTATTGATAGTTTAAATAAAGTATGTAGATCAAAATGAACGGTTCGGATCATTCACATGATCGCTCTTATATGATTTTCTCACGGTCTTCGTGTGAGAAAGTTTTTCTCACGAAGACCTCTCTCTCTCTCTCTCTCTCTCTCTCTCTATATATATATAATATATATATATATATATATATATATATATATATCACACGGCAAATTTAAACATAAATCAATGAATAAACAAGGAGAAATGCTATTAACCTGAAAACTACAGTGATATAAATTAAATGTTTAGAAATAAATATGAACAAATCTTGTTTCCAAGTTCTAACTCTATTGTTCATAAGGCCATTAATCAAAATATCACCACAAGAGAAACTCTTAATTAAACACTCATGATATAAATAAGCTTTTTGTTATTGTTACTGTTGTTGAAACAGAGGATCAACAACAACATATACTTGATAAAGCCAACTAATCCAATAATCAAACTGATACCTCATTAATTAAGCTAACAATTAAATAAATAAGCAGTTACATTTTACATCTATTAATTAAACAATCAACCATGATACATCATATTTTGGATTGCACTAACAGTGTAAAGCGAGATTGAGTCAAAACATAGATACACTTGAGCAAAACAAACTCAGAGAGCCGAAGTTAGGAGAGGCTCTCAAAGATGGTCAGGAAAGCTCCTCGTGACTGGAGCTAAGGTGATCAAAGACGGAAATGATAGGCCAATTCAAGTGAAAAATCCTAATCTGTTATGTTACTATAATTTAGATCTATAGTCTAAGCAAACAATGGACTCAAAACCTAAATCAAACCCAAAAATCCAATTTAAAATTCAAAGCCAACATATTAGACAATAGGAATTTAGACCGACACATACCACAATATGGTATAATACACGCATTGTACAATAGCTAACCCACTCTGATACAACCATCCGATTTGTATCATTTTCTAGTCCTATCATTTTCTAGTCCTATCATATCGTACGATATGGATCGTAAATTGTACATATTGGCAACTATGACAAGTTCCATCAACATTAGTGAGCCCATTGTTATAACAGTAAACCTTTATCAATGACTTGGCTGAGATTAGGTGAACTTTGGATTGGGTTATGAAGATCCAAACAACACAAATGTAACAAACCCACTTAACTTGTGTTGGAATCATCATTTTTGTTTTCAAATAACTCATGATTCATGAAAACTCTAAACGTTGTATGTGTCTATCATCTCTTGCAAATTTAATAAGATTGTGTACATTTAACAAAATCGAGGGAAAAAGATATTCTTCCCTTAAAATTGTTGATTATTTGAAAATTTTGCTTTCTGAAGACACATGGCTTATTAATTATGTCTCATAATTTATTAATCAATAGGTGTTAACTAGTATATATCATAATTTAGTTATCTATATATTTTAACTATTATAAATCATTTTATTATCTTCATTCTTGATAATTATAACAAAAGTGTACAATTTTTGGCAATAAAAAGAAAGGTTTGCATCTAAGCCCATAGAGTATACTAATTAATTCAACTATTTTTTCCACTTTTTTTTTTGCAATAAAAACATTTCTTTCAGTTCTATAGTTCTTTGCAAAACATTCTAAGACCAAAATTGCGAAAGAAAGCCAAAGCTGAAATTTTAGGAGGGAGACTGAAGCATGAACAAATTTTAAATATTGGCCATTACATTATCCAATGAACTCAGATGTCTTCCCTTAGATGAAAAAGAAAACAATGATATTTATTAGGGTAAATTTGGTTCACCCCCTCAGTTGTCTTTTGATTTAGGACTAAACAGCTTGACCAGGAAAGTCTGTGTTTTTGCCCCTCAGATCTGTAAAAATCAATTCTTCAGGCCCTTATTGCCTTACATTT
Organism: Agave tequilana; assembly: GCA_038442645.1. NCBI lineage: Eukaryota > Viridiplantae > Streptophyta > Magnoliopsida > Asparagales > Asparagaceae > Agave > Agave tequilana. The sequence continues at coordinate 182,469 of JAVJIF010007673.1, forward strand.
GATATATAATGATACAGAAGTGGTATGTTGGATAAGAGCAACATATTCATAGTAAAAGGAATGGCCTTTTATCCCAACCGTGTACATTTACCAAAATCAGAACATTGGCATAAAAAAAGGGCCGAATCGTGTTTTTAAACAAGATGTCTCAGTTGAAAACAATGTCATACTTCTACATGTGATTATGTTAGTAGGGAATTGGAAGAAAATTTTCAGATCCAAGGGGTTTAAAGATGAACTCTTTTGGTAAAGGGGTTTAATAGAAAATCAACATCAAATGATGGAGATAAACCAAGTTTTCCTATTTATTAGGCATATAAACTGGTTGGTTGATATGAAAGATAGATCTTATATTCTTGGGTGAAATTATGGATGATTAAAACATATTATAATTGTGAACTCCTCCTAAAAAGAAACAATATCCAACTTACATATAAAATGAGGAGTCTAAATCTCCTCATTTCATGGTTTATATTTGCTTGCTACCTGAATTTCAGCTACCTCTAGGTATGATTAGGACACATTAAGGGTTACAATGTACAGACTGTGCACTTAAGACAATAACATGTTGGTAACCAAAAGCATCTAGCATAAGCACTCCAACAAGGCACGGGTATAAGATGGACACGTGTCAAATAAAATAAAGAGCAAAGGTTTCATCCGTTTCCTCTTGGTTCCATTGAGGATTAGTTCAAACCTGACTCGCGTTATTGGTTAGTGTTAGCCTATATATATTTGGTATCGGTAAGTTAGGTCAGTTATGAATTAGATTTAGATTGTTCAAAGAAATTAAAAAATAAAGAGAGAAAGAGAATAAAGCCTCATCTCCTTCCTGTTAAAATTACATCTCCCTTTAAATTTATAGCCATCTTATTATCATAATTCTCAACTTCTCATAGTTTGATATATTTGAAATTTAACTTTCATTTTATTCTTAATTTAATTTATATTAACAACTTTCATCTCCTTGTGCATGTTTATGTTATATGCTCTTTAGGTCTACATATTTAAAGAACCATAGAAGGCCACATGTCAAGTGGTTGTGGACACTAAAGACTATTATATGGTTTTATACAACAAAACCAAGCCAAATTATGGACACTTAAAACTATATGAAAAAATTTCATAGACCAAATCTGAAACCAAAACGCGAAACAGAAACCTTTCGTAACTAAAAACTTGTCACAACCTTTAATACAAGAAGGGTCTGAACCGACACCGAGTTCTCAAATCTTGAATGAACCTAAATGGCTACGATAGAGAAACATTATGGACACAAAAACAACTCATTTTATATGTGTGCATAGTTTGTAGATATGCATGTATACATATAATAAGCACACACCGATGAAATTATGTTTTATATAAACTAATTTTATCATGAAAAAGACATCACTTATTTGATAATTTGATTGAAATATGAAGTTCAATATGATAATGCACTAAGATTTTGTGCAATTTGGTACACTTCAATAAAAGAGATGTACCTATACTGAGATAATTATTGGATATTCCTATGATTTATCCTTAAACTTATAATGTATACCAAACGCATGAAAGATGTTTCATAGATGCATACAAGACTAAAAAGTTAATATCTAAACATGAATAGTGGGTTCACAATTCCATTATGATTTGTCAATTCTCATTTTTGTGATTTTTCCACTTTCTTAATTAAGAATTATGTTAATTCTGGTAACCATTTATTTTTATAACTTGGAAAATATTTTATATAATCTGAATTATTCTGGTCTTTTATCCATTATGGCCTTATAAATGCATTTGCAAATAAAGAGCATTAACTCATAAACACATACAATTTATTATTTGGGTAAATTGCAGAAAGACCATCTCTACTATTAACCATGTAGCACTAATAACCCTAAATTAGGTTATTAGCAGAAACACCTTACTTAATGGTTATGGTGAAGAGCTATTTATTTTTCTAGTTTTACCCTTCTCTTTTCTCTCTTTTGCTCCTGTTTTCCTCTCTTTTCTTGAACACCTCTCTCTCATCTCTTTTTATTCTTCTTTTTTCTTTTTTTATTTTTCGCCTTTTGAGTTTAGGCCTTTGTTGCATAGAATTGATCTCTTACTCTGAAACCTTTACTCAAAATCAAGAATCATAACCATAATGAAATAAAAAGATTTCATATTTTTCTTTTTGAATAATATAAAATAAAAAAGCATATAGATATAGAGAAAGCAGTTGCATTGACTAATACCAAAACGAAAACTATACCTAATGCATAACTTAAAAAGGAGTTAAATAAACTAAGAGTACAAAATTAGAAAACATGAAGGCCAACTACAAGCATGCATCCTTGATTCTTTCTTTCACTCTTCAATGTTCCCCCTGCCTACTCAAGCATCACATCCAGGTTCAAGTTACAAGCAGGTGAGAGTGCGAAAGTTTGGGATTGCCGACGCGAGAACGCAGTGAGCATGATGCAGGGAATTACTGAAAGAACACTAGTCCAAGAGATTACAGTTGCTAGGAGCTTTGCCATGCTTATTCAGACGCATATATTTATGGCTAACAAGTTTGAAGCTTTTGGGTTGGACTCCTTCATTGACTTGGACTCTTGCAAGAAAAAGATTTTTGGTTGAGTTTGAATTTTGAGGAGTTTGAAACAGAGAAAATAGTTTTGGGTTTTAGTCTATATTTTGAAGAGGGAGACAATTTGAATTTGAAGGGGATTGAGTTTTATTTGAAAGATGAGTTTTGAAAAAGAGATGAGGGAGGAGTGAAAAAGAGAAGTGGGAGATGAGGGGGAAGAGAAAGTAGTGGGAGAAAGGAGAGGAGAGGGATGAGAGTAAAAGATGATGTAGGTTGATTTAAGAGATGAATTTTGTAGAAATATGTGAGGGAGGAGTGAAAAGGAGGGAAGAAGACGAGAAAGAGAGAAAAGAGAATGGCAAAATGGGGAAAAAATTAACACCATTAACTCAGGAAGTGTTTCTACTAATAATCTAGTTTAGGGGTTGTTAGTGCTATATGGTCAATAGTACAGAGGGTCTTTCTGCAATTTACCCTTATTATTTTTGTATCAACAATGATGTTTGTATTGGATTTATAAAAATTCCCATTTTCACGAACCCATATCATATCGTATCGTATCCCATAGTCCGTACCCATGCAACATGGTAGACAATAGGTCTTAGGAATCTTATGATGCAACTTGAGTTATTCTATCATATTAGTATATCATTTACCACGATAAAAAGTACCTTTAGCTTATTATATTTTTAAATTATTATTTGATATCCTTATATGAATATTTTAGTTTTTTAGATGCACAATGCATATTGGTGATGTATTTGGGAAGTGTCAAAGATGCCCAAGAATTGTCAAAGAAGTGTGTAAGATTTAAATTATATTCTCAAATTCAAGATACATTTGAGACTATCGGCACATAGCTCATTTTTGTCAAGTGCATGATCTCACTGACACGGTTTAATGGTGTAAGTGTCCTGTGACATTGGCTGAAAATCATTATTCTAGTCAGGAATAACAAAAGATTCTGATTTAACGGTATATATAAAGATAGGTTGGGAAAATAATAGTATGTAAACATAAGAATTGGATAGGGATTCTTTGCGGTAAATGTTTCTTCAAAGTTGCCTATTTCTATCTGAAGAAATATCCATGACAATTTGCTTGCTAGAGAATTTAATTGGGTGCAGCAAGGCTTTGATGAAAACTGCAACCCTTATTGTCATCCAACATTTCTTTCTCCTGATAACCTGGAAGTCAAAAGCACCAGGGTTTTAAACGTTGATGGTTAAGGCAAAGCAGTGCCTCAAGGCGACTTAAAGTTTTTAGCTATACAAAAAATTTGGAAGCATTTGCAATTGAAGCTGCACATATTTTCAGGACCCCGGTTTTAGGAATTCAATTCAAGGAGGAAAAAAACATATAGGGTTGACAGCAGGAACAAAAAGGAGGAAGATGTCTGGCACATAGTGGGTTGACAGCAGGAACCATTTTCCTTCTTTGTTCTGGTCAGTAAAAGACAAAGTGGCTGATTACGGTTATCCAGTAAATGCAAAATTTAAGTTGATCTCTCCACCTTATATCTATTATCCCTAAAAATCATGGTTTCAAATATTAACAATATCGTAGCGTGTTTTGAGGTACCCGATACAACTTTAACCCATGATATTAGTTGTACTGGGACTGATATCGCCGATATGGTCGATATTGACAGCCGATATTGGCAATATTGATACTAAAAATCATTGGCCGATATTGATACCAATTTGGAGAATTAAAACCATGCTAAAAGCCTATTACACCAAGGAGGTGGGTTTGAGACAAATAGGAGTGTTGTTTTTAACTGGGTGCTTAATCAGTTGAGCTAAGTGGATAGAAAGTCATAATAGTACCCAGCTTTTCTAGAAATTTGTACATGGCTGCTGGTCAATGGTTTGTGGATATCAGAAAGAGCATATAACAGATCCGTACCTTTGTACCACCATTGATTGCCTTTCCTTAGCCATGATCCTCAAATTGGCCGTCAAATAGGACCAACTTCATACTCTAGCCTACTTCCTTGTAGTTGCTGATCAATGATACTGAAATAGATGTAGGAGTTTGAGGGCTTCACTCTAAGCGCATTCACATATATGTCTAGGTGTTCAGTTGGGTTATCTTCACCAGTTCAGACTGAGGATATCATTTGACTAAGCTTAATTTTCTATTGTGGTATGAAGAACTTGAACTATTGAGTATATGGCTTATTACGTTTTTGTTTGGGCTTTTCACTCGATAGTCTTGAGAGAACTTTTGCTAGTTATTGTCTATTTACTTGATGTTTTTGCCTCTCCTCTCAAATTCTAGATAAGATGCCATTCTTGACTCATCCTACATGCCGACTCAACTCTTGAAGAGTTGGAAACTATTGGATCATCTTCTCAACTGTGACTTCCCATGGGCTGTTCAGTTTGTCAATCCTTAGCTAACGGTTCGCTAGTGTGAACTCGCCATTAACTGGTCTCAAGTTTGCCCTAAGCTATCACTGAGGATGAAACTTCTATTCTCAAAAACCACACCAGGTTAATTTATTTGTTTACATAAATGTTCAGGTATGCGCTTCCTCTTATTGGCAAGAGGCAATCCCCCCAAGTTGAATTGTTGGTTCACTTAAAAGCTCAAATGCTTATCCTTCTCTCTGAACTCTGAAGGACCAAAAAAGATATGGATAAATTCTATTAGAAGCTTGTCCATCCATACAAATTGAGAGTTAGACGGGAGACAAAGCTTGAGAGTCTATACGATATGGGGTAATACACAAACAGATGCATAAACACTCTCTAATTTCTTGATTTGCGTCTGTATCAAGGGGAGCTTTTATTCACTTTAGGGTGAGGGTGGGGGATTTGTTTATTAAGTGGGTAGGTAGTGGCAAATTGCACCTCTTTGAACACCCCCACCCAATCCGCCCTTTTCCCTCAGTTGCAGAGTATGGCGAGTTCTACTAAATACCATTATCTTTAATAAAGTTTATTTTGAAATCATTTGACGCATGAACAAGAAGTATTGAAATCACTTCTCTCATTCATAAACTATTTAAAGTGTGTTGATAAACATGAACTGAGCGGACATCCACAGAATGTTCCACCACAAAGTTCCTTCAACCTTTATTTTGAGAACCGACCTTAAAGGTTCATTTCTATCCACACCATGGTTCAAAGTCTCGGTCTCGGCCGCCGACTCGGCCGGCACCGAGACGGATTGGTCTCGGCGACTCGGATAGGACTCGAATGATACGCGCAAAACGCTACATGGAACGCCAAAAAAATTATAAAAAAATCATGACAAATCATAAAAAAATGTAAACATCAAAATTAATGCAACACATATTCAAAACATATCACCTAATACTCAAAACATAACGTGAAAGCATAAATACAAGCGTCGTCGGTAGAAAAATATCAAAATACATGCATAATATAGTAAATTGCACAAAATAATTCATAAGTACCTGCTAATATAGTCATTTCCACATTGAATTACGAGGAGGCTCCAAATCATCATTATCATCTGGCTCGGATAAGTATAGAAACCAAGCATATAGTTTCCATAATGATAATAATATGTTTGTTGGTGAGATCTTGTAGGCTGAGATGATTGGCCAGAGGATCTACTATCAGAATAATATGGCGGTAGGGGTTGTGCAATATCAGCTTCATGGTGATAATACCCAAAACCTCGATATTCAGTGCTGCTAGTAGAGTATTCACCAGTGCTAGAATAATCAGTGCTAGAATATTGGCCATATATCAAACCCAACCCCTGTAAATGGCCTTCAAGACTATGATGACCATGTAAGTAGTTATCATGTCCACTCGAATAATCATCGCTAGAACTGAATTCGACCAACCGATCCAAATGCCTACGCTGTTGTGAAATCCCCGCCCAGCCTCCATGATCTGTATCTTGTGTGGCATAATATTTTGAATCCCATGTTAAAGCATCATCTCGTTGGCTTCCACCAACACCATGAGTCTCTTCAACATTACCACCATCACCACCACCGCCGCCATCACCCTCACCACCATCACCATCACCGCCATCATCATCACCGTTGTCATCATCACCGTCATCACCATCATCACCGCCACTTTCGTCAGTATGACGAATACCTTCATCTAACCAACCTAAATCATCTGGTAGTAATATCGGCTGTTCTCCCTCACGAATCCACTCATCCAAAATATCATCATCATTGAAAATATTGTTCAGATCAATTGGGTTGTAATAATCATCAGTGTCGGTTTTGCATGTCAAGTTTCTTACTCGCAATCGCATATTGTAATGCATAAATACTAGTTTATGCAACTTTTTCATTGCAACTAGTTGCGCAATTTTGTATGAATTAGCGACCACGTGCTCCAATTTCTTTCACAACCCGATGAAGAACATGTTTGGCTTAAGACTTTGATGACAATTTTCTGCAGATTGGGAGCTTCTTCGCCATAATTAATCTACCAATCAGCTGGAAAAGATTGTTGCACTGCTCTTCTAGTTAGTAAGCTTCTAAATTCTCCAACTCCATCCACAAATAATTTTATCTGTGAGAATACACATCACAAGTGTTAATATTTGCATAACATTATATCGATGAAATAAATAAATATTATTACCTCATTAATAGCTCTTGCTTGTTTATTCAAATCTGGCTCCAATCTTTTAATGACCTCTTTTAATCCATATCTCACTTCTGGATGTGTAGAAAAGGTTTTTGAATATTGGAGTGTTGGATTTAAAAAATATGCTTCTAGGCAAGTGAATTACCAGCAGCATGCAAGTGTCTATGCAATTGTCCCTCCCATCTTCTATCAATGATATCCCAGTACTTCTTTCAGTTTTTATTTGAGGCCTTTATAGCCAATTTTGCTCTATCCATAGCTTCATATATAATAGATAGTGTAGGTTTCTTGTCCTGGTCCACTATCTTTAAGACTCTAATAAGAGGATCCATAGTGTTTTGGACCTCTCTTGTCTTCTTTCAAAACCGGTCAGTCAGAATGAGATTAGAAACCTTATCTCGCACACTTCTACTCCTTTCCTTGTTGAATTCACGCCATTCGGTAGTCGTGCACATTCTTTTCAAATCTTGCTCATAGCGAATAAGGCTTTCAATAGAAATAAACTCGGTGACAAATCGTGTTATACCTGGTCTCAACAAATCTATATTTCTGCTAAATAGCTTCATTAAATTAACTACTTTAAGGCTATTGTAAATGAATGATGTGATCATCTTAGCATCATCTAATGTCTCCTTGACTGATTTCAAAGAGCCAATATCTTTAAGCATCAATCAATGCAATGTGCTGCACAGGGAGACCAAAACAAATGTTTTCTCTTCTCCATCAACATGTGACCAGCTGCCTTGAAACTTGTCTCATTATCTGTTACAACCTGCATGATATTTTCTTCACCAACTTCATCAACAACATTAGATATTGCCTTGAAACTTGTCTCATTAAATTAACTACTTTAAGGCTATTGTAAATGAATGATGTGATCATCTTAGCATCATCTAATGTCTCCTTGACTGATTTCAAAGAGCCAATATCTTTAAGCATCAAATCAATGCAATGTGCTGCACAGGGAGACCAAAACAAATGTTTTCTCTTCTCCATCAACATGTGACCAGCTGCCTTGAAACTTGTCTCATTATCTGTTACAACCTGCATGATATTTTCTTCACCAACTTCATCAACAACTTTATCCATTAGCGAGAATATATAATCAGCAGTCTTTGAGATATTAGTAGTATCAACAGAAGTATGATAGATCATGCTTCTATCACAATAAATCATGAAATTAACAATAGGCTTTTTATTATGAGAACTCCATCCATCACACATGATCGTGCAACCATACTGCGACCATTTTGTTTTTATTGAAGCAATATATACTTCAATTTCTTTCATTTTCTCCTCTAAATATAGATTGCCAATCTGGTACCCTGTATGGCCTTTTACACCTGGACCTGCCTCCGCAATAGTATTAATCATGGCTTGGTAATAAGGACCACTATCAGCTGCATTGAATGGTATTGCATTGTAGTGAAAGAACTTCGCCACGATTTCCTAACCTTTTCATATTCTCAGTTGAGAACATGCTTTTAATTGATTTCTGTTTTGTTGGGAACATGTAAGGATTAATACCACGAGCTGGAATTTCAGCTTCTCTCATGGTCATACTCCGACGCAATCCACGGTTACTCCCTGATCCTGAAGGATGTGAACTACTGCCACCAATATCAACTCTTCTGCCGATCTCCAAGCCATTTCACGACTTTCTTTCATGGCTTGTTTTAGTTGTCTTCTTTCAACTCCTTCTAAACCACCAACTTCTTCAATTTCATTATCAGAATCTTCTTCGGTCACATCATAAAAATCTTCCTCACTTAAAGATCTCATAAGTCGGTGTTTTTAGATTTTATGGCCGCTTTCTTTGCTACCTTCAGAAAGATGTCGTCTCATTATTTGAGATATCTCTTTTGATACTCGCAAGCATCCTTCCATCTGACCGGTACATGTGCTATATGCTGCTTCAATCTAGTGATACCACCATGGACTTGTTTCTCACAATAATTACACTTCACAAGTTTTCTACTTCTATCAACGGGGGTACCATGTTCCCACCAATATCGCGTTGCTTTGGAGCATACTGAAATTTAAAAAAATTATCTGTTAAATTAAATTAAAACTAAAATTAACTAAATTAAAAAAACATTAAATTAAACTCAATTAAATGAAACTATATTAAATTAAACTAAACTAGTTTATACTAGATTAAGCAACACTAACTTAATTACCTAACTTCAATAAAATTATTAAATTACCTAACTTAATTACAAAACTTTATTAAATTAAATTAACCTAAATTAAGTTAAATTAACTAATTTAAATAAATTAAATTCAATTAAATGAAACTACATTAATTAAACTAAACTAATTTATACTAGATTAACCTACACTAACTTAATTACCTAACTTCAATAAAATATTAAATTACCTAACTTAATTACAAAACTTTATTAGATTAAATTAACCTAAATTAAGTTAAATTAACTTTACCTAAACTAAACTAAATTAAATTATATTAAATGCAAATTAATTAGAGAGAGGAACAGAGAGAGGGAGAGAGACGGAGACAGAGGAGAGAGGGAAACACAGTGGAGGAGAGAGAGAGAGACGGAGAGAGGGGACAGAGAGAGAGAGACGGAGAGAGGGAGACGGGGAGAGAGACTGAGAGGGAGAGGGAGAGAGAGAGTCCGACAGAGAGAGAGACAGAGAGAGTCGCTGCGAGGAGAGAGAGACAGAGAGAGCACTACCGAGTCGGGAGAGAGAGTCGCTGCGGAAAGAGAGACAGAGAGAGAGACGGGGAGAGAGTCGCTGCGGGGGAGAGAGACGGAGAGAGAGTCGCTGCGGGGGAGAGAGAGGCACAGAGAGGGGGGAGAGAGAGAGACTGAGAGGGAGAGAGGGGAGAGGGAGAATTACCTGCAGACGGACGGCGACGGCGATGGCAAGGCGACGCGGGGGGACGGCGAGGGCGACGCAGGGGGGGGACGACGAGCGAGTGAGAGAGAGAAAGAGATCAGATCTGATCTCTCTCCCTCAGCGCTTTATAATCGAGGGTTAACTCGGCGATCTTCGGTTGACTCGGGCCTCCGAGTCGTATCGGAGGGGGCCGAGTCGGATACGACTCGGCCGAGTTTTCGAACTCTGATCCACACACACACGCACACATGTACACACACATATATATACACACACACACACATATATACACACACACATATATACACATACATACATACAGATATATATATACACACACACACACACATACATACACATATATATATACACACAAACACATACATATATATATACACACACATACACACATATATATATATACACACACACACACACACACACACACACATATATATATATACACACACACACACATGTATACACATACATACACACACACACACACACACACACACGTGTGTGTATACTTGTGTCTTTCGAAAATGATTTGAGGCCAAATCCTTCCCACTCAAATACCAACATCCGACATTCGAATACAAAATCTACTCCGTTGAAGTTGATTTATATTATTTCAAGTATCTATAAATCAAAATCAAGTGTTTGAATATTTTTTACCCATGCATCAAGTAGGAAAAAATCGGACGGCCTAAATAGTGAGTTGGTTAGTTTAATGGTGTACAACATTTGAAACCTAACAAAAATTGGTTTGTAAGGGTTTTTAAATGTTTAGATCATAATCAAATGGTCGGATCGAGAATTTGTATGTCTAAAGACATAGATCTAACCAACTCACTACTTTCAGTTGTCCATTTTGCGCCGCTTGATGGATGGGCAAAAAGTATTCAAATACAACACTCTGACATTCGAATACAAGATCCACTCTTTATTTAAGTGGGAATGATTCGAATGTTGTAGGATTGTATTTGAGTAGGAATGATTCGGTCTCGAATCCGTTCGGAATGACACAAGTCTTTCTCTCGCTCTCTATCTATAGATATGTAGAGAGAGAGAGAGACGATAGACTTATGTTGTTACGAAAAGATTCGAGCCCGAATCCTTCCCACTCAAATACCGACATCCGACATTCAAATACAAGATCCACTCCGTTGAAGTTGATTTATATTCTATAAAGTAATTAAAAATCAAAAATTAAATATTTTGAATATTTTTGCCCATCCAAGCAACGCAAAAGGGATAACCGAAAGTAGTGAGTTGGTTAGATCTATGTCTTTAGACATACAAATTCTCGATCCGACCATTTTACCATGATCTAAACATTTAAAAACCCCTACAAGCCAATTTTTTTAGGTTTCAAATGTTCTACACCGTTAAATTAACTAACTCAATTTTTAGGCCGTCCATTTCCCCCTACTTGATGCAATGGAAAAAGTATTTAAAATACTTGATTTTGGTTTATAGATACTTGAAATAATATAGATCAACTTTAACGGAATGGATCTTGTATTCGGATGATGTATAGTTGTATTTGAGTGAGAACGATTCGGGCTCGAATCCTTCCGGAACTACACAAGTCTATCTAATAGTTTCGAATATATATATATATATATATATATATATATATATATATATAAAACCAAACGTCTGATAACCCACACCTTTTCAATTCAGACTCCAGTGGGAGGATCCGTTCCCTTATCTCGCTCCTCTCCTTGTGCGATCCTACAGAGAGTCGATCACCGCCTCTTCTCGATCAATCAGATCCTCTCATCCTCGGTGACTCGGTTTTCGTGTGAGCCTAGACAGACTGATCCCTCCAGCGATGACCTTGGTCCTCGTGCGAGCCCGTGTGAGCCCCAGAGAAGCTGGATCTAATTCAATGAAGGTGGTGATTTCTCTAGAGAGCCCCATGTTAATTACTATCTTTTGTTTCTTTTCTGAAATTTGGTCTCCGGTGACTCGCGTGAGCCCCAGAACGCTACTGCAGATGGACATTATGTTGGCCCCGTATCGGCCGATACATATTACTTCGGTAACAGTGATTCCAACCCGATATGAGTGGTTCCGATTCTGCACAGCCAATGTGTATCTGGGTCTGCTGATAGTTTGACATGGGTAAAAGGTTTCAGATTATTATGATTATCGCTGACTTGTATTCTAGCTTAAGAGTTGTATTTTCATTGCTTATATGATATTCTTGATGCAATGTGTTGTTGTTCATGCCTTATTGGTAAATGCAATAATGATTTTGATTCTACGTGTCCCTGTTACTTGGAAAAATTAGATAGTTGTTAGCAATGTGTCTAGAAGTAACCAACATTTAAGCCTTCTGAAAGATTGTGCAAGGACACAGTTATGTGTATGGAAATGTGCACGTATTTGTATTCCATGAATAATCAAATCTGCTTAATGATTATCCCTGTCCGATGGGTCTACATTCATCCCTGAATGTCGTCGGGTACCATTCACTTCCCTGCCATTCTTGTAACCGTCACGTGTAATCCGCGCAGGTGTGTCTGCACCCCCTCCATGCTTTCATCTTCCGCTTACTGCCATCTACTCACATGGGGGCCCTTCGACTTTATCAAGTTTTTGGGTCCTTCCCTCAGGGCAATGATTTAAAAGTTCTTCCAGAAAGAGACTTCCATGGCTGTTCTTGCGAGTTGACTAGCGGTTTTCGAGTCAAATAGCTGGACTCCATCTAAAAACAAAAATGAAATTCAAAGATATTCCATCTCTCTGACTTAATTTCTTCTTAAAAAGAAAGATTGGTGAAGACGGATTGTTTAATGCTTATCTCTTGAAACAATCCCTTTTCCATCGAGAGTTTATCTCTGGTGGATCTGATCTATAATTAGGAGGCAAAACATACCAAAACCTGCATCGGAGGATTTGATATACTTGATGTATTGTGGACGAAGTGGCTTTTTCGCTGGCATTGCAATGATATTCCATATGAATTCAATAACTTAAAACTGTCACGTCAAAGTTTCTTCAAGAACTGAAGTGTGACTTCTTGGGTGGTTTGAACATTGAAGTTTCTGGGTAACGTCATTTTCTTTTTTAATTTCAAGGGATATCATCAGAGATCTAATGCTTATTTAGTGAACCACATCTAGCACAGGATGGGAATCAGCCACAATATGTATGTTTGCTTGATTTAGAGAAGCATATCTCGTCCCATGCTTCAAATTGTTCTCCTTAAAACTTTGGAGAAACACTCTTTACCTTATGAAGCCATGTATAAACAATGTTGATTAGTTTCTTGAGCATTCAGGCTTGTGGGTTTCAAGGCATTATGAGCTCTGCATGTTTGTTGTTTTCTTATAGTATCCAATCTAATAATTTTCACATGATTCTCTCTTCAAAGTATCTGATGAAGAAAATAATATCTATGGCATGATTTAGAGAAGCAATATCTTGCATGCTGATGCAGTTCAAACCACTACGGCTGCAATACCCAAGATATATGCATCTGGAATCAATTGTACCCGTGATATGTTCAAAATACCCCTTGCATTGTATACCATTCGCGTTGAATCCTGATAGGTACTTGTGATTCAACCTGTACAGTTAATAACATGGCCAATCATGGACTGACAATTCTTTTTGTTTGTGTGCACTGCGTGACTGCCAGTGACAGTTCCTTGCAATAATTACTAATGGATTTTTTTGCATTAATTACCAATGGGTTATTGTTTCATCGATTTGGTGCTTGCACCTCACTGATGTTGTTATCTAACTGCTAAATGTCTTTCGTGCTGCAATTGGAACACAATTGTTTTCTTTCCCCTCTGAATATAATGTATGGTTCTATTTATAAACATAGCTTTTTCATATGACCCCAAAATTTTCTCATATGATTCAGTCAATATTAAGCTCTACTGAATCATAGGTAGTAGTTTTGGAGGGGCTAGTGTTTGATTGGTTCTGTTGTTTTTGTTATGACCAACGCTGCTATAGATTATGAATCAACAGTGCCATCTCGCAATTACATATAAAATTAATTGCCTTGGTTGATCTATTTCATTCATAAGCCCTAAGATTGATGACCTGTTTTCTTCTTTAACTGCAGTTTCATCTTTTCAGCTGGATTCCTGTATGAGATCAACAAGCTCTCTGCACTGATGCTTGCAAAGGGTGAGACGAAAGCAAAGCGGTACTAGGAGGGGCATACATGCATGTTGGTAACTTGATGCATCGCAGTGTTTCCAGTTTACGAGGATCTTAGGTTTTGTGAGCAGACGCGTAAATGGAAAAGAATGAACATCTAATTGACCTCACAGCTTATTATTTTTTCTGGAAGTAGCATTGAGAATGTCAGCACTACAGATGAAGGGACACCAGGAAGCGCATATGCTCTTTATTGTCATTTACGATATTTAAACTGATATACTCGTGTTGGACTAAAATTGTTTTGTGAGTAGAACGAGGGCTGGTATACTTCTAAATTATAAATTATCAATTTGAAAAATATGTGTGTTTGTTTTGTGTGATGCTCTCTGGTCTTGATGATCTTGTATGATGACTTTCAGGGGAAAAGAAATATTGTCAGATATACTGTCTTAAATTTTTGATGTTCTATGTATTTCCATGAAAATTTCAAGTTATTTCAAAATTCCTGAAAAATGATTGTAAATATCCTCATTCATATGTTTTTCATTCTAGGCTGAAGGCATCTCTTTGGGGGTTATTTGAATAGAAAAGTTGAATTGAATAAATTTAATTGTGGAAAAATGATTGTGGGTCTCTAGATGAAAATTTCAAGTTATTTAATCTTGGGAAATAAGATAGTATTTTCATGGAGGAAGAGTAGGTGTGCATGAATACACACATCTTCAGACTCATAACATTCTCTATAATATGACAGATACTTTCAGTTCCCTGAAACTGAAATTAAATCAACATCAGAAATGCACCCACTCTGAAATCTTTCAGTGTACCAAGATTATTTCTTTGATTGATGTACTTCTCTGCTGTACTTGTTCGTTTCTTCTCTGGGTAATTGCAGCTGCAATTGCCTATAAATTTTTAGAGAAAAAAAAAAAAAAAACCTTTTAGGTGTTATATAAAATATCATCAAAGTCTTAGGAGAAATATATCAAAAGAAGATATATCTAAAAGACCCTAAATTTTTTACTTTTTAACTTGCAAAAAAATTTGTAAGTTTCTTGTGCTTATCTAGCTAATACAATGTTAGGAAAAATTTATGTGACATGAATGCAAAAAATTTCTACGAGCTGTATGAGAGTAACGATACTAAATTGGACACACATTATACTGTTTCATGCTTCAAATAAAAATCATAAACAGTTTGAAAAATTAGTTTTAATGAGAGACTTAAAGAAAATACTTACAAGGATGCGATGAGACTAATCCACAATTGAAAATTTTTGATATCAAATAAAGTTTGATTTGAAGGATAAAATCATATGCAGCTAAAACCCAAACTTTGTTGCCAAAACAAATGCAAACCCCATCTCCCATAGTTACCAATTTTTTTTGCCCAAATCATGCACCATAGCTCAAGATTTAACTTTAATCAAAAGAATTCTGCGAGTTTCTCTTCAAACTTGTGACAGTTTCTCTTGTTAGGAAAAAAAAAAAAAGAAAAAAGATAAAAAAAGGTCTGCTTAGAATGAAAAGCAGATCTGCATCAAACAAATAAGAAATAAAATAAAGTTAATAAAGTAATAATCATCTATATGTAGCACAAAGATAATATTGTAATTCCATGTTTATTTCATCTATATAAAGAAGAGGTTATCCCCATCTAAGGTAAAGCCGTCAAGCCGGCTATTTCTTCAAACAGAACACAATATCATAGCTCTCTCTCTAACAATATTCTGCCATTAAAATCTTCTTTTATTGATTGTCGTCGTAACACCACCAACGCTCATGCAGCCATACCTTCACAAGAGCCACATCCTCCTTGAGATCATAGATTCAGTGTGACTATCTTCAAACCAAGTTCGAAGACGATTGTTCGTCTTCTTCCCTGCTTCTCTCTACAATGACGACCCCGACTTCTCCCAATTGTAGCAAATCCAATTGAAGCATCTCTCACATCGGATCACTTGAATTCTCTCGAATCTGATCGAATCTCACCCCACATCTTGTCTGCAACTCGTGTCTCTTCTCTTCTCATCGACATGGAAAGTGCTTCTTCTAGTTATATATTCTCTCTTAGATGTTTCTTCTCCATCACTATTCTTATCATGGATATCACGATCTTTTTTCATATTGATGGAATTTACACTCAATAACGTCCACCTTGTTTCATACGAAAGAGACTCCTCATAGATTTTTAAGTCTGCCTTATGTATACTAAAGAGACTCACAAGTTTGAAGTCCACCTTGCTACACGTGAAAGAGACTTAGGTAAATCGCATTAAGCAAATGCGCCATCTCGATTGGAATCCATCTCTCCAATAGATGTTTCGTCCCTAGTTTTGAATTCATCATAGTTCTCCTTTTCAGCAGTTGCTTTCTATTCTGCTATCCCTTCATTAGATTAGTCGTTCAAGTTCTTGATTGTTCTAAAATTTATTTTAGTACTTTAGTAATAAAAATATTTGTATTTTTTTTTATTTTTGTTAAACAAACTCCCGATGACATATTATCCTGAGTTTGAGAGACGTGTTAAAGTAATAACCATTAGCGTATAGCGTAAGTAAGGATAATATTGTAATCTCCTGTTTATTTCATCTATATAAAAGATAAGCTATCCTCGTGTAGAGTAAAGTCATCAAGTTATTTATTTTCTACAAATATAACAAAAGTAAAATACATGAATCATGATGAGAGTCTGAGACATGCTTTGAAATTATGCTTTTCTAAATATTCAATCTATAGATATTTATGTTTAACCGAAAATAATATCTATGTTTAACCGAAAAGATCAAAAAGCAAGTTATTCATGCTGGCTTTTGATCATTTTGAGATACGGCTGTTAGGGAGAACGAGACGGTTTTGACTGAAAATCAAAGACGGTTTCAACTGAAAATCACCTAGAAGGGTGCGTGGGGGGATGAATGGGTGATGCTAATCAAATGTGCTGAAATTAAAATAATTTGTAACAATCAAACACAATATTTAGCAACAAGTAAATATAAATAGAGATAAAGCAATAGAGAGTATAGAAAAAGCAAACTCCGCAGACACTAGAGGATTGTTCTCGAGATTGTATCCACTTGATATACGTTCCCCTCTCCAACTCTTGTGAAGAAATAAGTATTATTAACTAGTTCGCGAAATTGAAATAATGCTTACAACTTGATCTCGCAAGATCAACTTGGAGCCGCAACTTTTGCAGCCACGATCTCTCAAGATCGACTCGGAGCCTCAACTGCTACAACAGTAGATCCCACAAGATCACTTGGAGTCTCAACTCCTACTACAATGATCTCTCAAGATCGTCACGGAGCCTCAACTCCAACAACACTTGAAGCCACAACTCCTACACTTGCAGTCCAGCAAGATCCCCTTGAAGCCTCAACTCTTACAACTACCTCTCACACTAGAGGTATATAATCAACACAAAGAACAAGAATTGTGACCTCACTAGGTCACTAGAAACTCTCACAACAACATAAATCCTATAGCTATAGATTGGAAATTAAAGACTCAAGCTTGTCCATAAGAAACTAAAGAGATTTGAGAAAAAAAGCTCTATAAACTTTGTGGTTTTCTCCCAAATAATTAGAATGGAAAAGTTCTGCAAACTCTTGTAAACTGATGTGTGTGCTGTATATACATATTTTATATCACTTTTTTATGCCTATTATTTATCATATTTAATGCTTCATGGGTATTTTGTTAGCATTATTTTGCAGATTTTAGGTCAAGAGCAAATTAGAAGAAAAGAAAAAATGGGCTAATTGGCAATATTAAGGAACAAAAGAGATGCAAAACCAGCGATCCGAAACAGAGTTGGAACATCTCAACAGAGCCTTCACACAAAATCAGAAAGTCCACAAAAATTTGGGACTGAAATGGACGAAAAGTTCGGCCACCTAGCCGTAGATTTCGACCAAGCAGCCATGGAGTAGTTAACGGTAATGCTAACTCAGAGGTCAGCACGAGTCAAAAAGCTGAGCACCAATAAGGTCGGCCAGCCAGCCGAATTTTTGGCCAGTTGGCCGACTACTCGATTTTTTTTCAGAAATTCGTGTAATTTTGGAA
Organism: Agave tequilana; assembly: GCA_038442645.1. Classification (NCBI taxonomy): domain Eukaryota; kingdom Viridiplantae; phylum Streptophyta; class Magnoliopsida; order Asparagales; family Asparagaceae; genus Agave; species Agave tequilana. The sequence continues at coordinate 200,694 of JAVJIF010007673.1, forward strand.
ACCTAGATTTTTTGCATTCGTCTAGGATTCTACTGCTCTTTGTTCTATATTAACGCCGCCAAGCCTCTTGTAAAATATAATTTTTATTCTCTCTTTTATTTTGAACGAAAATCAATAAAATTTTAATGTTAGCCATTAATTCTCAGAGTACTTTCAGCAGGGAAGTCTTCAAGGCTTCATCTTTATTGGTGCTCTCTTACTTTTTTTTTACTTTTCTTTTAATTTATTTTTATTTCATGATCTCTTTTAATATTATATTGTGTTTTATTTTCATAGTTATGAACTAATTTTTCATAACTAGGGGCATGATGTAGGGATTATATTGAGAATATAAGATTATGTTTTATACAAATTCTCCTATGTGTTTTATAAAGTTTAAAACTTTTATATGCTAAGTGTTAAATCTTATACCTTATTGTTATAATTGGTGCACACAATTGATCAGAAGGTTAGGTTAGAGTCTGAAAAGAGATAACCTAGTAATAGCTTCTAGGATTAACAACCATAACTCGAGACGTTGAGACGTAAGAGTTGTGTAGCTAGGTAGGAATATCCATCATACTTAATGCATCTTCTAACTAGCAATCTACTAGATCGAGAGATTGTAGATCTAGATTTAGAAGATAGAATTGGTATTATTTGAGAGAAAGTACTAATTAGGATAGGAAATTCTGATTGTTAGCATGAATAAGATGAATTAGTACAAGTATAATATTTTATTTGATTACAATTACCGAAGTCATTACCCTAATTATTTTCATATATAAAGCAACCCTTTTTAGTATTAGTTTATTATATATACCGAAATCATTACCCTAGTTCTTTTCTTATATCATTTACGCTCACACTAAAATTCATATTCCATTTATGCTCACATTGAAAAACTACTTTCCGTTCGCCGCTGAGATGAAGGACCAATTTCTGCTGAATTTTATACTTTTTTGTAGAGCTAGAGCTAAGATTTTTAACTGATTCTTCCGGGATAAGACTTTATACGTAAGCTACTTAAACAATGAGCCTAATATAATCATACGCTTATACATGTTTAATCCTAAATCTTTAAGAGATTATACAAGAAATAGATATTTGTGTTGCTCTTATTCTTTGTGTGGATTCTTTTCCTAAGAGCATGACTTTTTTTTTATAAATTTTATAATTTTTTATATTATCTTTTTTTCTTTTTGAAAATAAAGTGTATCTAATGGAACTACAAATGAACTCCAAACCTCTTGCACTTTGTAAAGAAGATTTGCCGCTTATAAGACATTGAATCTCATATAGATTCACATTAATGCTGAAGTATGCTCTCTTATTATCCATGCTACTATAATAAGCAGTAGTTGAATGTTAAAATAGATTTTGTCTGTCAATTTTGACTTTAAATAAAAAAATCAATTGTTTTATTTGAAACTTTAGCTATAACATATATGACTATTCTAGTAATTTTTATTTTCAACTGATAAATATAATTTCAAATTTTAGTATCTTTTTGCTCTCAAAGATCTTAATCTTAGTAGTTTTGATTTTTTATTCTCTTTCTCAGCTCTATCCAACAACATCCTCTCTCTCTCTCTCTCTCTCTCTCTCTCTCTCTCTCTCTCTCTTTATTATATATATATATATATATATATATATATATATATATATATATATATATATATATATATATATATATATATATATATTCATTGATTTTTTTCAACTCGACCCAAGTACTCTCTATTATTTTCAATTCGAAATCACCTACTCAACAATTAATGTGCAAGTCATTATCTAATAGAGAGAGATAATATTAAAGCTTGCATATAATTATATATAATATAAAAAACAATAGAAAGATCTAATTTCTCCTTACAAATAAAAAAAGGTCTTGTTTTTAGAGAAAAATCCATGACTAAATGAAGAAAATTAGTTTCAAACTTTTTGTATTTAATTCAGTTTTGAAAAAAAATCTTATCATTTTTTTACATTGACATATTAGCATATCTTTCTTTTATCTTATTTCTTTGTGGATAAACACATGATCAGTTTTTATCTCTTTTATATATATTATCTCATGCTTAAATTCATACATGCATTATTGAAATATTTTCTTACTACCTTGTGGTATAGATAACCAAATTTTTTTTTACAATGTATAATACAATATTTATATTGTAAAATAATTATTTGATAACACTAATCATCATACGATAATTATATTTCACTATTAATTTTTTTAATCTTATTTTAACGTACATAGCACGTGCCTCTTATACTGGTTGTCATAAAAGTGAAAAAAAATATAAGATTGATTAATTGGTAAATACATTTTACTTCTTAAATGACTAGTAATTAATCTACATTGCATGGATATACACTTATTTTGTTTGTTTTTCTGTTCTTGACCTGATTAATTTTCGAAATGGATGTATCATGTTAAATTACATTCATTTGTAATATTAGAATGTAATTTGGAATGAGTTAGATTAGAGACCCATCTATTTTAGACATGGACTCCGGTCTAATAGACCAAGCTCAATACATATTAATAGTTTTTTTTGTTTTATTATTATTATTATTTTGTTTGGGGGGGGGGGGGGGTTGTTGTGGGGAAATATAGGCCGTAACATGGTACAAGTGAGATTTGAACTCCAACATCTTATCCACTGTACCACTTGTAGTGGTCAGTTTCTGGCCTGCACCAAAATCAAGACACGTGTCACATCTCATTAGAAACTCTCAAAGACAGACAACATGGTACGCAAAGTAAAGCTTCTCCCTGAAGAATATCACCCAGCTGTTCCCGAGGACACTCCTTCTTCTGAGGAATCAATAGCCCCAATGATGCTCATCCTTCAAAGGAATCCACCGCCTCGAGAATGCACCTCCTTCTTAGAGCATCACCACTCCTTATCAATCACTCCCGTCCCGAGCAAGACGGCCACAACAACCGATCTCATTGATATTCGCCTATATTCATTGAGTCTGTTACACTGCCAGATTATCTCACATTTCAAACATTACAAAAACTTCTATTTCAGCTAAGACTGTTACAGAAAGTAGCAGAAATCACTCCCACAATCAAGGGTATAACCTAGGCCATTATGAAAGAATTGTTGGCCCAAATGCCATCAGCCCTAGTTTTGATGATAACAAATCATATGTAGTTAAGTATTAACAAAATTGTTGAATTAAGTTTCAGGTAAAAACACATTTTGCATTTCGGCACCATCACAAGACTCAGACATTTGGAAGCCAAGAAGATCTAGATCTCAGAGCCTAACACACTAGAAGAGCTCAAGGATCAAGCAATATCCAGAAAACTATTTCAAGATTTGTATTTTTTGCCTTTTCCATTTTAGTTAGAATTATAGTCATTTGTTAAAACCAAGATGATAGAAGTTGATACCTTTGGGATTGACACACACACACGCGCACACACACGCACACACACTCATTTCATATTTTCTTTGTGTTTTCAAATAAAAATTTATTACCAGGTTTCTTACCGGGTTTCAGAAAAATAAAGTTTCGGAAAATCAGTTTTCGGAAAACAAGTTTTGAAAAAATTGGTTTTTGTTTTAGAAAAGAATTTATCAAAATATAGTTCTAATTTATTTGGTGTTGATCCATGATCACACTCTAACTCTTCAAATCCCTAGAACTCTCTTTTGTATTTACTTATCAAAAGAAAATTTGTTGGAAAAATATTGGTTTCAAAAAGATTTCCAAAAATAGGTTTGGGCCCTCAGCTGGTCGACCGCTGGCAGGGCAAAACTGCTTTGTCGGTCGACCGACATGCACCAAGTGCAAACGTGTACTTCGGTCGACCGGCCCAGTCGACGGCTGCAAGAGCAGTGCTCTCTGTTTGGTCCGATCGACCGGCCCGGTCGACCGACAGAGAGTTTCACTCTCTGTTTGGGAACCACGGTCGACCGTCCGGTCGACCGCTTTTCCCAACGGTCGAAAATCCGACCGTTGGCGGTCGACCGGCCGGTCGACGGCAGCAGAATTTTCTGCTGACTTGGCTCCCAACGGCTAGATTCAGTTTTGTCTTTTGTTGGGTCTTGTCCCAACAGATTTATTGTATTTTCTAGCTTGGTTTTCATCCCCTATAAATAATGAGACTATGAAACAACTTCAGAACAAGATTTCTAAAACCTTAGATCAAAGTTTTTCATAGTTTAGCCTCTTTGCAAAGATTTTCTCTTGAGCCAACTATTTCCAAAGTTTTGGTGTTTTAGCTTGAGCCTTTCCTCTACTTCTCTACTTGCAATTTGCACTACACAATCTCAAGTGTTTCACTTCCTCATCTTGGTTGTAGGGTTATGCTTGTGAACTATCTTTGTGGTCAAGTATTGATCACCGATTTTTTTCGATTGAGAAGTTGTAGAGGTTGCGGTCTCGAGGGAGTTAGTGAGCTCCAAGTTGGTGTTGCGGTACCGTGAGAGAGGACAAGTGTGTCTGAAGAGTTCTAGTGAGAACTTGTAACCGATTGACGATCTGGTGGGATCGATCATAGTGAAAATCCTTCATCGTGTTGAAGGCAGGGACGTAGAGCAGTGGCTCGAACCTCGAAATATATCCTTGTGTTGTGATTGTCTACTATCTCTCTAAACTCTACTCTCTCTTTTTACTTGCACTTATATTGCTTACTCTTTTGTAAGATCTATCTAATTGTTATTGCTAATTTGTTTTTAATTTCACATTATTTGTCATTAAGTATAGCCGTCACCTATTCACCCCCCTCCAGGTGATTTTCAATTGGTATCAGAGCCTAACCCTAACTTTTGGTTTAACCACCTTAGGGAGATCCTCTTTATTTGGCTATATTCATTTGTTGCATCTATTATTTATTTGTGCACTAACTTGTTTTCATGGCATCACTCGACTTTTCTAGCATCAAGTCCCCACCCAAATTTGATGGGTTGAACTTTCCCATTTGGAAGATCAAAATGAACCTATTCCTAAAGTCCCTAAGAGTTAGAGTTGTCAAATCCATTACCAAAGAATTTGTTGAACCTCACGGTGATGAGGATACATGATTCGAAACAACCGCTAAGGATTATGAGACTAATGCAAAAGCCCAGTATGTACTTACACAAGCATTAAATGAAGATGATCTTTCTCATGTAATTAATTACAAATTCGCTTATGAAGTTTGGAATGATCTTATCATTACTCATGAGGGGACGTCGCCAGTCAAGAGATTCAAAATTGACTTGCTCTATTCTCAATATGATAATTTTTATATGCTTGAAAATGAAAGTATAGATGAAATGCTCACTCAGTTCACCAAGATCACTAAGCTTTATCCTCTTTAGGTGACAAGATTGATAATGAGCAAAAGATCCGAAAGGTCATTAGAGCTCTTCCCAAATCTTGGAAAGTCAAGACAACCACCTTCAAGGAGCTCAACGATAGGGAGGAGATGGACTTCTCCGACTTCATCGGTAATCTCAAAACCCATGAGATGGAAATGAAGGTGAGGGAAGAAAGGGAGGCTCCAAAGAAGAAAGCAATATCTTTCAAGGCGACTCCATCCTCCTTTGATGAAGATGAATCATCGGAAGACTACGATGAGGACTTTGTCATGCTCATTAGAAAAGTGGGCAAGATATTCTACAAGAAAGGTAGACAAAGTAACTTCCGAAGAGGAAGACCTCAAGGAAGACTTGAAAAGAAAAGAGAGGAAACGGGTCCGTGCTTCCATTGCAAAAGAACGGGTCATCTAATTGTGGATTGCCCCTTTCTACAAGTTACAACCTCCAAGTACGTGCAAAAGAAGAAGAAGGCGATGGTGGCCACGTGGGATGACTCGGAGACAGAATCCGAAGAGGAGATCGACACCGCACACATGTGCTTCATGGCACATGGTGATGAAGCTTCTAAGGTAAACCTAGAAAACTCTTTAGAAGATGATGATTTGACCATGGATGAAGTAGCACAATTTTTTGAAGAACTACAAAATAGATATGAAATTTCTCTTTCACAAAACAAAAATTGAAAAAGAAAAATGATTTATTAAAGAACAAATTTGAGATTGTTTTAAATGAGAAAAATGATTTGTCAAAATCTTTTGAGAAAATGAGAATGGATTTTGAAAAAAATAAGACTACTGATAAGGGTATAAGCCCAAGTATCACTTAAAATAAAAGTGAATTTTGAATATTCAAAAACACATTGAGGTTTAGGATACTACTTTGAAAAAGTGTGCATTTGACATGAACAAATTTGCATCTATGTTTCTTAAGGAAAAAACCCAAAGGAAATACACTCCTCATGCATCAAACAAACATCATGAAAAGCATATACACTCACATCAACACAAGCATGCATTTATGTATGGAAAAATATATTTTTGTGCTCATTGTGGCCGCAAAGGCCATTTAGCAAAATTTTGTTATGCAAATTTAAATATGATTAATAAAAATGTTTGGGTTCGAGAAAGTACTAACCCCATAGGACCCAAAAGGATTTGGGTACCAAAGGACACGCCAAAATTGATTGATACAGGTGCGTCGTCCTCCTCCAAGACTTAGGGGGAGATGGTGCCCGGGTGGTGGATGCATCAAAGCTTAACGAACAAATCGTCACTTGCATCGCTATCAAAGAGGCACCTATTTTAGAGATTGCCCGTGGTTTGGTAACTTCTCCCCTTAAGATTTTTATCTCTAGTTAGATCTATACATGCATATGATTAGCTAGTTTCTTTTTGTAGTAAAATACTTTAATTATGTAGACTTGCATATTTTTGTATCTTACCTATAGTTGAGATTGTATATTTAGCTTGCTTTTATTCCATACTAGCCAGTTTTGATTGTCCATATGTCAGATATTTTTTTAGGTAAATAAATATTTTTATAAGTATATTGTCAAATATGAAAATTTATTTAACCATAATTAAGCAAATAAATAGAGATAGCAATTGCGCGCCTCAACTTTTATCTAGAGGAATGTCGAGGAGAAATTCAGAACCCTTAAGGGGTATTCGGCTTCAATATCTCAAATTTATTGCTTAATTATTAAGAAATATGTTGTTAATAATAATAAAATAAAATAAAAATTAAATTTTATGCATTTTTCATGCCTATTAAAATTTTAACATTGTTTCCCTGTTTTATGTGTAAAAATATATTAGTTTCTTTTTCATCTTAAAAGAAAATAAAATTAAAAACAAAAATAAAATTTTAACTGTTTTTGGGCAGTTACGGTCGACCGAGCTAACCTGGAATACAAAAAAAAAATTTTAGCCCGACGCCGGTCGACCAGGCGGTCGACCGGAAGTCGGGTTTGGCTGTGTTTACCCGGTTTTATATAAAGCCCTAATTCCCAATTCCCTCATTCTCTCATCTCTCCACCGACTTCTCCTTCTTCCTCTCTTCAATTCACTTCTTCCCCCATCAATTCTAATCCTCTAAACTCTTCCCACTCTAAAATTTATCCTAGAAAATTGCTAAAATCATTCTTAGGCTTTAGATTCTTAACTTCTTCAAGGAATATTTGAGGATTTTGAGGTATATCAAAATTTCTTTCACAAATCTCTTAAAATTCTTAGAATAATCTTGTTTATTTTCAATATTCGTGGCATACACTTGTTCTTCATCATCTAGATGTCCAAAAGATCTAGATCTGAAAAGGGGAAAACCCCTGAATCATCTTCCAACCCTTTCATCTCCCAAAATGCATCTCACAAATTTACAATAATCCACAATAAAAGTGTTATCTCGGTAGAACTGTGGTGCTTAGTGCTTTTGAGTACCTTAATCTTCCTAATATTTTAAGTATTAGTTTACTTGAGCATTTTGTCACCATCAAAGAACCAGTTTACCCTGAACTAGTGCACTATTTTTACTCTAATCTGTCTTTTCAGAATGATCACATCAGGTCTAGAGTCTGGGAAAGGATATAAATATTTTCCTTGATAAATTTGCACGTCTCCTACACCTCTCCTGTGAGGAGGTAGATATTTATAATGTGAATTTACATGATTTTGCCTATCCTGACGGTGAGTCTGCCCACACCGCCTCCATATTGCTTTATGATGATAATAACCCCGCATTGGTTAGGAATGAGGAGGTGAAGTACTACACTCTCACCACCCAAGTCTTAGCCAAAATTATTTTCTATAACCTCCTGCCAAAATAAGAGAGTATAGTCACGCCAGGGGTCTGCTCCTCTTCTGATAGCCTTCTGAAAGACATTAGAATTAATATTCCTAAACTCATCATCGACTACATGACTTCTGATCATCTTCTGATCTCAACCCGGCACTTGCCCTATGGGATGCTCATCACACGTCTGTTGAAGCAACTCAAGTTCGAACTTTCCACTGAACGGTCCATCGAACGTCAGTTGACATCAACAGCACTCTTCTCAGGAGGATACGTGTTAGGGAGCGTGCTCCTGCTCCTCAGCCCCATTCTATCATACCTGCTGTTGCTCCTGGATCTTCTTCTGCTTCCTCGGCTCTTTTTGATCCATATCTAGCTATCTCCACTCAGCTCGGGAGCACAGCCTGTAGATGTCCGCTCAGATGACCGCTCACTTTCAACGGCTAGAGCAGCGAGTGGACAATGATCTCCAACATATTTATGCACTGTCCGCTACTTGCAGACCTGTGTAGATGACAACTACAACAGGAACGATTGGCCATCTCCTCTTCCGAGTAATCACTCTCGGCCACTTTCTCTGACAGGTCCTCCTTTTGAGCCTTGGGTTCTACTTCTGTTGCTCCTGATGTTCCTGATGCTCCAGCTCAGCAGGAAGACCCAAATTTCCAGGAGCGTTGACCCCTTTTGTTGATGACAAAAAGGGGGAGAGACATTTTGATGTAGTTATTTGAGGGAGTTAGTTTTTATGTTTGGGAGTTTTTATTTTCTGTATTTGGATATGTAGTTTTGTTTATGGACATATGCTTTGTGTGCCTGTGTGATATTTGGTTTTTGATGTTGGCATGAACTCTAAGCGTGTATGGACATATTTATTTATGATATGGTAGTTATCCTTATTGTCTCTATGTGGTATATGTGTTTGTGTGTATATTATTTCTTATTCCCTTTTGATCCAACCATCTGCCACTTATTTGGAGGCTGGAGGTATTTTTGGATGGATGGAGGTAATCATTTGTGCATACACTCTCATATCTCTGTATCCTTGTTATGCATAGATGGTTGGCATATGAGTCTAACTGTTATATCTTTTATATAGCTTTTATTATGCATTTAGCTATTTTATGTCTTATTCTTATATATGCATGTGTTAAAGGGAGCTTCATTTGAAGTCTCTTCCCAAAATATTTGTAATAACTCCATATGTTTTGTCATCATCAAAAAGGGGGAGATTGTTGGCCCAAAGGGCCATTAGCCCTAGTTTTGATGATAACAAACCATATGTAGTTAAGTATTAACAAATTGTTGAATTAAGTTTCAGGTTAAAAACACATATTGCATTTCGGCTCCATCACAAGACTCACATATTTGGAAGCCAAGAAGATTTAGATCCCAGAGCCTAACACATTAGAAGAGCTCAACATAACTACATGAGTTAATCATCATCAAACTAGAGTGGAAGGCCTCTGGGCCAACATATAGAACAAATCTAATATACATAAACCATGTAAACTTGTGATTCTATCTATTCATGAAAACCAAGATCGGTTAAACCGAAAACTGAAAAACTAATAAACATGAAACTTAAACAAGTGTGAGTGTTATGAACTTGAGCATATCACACTATCTAAATTTTAATAAAGAATCTAAACTATAAAGTAAACACTGACCGAAGTCTTCTTGTAGAGCTTCATCTCCAAGTCGACTCGATCCAAACGTGATCCGCCGAGCTTGACTTCAATCGAGTGCTAGATATGAACTTTGACGCTCGGGCTCTTGAATCACCATGTGAAAGCTCCAAAACACTTTGTTAAAGCTAATCACCTACTAATATCTTGGTTAAGTATCTGAAACTAAACATCACAAGATTATTAGTAAACTATAACTACATGAGTTAATCATCATCAAAACTAGAGTGGAAGGCCTCTAGGCCAACAGAAGGGAGTCTCATTTATTTGGGACAATGCTTTCCAATAAGCATTCGAGGAAATCAAGCAATACCTCATGCATCCACCCGTCCTTACAGCTCCAATGTCAAGGAGACCCTTCCTGATATACGCTATGGATCATTCTCTAGGAGCCTTACTAGCGTTGAATAATGATCAGAGACACGAGCAAGTAATCTACTACCTAAGTAGAACTTAATAGGAGCGGAACATCGTTAGAAACCGGTCAAAAAGGAGTGTTCTAGCCCTAGTCTTTACTGTCCAGAAAATGCGACACTACCTGGTGGGCCAGACTATTCACGTCATTTCGAAAGTTAATCCTTTGAGGTTGCTTATGATGAAATCATCACCGCTAAATGGCCGGTTGGTGAAATAGACTATATTGCTCTCACAATATGAGATGTAGTTCCTACCACAGAAAGCTACGAAAGGATTGACAAACTTCTTGGTGAACATCTAGATCCAAGAGCAATCAGGACTTACGAAGATCTCCTAGACGAGATCACTGAAGTCTACATGACTCAAATGTCTTTTGAAGAGCAAGCCTGGCAATTATTCTTCAACGAAGCATCAAGGTGGGTCCCACATGAAACATTATAGCTGGAGTGAGGGTAGTGCTTGTATCTCCACAAAACTACATGATCTCTTGTTCATTCTTATTAACTGAGCCGTGTTCCAACAATGTTTAGAATACAATACTCTCTGATCGGGATGCAACTTGCTGAAGAGATTGGAGTCAAAAAATCTCGAAGCATATGAAGATTCAAAGCTCATTATTAACTAGGTCTGCGGGGATTATGAAGTTCGACAAGAAGAATTGGTGCCCTATCATAACACAACTTTAATATGGCGGAGAAGTTCAAAAGCTTCTACATTAACCATGTACCACATTAACAAAATGTGCATGTAGATGCTTTGGCGTCCCTCCATACTTCATTGGCCCTTCCAACCAGAGCCATAGAGAATGTACTCATCTACAACACGACTTGTACTGCCAAAATTTGCCTTTGAAGAAAGTCAAACTCCAAGAGGAGACCTTTGAGTCGAAGAGATTTTGGAGACTTCAACAGGTCTAGAACTCAGGGAATGACGATTCCCGTTCATCGACTTTGTCTTCTACGACATCTTACCTGATGACCCCAAGGAGGCAGCTGCCATCAGAATAAAGGCTCCTCGATTTTTCTACAATGTGATTATGCGAGCATTATGTCACCGGTCGTATATAGAATTTTACTCTGTGCCTTTCATACAAAGAGGCACACAGGGAAGCTCATGGTGGTATGTGCGGAGCTCACCAACTCGGACCCAAGCTCAGAGACTGAATTAAAGACTTGTCTACTATTGGATGAAGATGATCCCTGACGCCCATCGCCTATGCTAAGCGATTCCATGCCTGTCAGATCCACGATGACTTCATCATCAAGCATTCAGGACATCTTCGTCCAAACATCTTCTTCATTGTCATTTGAGATGTGGGGAATGGATGTTATCGGACCCATCAGCTCACTGACATTCAATAGACATCGCCTTATCTTGACCATAACTGACTACTTCTCTAAGTGGACAGAAGCCGTTCCTCTGAAGGAAGTAAAGACATCCAAACGTGATTAAATTACCAAGCATCACGTACTCTATCATTTTAGCGTACTGATTGGTCATTAATAATGTATATTTTTATTCACATTTTCATACTTAATTTTTATAAAATATTACTGTTTAATTCATTTATTATTTAGTAATGTGCAGGTCTCCATAATCTAAGAGAAAGCCAAAAGAAGCCTGAAGTCCCACAATTATCATGAAAATAAAGATCAATTGGGAAGATAAAAGAAGCATCTTTTTTATCCTATTTAAATTTGGGTTTTAAATTAATTTAATTTAAAATATAGAGGAGGAGAAGGATAGAAAAGATGAATCCTCATCCCAATTAAAGATGAAGGTAGACTTCTATTTAAACCTTATTGCTTGCACTACAAGATGAAGATAAAGGGGAGAAAATTTTGAGTTTAACCTGAATTTAGAGATAACTTGATCTCTAAGATCAAAATATTTCAAAATTCGGGGATTAAATGAAGATTCTGAGGATAGATCTCTGCATAAACAGACGAGATGAAACACAAAAAACTACAATCCAAAGAGCGCGTGACTAGACTCCACAAAAAGCCATGATCTCCCCTTTTGGCCACGAAAACGCGGCCATTCTGGGGCCGTGTACGTCGAGTTTGGGGGAGGTGTTGTACCTAGACTCCACTTCTCAAATCCCTATAAATCCCTGAAGAGCAACAGAGCAGAGGCATCTCAGAGATTGAGTGTAGGATTATTTGTTTAGCCATTTTATTTTCTAAATTTCTTTGTATTATTTTGCTTTCTATTTGGAGAAGAAGAGTTTTGAAAAAGAGGAAGAACTCGTAATTGGCCGGTGACATCCATTAATAAAGGTTCATTATTCTTTTCATCTCTCTTGTTCTTTAATTTAGTTTTTTTCTTAGTTTCTTGGTTTTTTTCTTCTTTTCTTGTTGATGCAACTTTCTCTCATAATAAATCTTGTTAAATAAAAAATTATGAATAGCTAAATTAATTGTAGTTTGCTAATCTCTCGATCAACTAAGTTTAATTTAAAAGATGAACTGATTGACATGCTTAATAGAAACCCTAGGATTGAATTGATAATTCTTGAAGATGAATAATTTATTAAGTTAAATTAACTTAGGGTTGCAATTTTCATGATTATTCTTAGTTCATATTTAGAAACTTTGATAGCATCATGTTAGGTTTAAAAACAATTTCTATACTATACTTAGAAACTAGGATGAACTAATACTTAATTTTAATTAGTGTATTCTAATTAGGGTTTACAATATTTTTACTCATCTTACTTGATTCTCAATCAAAATCCTAGCATAGATTTTTATATATTCAATTGATGTTCTCCCTTCTTAGACTAATATTGGACCCAAAGGCCCATCACTCTAGTTTTGATAATAATTAACACATGTAGTTATAATTTACTAATAATCTATGTTTAAATAGTTTCAGTGATTGACAAGATATAGTAGGTGTTAGCTTCAACAAAGAAGTTTTAGAGTTTTCACATGTAGATTCAAGAGCTCGCGCGTCAAGATCGCATCTAGCACGTTGGAGTCAAGCTCGTTGGATCGCTTTGGATCGAGTCAGCTGGAGACAAGAAGACTAGGTTGTGTTTAGTTTAGTATGTTTAGATCTTGTGTAAATGTAAATAGTATGATATGCTCAAGTTCACATACACACACAAGTTAAAGTTTATTGGTTTTGATTTTCAGTTTGACAGGTATTAGATTTCATGTCAAAAATGTAGATATATCATTTAAATGTGTATTAGATTCTATCCGCATACAATATGCTTCCAAAAAAGAGTTTAAATATCTTATTTTGTATTTAGACAAGTTTTGAAAAAATCATATTTCCATTTAAAAGTTTTGTTTTTGGAAATATGATTTTTGTTTTAAAGCCAAATTTCAATATCACAAAATTGGTTCAAATTGTTTATAATATGTGTGAGTTTTAGTCACATATATTTGTATTTCAAAGATCTTACAAGAACTTATTTTTATGGAATTTATGTGATTTTATGGGATTTAATGAAGTAAAAAGACCAAGTTTTAATCCCCAAATTTGTGACCTGGGCCTTGCCGGTCGACCGGATCGGTCGACAAGAAAGAAGTCGGTCGACCAGTTTGGTCAACCGATGTGCACAAACGTGCGCAGGCCATTTGGCTGGAGGGCCGGCGACCGACTCGGTCGATCGCAAGAGAGTTCTATTCTCTGGATCTGGCCCCTGTCGACCGGGGTGGTCGACCGGCAGAGAGCTCTGCTCTCTATATCCAGGCCTCGGTTGACCGGGCGGTCGACTGATGGCACACAGTCAAAAATTTGACGTTGGCCGGTCGACTGGGCGGTCGACTAACAGCAAAAATTTTCTACTGTCTTG